>CANOBC010000081.1:436359-1002359 GCA_947563755.1 Lochmaea crataegi | reverse complement strand
ATTGGAATGAGAAAAAATAGAACAGGCAAAGGATACATAGATGGATTAAGTTATAAAAAATATTGGGCAGGTGGAAAAAAAGCAGTAGAAGATAGAATGGTTGGAAAATGAGTTTTTGGTGTTGTGAACTAGAACATTTTTCTATTCTTAACTAAGTATTAAATAATGATATAAATAGGTACGTACATTATGCTCAAGTTAGACATTTTGTGCAAATGCTGGTGAGAATTGTGTAAACTTTTAAGACATAATATATTAACTGAGATTGTTGGACATTTGTATTAAACAAAAAAGTACAAATTTTGAAAGTTTATTTTAAAAATCATTCTTAATTAAACTAATATAGTGTTTTATTCTTAATTATATTTACCAAAAGTGTAACCATTTTGTAAAAATATGCCATGTGGATAGCAATGAGTTAGCGGTTAGTAAAGTATATGGATATTTTTCAATAGGTAGGTACTTAGGTACGTAGTGCTAGTTATATATGTAATAAACAATTCTAATTATTACAAGATATCTCTGGAAAGGAGTATATGTGTATGAAACAAATACATTTGAAAGAAGGTAGGGTAGGTAGATTCTAAAGGTATAAACATATAAAGCATGATAATAATGTACCAATTTATCGGTTTTAGTATAACTGTAATGTATAAATAAAACATTACAATCAAAACTAACATCTAAAAACATTCTCAAGACAATTATTATCATCTCAAAAATAACTGGCAACCAAGGATCTGATTATTTTATGTACCTATGATAATTTGTGTTTATTTCTTAAGCTTTATTAAGGTTCTTTCCGCTGCGTGAAAATATTGGTCCAATTTCAGATTGTATTTTCTACTTTTTATTACAAATTAAAAAAATTCTTTTCAGTTTCACAATATACATTTGAACAACACACTTTAGTAAAATCTAAGTAATTGTGTGAAATTATGTTTTGTGTAATGTATAACCAATTTTTGCTAGTTCACTTACTACAGTAACATTTAACGGGCCTATTCTGTATCTAAGTGGCAGTCGAGCAACTTTATAGCAACTGACTGACAAGCAACTCTAGATAGTAACTTTTTAACCACTTTCAATAAAATTGCTATTCTGGAGACTACTAGTGGTTAAGAATGATGATTATTCACTTTTATAGTGTAGATCGACCTTACTTTTCCACTAACAAGTCTGAGAAGTGAGGTTTTCTTTTGCAGTCGTTCATAGAATGGAAATCGAAAACAAAAAAAGGCAAGAGACATTTCCATTTCGCAGACCAAAACTGGAGGAGGACCAGGAGGGCTTCCAGAGCTAACAGATATGGAATTGAGACTTATAGGAGTATGTGGAAAGGTATCAGTTTTAGGTGATAGTGATATTCCAGAAGGAGGCTTATTAGAACTAGAAACAGAAACTTCTCAGCCTCTCCAGTCTCTTGAAAATAAATTGATCTTCAGCCATGTGAAATGGATTGCTTCGATCCCTTAAATTTCTTTGAATAATTCTGACTCGATCACTAGGAAGATAAAAGATTTTATACTATATTTACAATTTTTAGTATATTTTTATACATACTCATTATGTATTTTATTTATTTTCTTGACCTAACAAAATGTTCATAATCCACGGATCCATCTTCCTACCAGCACACTTCTACCTTTCTCTGACAGTCGCTAACGTTAACAACCACAAATATTGTGGTTGCTCAGAAACAACTATAAATTAACTTTCGTAACCACTGGTTGCCTCTACAGAATACCAATTGAAGACAAGTGGCAACCTAACCACTGACCTTGTTCTAAACCACTTGCTCAGTAACAACTTTGCGACACAGAATAGGGCCGTAAATGTAGTTATGTACCTAGTTATTACAATGAGTAAATCTATTGTTAAAGTGGAACTTCACAAGATATTAATTTTAGATCATAATAAAATGTAATGGAGTGTTCAAATATAGATATCTCCAATAGTACTGATGGAAAATTTGTTTAAATGATGAATAATTGTTTTGAAATGTTGGGGGTATTCAAGACGAGATTTCATTGTGAAAAGTGTTACCCTACACCACCTGCTGCTGTCTTAAGAATTAAAGATTACCCTATACATAAATATGACTACCTAATTCAGTAGAACATGCTAGAGTGCCCCACTGTTGGTTGGTGTTTGTTTGCAATTATCCAACTTTGATTTTGTTAATGGGGCCGATTGTTTTTTATTGCAAAACAATATAATCCAAATAAATCCTACATATTTGAATATATTCTTCAAAAAATAAAATATTTATACATAAGTAGGTATATATTCTTTAAAATATAAAATTTGTTTTCGTCGATTTTTATTGACTTCATAAACAAAAACATTTTCATTTCATATTCAACATTCAACAACAATGGAGGTTCAGGGTTGCGGGATAATAATAAATCCCAGATAACACTAGGCAATCTATGGAATATCCATTGGACATCCATTGATGGACACAACGGCTGTCCAACGGACGTCCGTCATTTGTACATTAGACATCCTATGGACGTACTTTGGACTACACAAAAAATACAATTAGGGATGTCCATTTGGACACCATGAAACATCCATATATAGACATTTCATGGACTTCCCGTGGACTACTTATGGACATGAATTTTTGGTTATGAATGTACACTTTTTATATTATATTAATATCACCAAGTACAATGCCCAAAATTAAAACAAATTTTTTAAAAATAAAAGTATTTATTTAAAAAATCTTTAAACAGTTTTATTCATATTTCTACTTTTGTAAGCATCCCTTTCCGAACTTCGCCGCAACCATTTTCTAATAGCCCTTCCTACAGATTTGTTATCCAAATTGGAAGCAGCTGTAAAAAAAAATTTCATTTTCTTCTAGTAGTAAACGATCTTGTGTAAAATTGGACTTGGATCACATATTTCATGCAAAATATTTGATGTGTGATCAATGCAATTTAATTTTTTTTCTTTCTCGAGGAGAATAATTTGGTCCTATGAGGATGAAAATAATGTGGGCGTTACAATACATTAGAATGTAATAACTAGTATAATAATTATTCCAGTATATACAGGCCACCAACATTACAATACCTGTGTAAGTTCATCAAGTACATATATTGTTTCACTTACAACTTATTTTTTATCACATTAGTTCAATTCCATGGGACTAAAAAATTCTTATGTACTGTATACACAAAGCACATTTTTCATAAAAACTTAAGTGTTAAATAGAACGCTTCTTTTTTATTTTTAAATTTAAGTTGACATTTAAACATTAAATTTTCAAATCCCAAGTAATATCATTATAGTTGAAATCATATTCCTCATTAATAATGAATTCCTTTAATCAAAAGTAATACAAGCAGCCAACTTACCTATAAATAAAGCACAGATGTTACATTCTTTGAATGCTTGTTTTTGTTTTGTTCCATCAAAGGTAAATTCCTTAGAAATTTTGTCAGATATTGTGGAGATGAAGTACCTTTTGATAATGTAGGCATCTTTGCCACCCAATTTTCTTATCTGATGAACCTATAAAAATTCATGTGACATTATTTTGATAATCTAGTAGATACAGTACAACTCATATCTCATGACAGGGCGAGGTCAGTGCACCATAGAAAAATTTGAAAAGAGAAGCCGTTGAACTTCTGCGAATGAGCCAGTGAGACCTCTGCGCAGTGTATCCTTTCCTATTATGAGATATCAGTCATAGTGTACTATACCTTGTTTTTAAACTAGGAGGAGCATTTTAGGAAACCTCAAACACACCACTAAAAGTAACTAGATTGGGAGTGTGTTCCGAAAGGGTCGTGTTCAGACTTTTTGAACTAATTGACAATTACGTGAAATATGTATTGTACTGCTGGTAGTTGTCGTGGCCAATAAGGGATCAAGGTATGTCTAAATATCAAATCATCATTGGCCACAAGCCATGGCGCAAATGTCGCAAAATTGGGAAAAAATGTATGGTTATAATAAGTAGTTTATGTAAAATTTGTTAATAATTTGAGGATAAATAATTGTGTAGAAAATGCAATTGTATGTTTAAATTATTATTAATTTACGTTTGACGCTCAAGGTATAGCACAAATGCGATAATATTGTACTGTAATGATGTAAAACTTGATATAAAAATATTTAGAAAAATAAGATTTTACTTGAGAACTTGTATTATTAACAAGATAAAACAAGCGTGGATTTTGTTTATCAAACTGAATAAATAATAAAAATAGTACTTTACTTGGTTGGAATATAATACTTTGTTAAAAATAAAACAATAAACAACAAATGCAAAAAATATGTACAGTTAGATTGAAGTAATGAATATTTTCTTATCAAAAAACACAAAACTGACAAATGTCGTTGACAGTTGAATCAAAAGAGCTGTGTGAAACGGGCTGCAATCTGACCAATCACTAGGCAGCAGAAATGCCAACTTAAATTCAAATCGCTCCTCTTAGTTCAAAAACAAGGTATAACAGTTGAATGATCGTTACAATTATTCAGTACAATACAATTTAATAATGTGCCCTACAGTATTACCAATATAAAAATTAACAATTCTAAAAAATTTGGTTATTCTGGTAACACAAATAACATGTTCTACTAATGTATGCTTTGTCTAAAGATAAATACCTTACTGACGAAAACTAGAGAAGAAATACATTGTCCCTTATTATGCTTACTCCAAAGAAAAGGAAATATAACTTACAGCTTGTTTAAAATTATTTTGGTCCTTTAGATAAAGGTTGCCTCATTTTCAATAGGACAATTAAATTTTAGGTGGAAATTTTCAGCTGTTTCCTCAGCAGTTGTAGATGTAACAGCAATTTGATTGCTTACATCTTCTATCAATTGAAAAATACCAGCTTTTATAGAGCTCGGTTTTTTCATTATGCCATTGGACATTCCTAAAAAAACATTCACATTACCCTTATATAAATTTAAGTGCCACATCCATTTATTTATTTATTCACGGGCCTTGCCCACTTTTAGTACAGTACAAATAAAATTAAAAACCTCAAAATAGAGAGTCAACCTAAATAATATGTCATAATAGTAATAAACTAACAACAAAAAGCATAAATATATTAACAGGTACAAAATCGAAACAACTATTATTAAGACTAGGGAATTTAAGTCAGAGTAAGTTGCAAAACCCTCACAAAATTACATTAAAAAATTCTAGGCTATCAGCACAAAAATTTGCGATTAATTATAAGTGACTGAAAATAGTTGAATAATAACGAATTTTTATGTTATATATATACTTACCAATCATTTTTTTTTATCTCTGCACAACAGCAATGCTTTTGAGTTTGTATAAAATTATTTACAGAGTTATCTAAAAACAAACAGAAGACATATTGAAAAGTTCTCTCTTCTTTTTCTTTCTAATACTTGGGGCCTTGTACTAGTTTTTTATTCAGCGACATTTCCATATAACTTTACACTGCACTATAAATTAAACGAAGGATTATACAATAAATATTATAATGAATGAGTAATTCACGTATGCAAACCCTGCGAATTCGCAAAATGTCTATATGCATGCTGCTGCTGTAAGATATAACACAGAGAGTTTGCATAATACCCTAACAATTTCCCATGATCGGAAAAATCTAAAATGTTTTTTCACTAAATGTGGAAATAGTTCCACTTACGTTTTAGGTTACATTTGTGTTAATTTTTATCCAAAATGAATCATGGACATTTGACGAGTTTCCAATGGACATCCAAAATGGTATATCCAATGGACTAACGGAGACAGGATATCCATTGAATGTCCAATGGACATTTTGTGCTATAGTTACAGTAGATTTTTTCGGCGTATTTCATCTAGGTACACCAGCTCATCTACCTACCTACATTTTTAACGTGTAAAGTGCCAAATGTATCGTGAATTTATTATACAATTTGTTCATAAATATTAGGGATAATTTGGTTACTATTTACATTTCGTTTTTTTTGTACTACCAACTGTTGCATTTTGAGGTTAGGTGTAAGTACATGTGTACGAATTTATATTATTTTTTTTTGGAAATTTTTAATATTCGTAGATAAACTCACTTGCCCGTTCCATACCTAATAAAAAAAACGGACTGCATTAAAATCTATCGTTATTACTTTGCTTTGATTTTAAAAGGCTCTAAAAAAAGGGGTACCTAATCTACATTTAGTGCAAGAAGAATTTCCAGCACAGGATCCTGAACAATTTAAAACGTTTCTGAGAATGAGTAAAAAGGTATTTGATAAGCTCTTAAACCTAGTAACTCATCAGATAAAAAACACAGATCACTAATACGCAATTGTCAATATCTCCCCGTAGTAAAGCTGACAATTGCCCTAAGATATTTTGCTATAAACGACTTTGTGGATTCCAGGAGACACTGTAATAGAAGGAAATTATATTAAAAGCCTTATGTTTACATTTCATGTGCATGAATCAACAATTTTGCTTTTTGTGCCTAGAATACTGACTGCATAGATACTGACATATTTTTATAAACAAAAAACCATAAGATTATAAAAATTTTGTAAATTGTAGAGTGAAGGATTCCTTTGAGTATATTTAAATTATATAACTTTTAGGTTCCACATACTTACTGCTGCAGATTGGTTAAATATTTCAAAAGATTTAAAAAAAAAGAATGGAATTTTCCCTATGCATTGGGAGCAATTGATGGAAAGCATATTGCCTTCAGAAAATATGGTCCAGCATTCCACAATTATAAAAATAAACATTGCATTGTGTTCTTATATCTAGTTGGAACAAACATCTACCACAAATGCTTGTTAACTTTAATAATTTGCATTATGAACTCAAATGTTCAATAAACTAAGAATCTTCTGCTACACTTACGTAATGTCACTTTTACTCTTGTATTAAATGTATTGTTTAACTATTTATTATACTTGAAATCGTTTGTTTCTTTTGTTTCTGTTTTAAACTTTTGTGAAGTATTATGAAAATTTTATAATTTTTGACCATATTGCTCTTGTAGGTATTACCTAATTTATTAAATAAATTTTGTCTTACAAACTATTACTAGGGATATAATTTTTTATTCTCACTTTGTACAAAATTTAAAAAAATTCATTATTCTATATATTTATATAATTAACATACATGAATGTAGATAAAGCATTACATAAACATTCGTGTAATATTCATTTACCTCCTCTTCGTCAATTATTTTGGAGACCACATTAATAAATTATTTCTTAAGCTTATTTACTTTTCTTGTATCTTTTATTCTTCTCATTTCTGCAACCAATTTTGTGTATATATAAAAATGATATATTGGAAAAATTAACTATAAATATTTAAAGTTTGTTTTAAAAATCAATCTAAAAACAAATAATATTTATGAATTCTGTACTTGTTCCTATTTGACAAATTTTACTTACAAAATATACACTTCATCAGTGTATGAGGTCCTTAAAGAATCTGTAGCGTCTCCCAGTACATTTTTGGTAGATAAATATATCTAGTTCTCCAGATTTCCATTTTCTTTTCTTACTATCAACTGACTATATAGAGGCTAACGGTAAGGGAGAATTATATTATCTAGATGATCTTGGTCCAGGGTTTGTTGGGGTACGACAGGGGAAAACTAGAGCTGTTCATTAAAAAATTACTTTGGCTCAGTTTGTCTTAAGAGGCCACCAAATTTCAGTTCAGATTCTGACTCGGCCTATGAGTAGGTTTAAAAACTTTTGATATTGCAAATATTTAGAAACCATACATTAAATATATAACTTCCAAATTGCATGAGAGTATTTCATTTTCGTTTCAACTAACCTGAAAAGTACCCTCACTAGGGAGGTAGGGTCATAGACAAATGTAGGGTTGTTTTGTTTATCATATATCAGTTTCAGTTATCAAAAACATAAGGTAGTTCTTCTTCTCTTTGTTAGATTGTTATAGTGGACTCACGTCGATTAGGGAAATAGGGAGTCAAAACCCCACCAACTTGGTTTAATGGGTTGTAAAAAATAAAAATTCTAGGTTACCTTTTCGCCTTTTTTTTATTTTAATGCTAAAGTTGACTTGACTCTTAAAATTAACTTCTAAAGATGTTTTTTACAGTCGTGCGTAAAATGACTAATTACTATTATATTCAAATGAAATCGTAATGTCGACAAATGCCGAGGATTGAGTTACTTTACGCTCTAGCGCAAAAAAGGAATCTTTTTCGCTCGCTTATTTCTTCAAACCACGCCCTCCGAATCAACTCAAATGGTGAATATTTATGTAACCGCCATTGCTAACTTCCTATCGGCAAGCGCGTGAATGTGTTCTTCCCTCTCACTTCGACTTTGACTGATATGAATCGGATTCTGACAAGTCAGTAGATCTTTTTAAGATTATTCATGATGAATAGCGAAATAGTAATTATGGGCCAAGGTAGAAAAGTGAGGTATTATTGTCGAGGTCCATTAAAGACCGAGAAGCGAAGCTTCGAGGTCTTTAATGGATCCGAGACATTAATACACTTTTCTACCGTGGCTCATATAGCATTTTTTTCACTACTTCACTACTGGCATTTTATTTTTTAAAACATTAGTTTGTCGACTCCCGTTTCACATGACATGACATCTGTGCACAAGTTAACCTCACATTCTATTAAATGGATTGAGATTTAGTTATAATCAAGTAGGCTCTGTATTTTTCTACCTTGGTTAATAATGAACAACTTCACTACCTCAACAAAAGTCAATAAAGTTAGGTTTAGAGGCTAGTAGTGAAAAAAATACTGTTTTAATTATTAAAAGTGCGACTGTAGAAAAAAGTATGTGTGTTTTTCGAGCGTAAAGTAAAATTGCCGCTTTCGAAAGATCACCGCGCTCCGCGTCGCGCGGCAACATTCTTTCTCAAGCGGCAATCTGTTATTTTATGCTCTAAATACACAAATAACCATTATAATGCCGACCCTTAAACAATAAACAATCATTCTTATAAAAATATAAAATTCAACCAAGGATCAACATTTCATAGTGATGACGCGGATTTCAGTAAATTATTTGGTTATGAAGGATTTACTAAGAAAGAAGAATGACGTTTTTGTCAAGTTTTAATCAAGGTTATCTATGATTTTATTTATAATTTTTGTTTTACCAGATGACCAGATAATATAACATAAACAATCTTCGTAAAAACTATAGGTACCCAAAAAAATTTGAGAAATGAACTAAATAATAATAGGGATATGGAGAAGAATTGATAAGGAATTAGAATATGTTAAATTACCCTGGGGACCACGTTTATCAAGAAACAAATGGTGCATATTATTATAGGTATTGTGCATTTTAAATTTACAAAAGGAGCTATGATGGATGGAATGAGTAAAAATAGAACAGGCAAAGTATAAATAGATGGATTTAGTTATAGAAAATATTGGGCTGGTGGAAAAAAGCAGTAGAAGGGAAAATGGTTGGAAAATGAGGTTTTTGCGTTGTGAACTAGAACATTTTTCTATACTTAACTAAATATTAAATAATGATAAAGTGCCTAATATATTAACTGAGATTGTTGGACATTTGTATTAAACAAAAAAACTACAAATTTTGAAATTTTATTTTAAAAATCATTCCTAATTAAACTAAGATAGTGTTTTATTCTTAATTATATATTTACCAAAAGTGTAACAATTTTGTAAAAATATGCCATGTGGATAGCAATGAGTTAGCGGTTAGTAAAGTATGGATATTTTTCAATAGGTAGGTACTTAGGTACGTAGTGCTAGTTATACGTAATAAACAATTTTAATTATTACAAGATATTTCTGGAAAGGAGTATATATGTGTATGAAACAAATAAATTTGAAAGACGGAAGGGTAGGTAGATTCTAAAGGTATAACAATATAAAGCATGATAATAATGTACTAATTTATCCTTTTAGTATAACTGTAATGTATAAATAAAACATTACAATCAAAACTAACATCTAAAAACATTCTCAAGACAATTTATTATTATTATTTTAAAAATAACTGGCAACCAAGTATCTGATTATTTTATGTACCTATGACAATTTGTGTTTATTTCTTGAGCTTTATTAAGGTTCTTTCTGCTGCGTGAAAATATTGGTCCAATTTCAGATTGTATTTGCTACTTTTTGTTACAAATTAAAAATATTCCTTTCAGTTTCACAATATACATTTACACTTAAGTAAAATCTAGGTAATTGTGTGAAATTACGTTTTGTGTAATGTGTATAACCAATTTTTGCTAGTACATAAATTAAATTTAATATTTGTTTCATTTACTAGAGTATATAACAGTTAAATGTAGTTATGTTGTAGTTATTACAATGAGTAAATCTATTGTTGAAGTGGAACTACACAAGATATTAATTTTAGATCATAATAAAATGTCATGGAGTGTTCAAATATAGATATCTCCAATAGTATACTAAAGGAAATTTTGTTTAAATTATGAATAATTGTTTTGAAATGTTAGAGGTAAACTCACTTGCCCGTTCTATGCCCAATATAAAAAACAAAACGAACTGCATTAAAAGCTATCGTTATTACTTTACTTTGATTTTAAACGGCTCGAAAAAAAGGGGTACCTAATCTACATTTAGTGCAAGAAGAATTTCCAGCACAGGATCCTGAACAATTTAAAACGTTTCTGAGAATGAGTAAAAAGGTATTTGATAAGCTCTTAAACCTAGTAACTCATCAGATAAAAAACACAGATCACTAATACGCAATTGTCAATATCTCCCCGTAGTAAAGCTGACAATTGCCCTAAGATATTTTGCTATAAATGACTTTGTGGATTCCAGGAGACACTGAAATAGAAGGAAAGTATATTAGAAGCCTTATGTTTACAATTCATGTGCATGAATCAACAATTTTGCTTTTTGTGCCTAGAATCTGCCACGTAATACCTATACAATGTACTTCAAGAAGAGTACCTACTTAAAAGTAAGAATAAAATAATTTTACAGTCCATTACAGGTTATATGTTTATTAAGTTTACAATATAGTTGATCGTAATAAAGGCAGATAGTTTTAACAGGCATCGAAAAAGGGTTTTTTGAGAAATAAATTTAAAAAGTAGGTATGTGTGTTAAATTTATTTCACTATATAATTTATTTATTATTTAGTACTATTATTAAAGATTTTTATACTCAGATTAATTTGATGCTATAAATACTGACATATTTTTATAAACAAAAAACCATAAGATTATAAAAATTTTGTAAATTGTAGAGTGAAGGACTCCTTTGAGTATATTTAAATTATATAACTTTTAGGTTCCACATACTTACTGCTGCAGATTGGTTAAATATTTCAAAAGATAAAAAAAAGAATGGAATTTTCTCAATGCATTGGGGGCATAATTGATGGAAAGCATACTGCCTTCCAGAAAATATGGTCCAGCATTCCACAATTATAAAAATAAACATTGCATTGTGTTCTTATATCTAGTTGGAACAAATATCTACCACAAATGCTTGTTAACTTTAATAATTTGCATTATGAACTCAAATGTTCAATAAACTAAGAATCTTCTGCTACACTTACGTAATGTCACTTTTACTCCTGTATTAAATGTATTGTTTAACTATTTATTATACTTGAAATAGTTTGTTTCTTTCGTTTCTGTTTCCAACTTTTGTGAAGTATTATGAAAATTTTATAATTTTTGACCATACTGCTCTTGTAGGTATTACCTAATTTATTAAATAAATTTTGTCTTACAAACTATTACTAGGGATATAATTTTTTATTCTCACTTTGTACAAAATTAAAAAAAAAATCATTATTCTATATATTTATATAATTAACATACATGAATGTAGATAAAGCATTACATAAACATCTCGTGTAATATTCATTTACCTCCTCTTCGTCAATTATTTTGGAGACCACATTAATAAATTATCTCTCAAGCTTTATATTTATTTTCCTTGTATCCTTTATTCTTCTCATTTCAGCAGCCAATTTTGTGTATATATAAAAAATGATATAATTGAAAAATTAACTATAAATATTTAAAGTTTGTTTTAAAAATCAATCTAAAAACAAGTAATATTTATGAATTCTGTACTTGTTCCTATTTGACAAATTTAACTTACAAAATATACACATCATCAGTGTATGAGGTCCTTAAAGAATCTGTAGCGTCTCCCAGTACATTTTTGGTAGATAAATATATCTTGTTCTACAGATTTCCATTTTCTTCAGATTCTGACTCGGCCTATAAGCAGGTTTAAAAACTTTTTATATGGCAAATATTTAGAAAACTTCCAAATTGCATGAGAGTATTTCATTTTCGTTACAACTAACCTGAAAAGTACCTCGCTTTTTATATGTAGGGTTGTTGAAAATATCCTTTATCTATGGGTTGTTTGTTGTTTCGTTTGTTATTAGTTATCAAACACATGAGGTAGTCTTCTTTTCTTTGCTAGATTTTGTTAGTGGACTCACGTCGTTTAGGGAAATGGGGAGTCAAAACACCACCAACTTGGTTTAATGGTTTGTAAAAAATAGAAATTCTAGGTTACCTTTTAGCTTAGACCTTATTGGTCTAATCCTTTTAGCCTTCTTTTTATTTTAGAAATGGAACTTTTATAAACTGATAGATATTTTAATGCTAAAGTTGACTTGACTGTTAAAATTAACTTCTAAATATGTTTACAATGCCGAGCCTTAAACAATAAACAATCAATTTTATAAAAATATAAAATTCAATCAAGGATCAAAATAAAAATTAGTTTTCAAACTGACTAGATGTCATAATCGCAATCAAGAAGAAGAAACTGGTCAATTGTCAATTGTCTTGCTTTTATTTTTATTTCTATCAAAAATAAAAACAATAAAAAAACCAAAAGCTGCTTATTTATATCATTAAACAAGAACTATGAAGGGTAGAGATACTATCATAAGAATCCAGAAAGTATTTTATCTCTTCATTTATGCTATGGAAGGTTCATATAGTTTATAACATTTCGTTGGTAGGTGAAAAGTCTAATAAAATGGAAATTACAATATTTAGATGGTGGGCATTTAGTATATTATAATCCAAATCTTGATTATTTTATAATTCTAACAGGTTTGAAAATTTACAATAACTTACACAAACATTAAAAATTTTTCTCAGATTTTTAAATCTGGGTAAATTAATGGTGATTGTTTCTCAAACCTTATAAGTGAAGTATGTACCTATGTCCATGATAATTAGAATAAAATGTACATTCCACTACATTTAAACTTCAATCAATAATTGTTTTATAGAGCCAGTCTCCATCAGGATGGACATGACAGAAGAGGCATAGTGGAATTTGAAGTTATTTTTTGTATGTTTGATAATATAATTTAAACTTTGTTTTCAGTAATCACCAACGTTCTATTAATGTAAGTACCTAATAAACAGCAGACTTTTAATTAGTGTTAGACAATAAATAATAAAGTTTTTCAAAATTGTAATTGAAATATTTATATTCCTATATTTGTAAGCAACAAATAAAATTGTATGTCCAGTGAACTTTTTATTTTATTCACCTATTCGGAACATTTACTCTATTGCAAAATAGTTAATCTAATCAAGTCACATACATGTTAACTAATATGGGGTTTCATCCTCAATAAAACTCACAAAATACTCGAAACGACTATTTATTCAAGGGCGTACAGTATATTCTTTGGTAACATATATTTCTAAACTGATGCATGTTTTTGTTATTTATTAAATGTCAGTTTTGTTTTTGTGGTAAAAAGATATACAGGTATGATAATACAATTTTTTGGGAATAAGCATTTTTATATAATATAATATACCTCAAGTATTCCAATTAAAAAGGGCCTATTATATAATTTTAAAGTTTATAATAAGTACCCACTTACTTTTTATCAATTTACATATTAAAATTGAATGTGGCAAAGTGCCTTCCAGTTTGTTTAAACTTTCTTATTTATTTAAGTACCTACATGGTGTTATCCAATTTAGCACTAATCTACCAATCACATGTGAAATAGCTACATATGAAACATCATCAATTAAGGTTACAATTATATTTATATCAAGTATTATTTACTTACACAAGAAATATCTTCATATATTAGACGAAGTACACCAAACCAACCTACTATTACTCCCATTCCCATAATTGTATCGTCTCTGAAATGATATGTTTTGTTCATGGAAAGTCAATAATAACGAAGAAAATAATGCTTAAGAATAGATATTTAATTTTTTAAATATAATTGAAAATGTAGGATAGGATTGATTCCAAAAGTATCGTAATTACAACAAAAACCAATTAGCATCAGTAGGTACCAAAATGAAAGTTAGCTGATTGCAAATGAAAACTAATCAACAGTGGGAAACTGGCAGTATTTTAGCTGATGATAAATTCATTTATTCCCAAAAATTAGATCTCGTCCCAAGGGATGCATGATTCATTTTAAAAATGTATCCCAAAAGTTACAATTTGTATAGTTAAAGTTGAGTGTAAATCTAAGAGGATTAAATGAATACTTAGTTCATGTTATAGAAGAACAAGCTAAAACATATGATGTTCCTATTTCTATTTAAAAACTAGATAAGAATTTTTTCCTCTATCGGATACTTTCAACATTCACTCTGTAATAGGTTAGAAGAATTGGTTTGAAAACTTTTGTATTGTAAAGATTTTTTATTACATTTTGACCAAAATCAATGAAAAGGTATTTAATGCGATTACATTTTAGTAAAGTAGCTGTTGTATAATGAAATATATATTTTAATACCCCCAACATATCAAACAATTGGGTACCTATTCACTATCTACGATAAAAATCATGAATAAATAACTGTAAATATTTATATTATTAGACATATCCATATTTGGACCTCAATGAAATGTTATTACATGTACCTACTTATATGAAAGCAAGTAATACTTTTATTTAAAATATATAAATTGTCTGATCCAGAATGACTTTAAACTCTATTTTAGATGTTGTTGACATTATATATTTTGTGTTTTATTGTAATTTACTTATTTTTATGACTACACTATATTAACTGTTACCATATAATAAATAAAACAAAAATTAAATTTCATTTATGTACCAGGAAGGATGAATTGGTTGCACAGAACATCACACAATTAAATATACACTAGTGAAGGATATTACTCGTTGTGTTATTTCGAAACTGAAAGGAATATTTTTAACTTCTACTATAGATAAGTAGCAAGTACCAAGTCTGAAATTGGACACTTATTTGCACATTGCAGGAATTATTAAAAAAAAGCTAAATAATAATTAGCTTTTTAATTATTAGTTATTATTATAAATTATAATGTTTTGATAAGGTAAAGTTAATCTAAAACAGATAAAATAATACCTAAATTATTAGCAACCTATAATATATGTTTATACCTTTAGTATATACTTACCTACTTACTACTACTCTTTCAAATTTATTTTTTCATAATCGCATTCACCTTTCAAAAGAATTTTTTTGATAATTCAAATGGTTTATTATATTATAGTTACATTCACTAGGTATTGAAAAACATCCAGATAGTTTACTAGCAATTAACCCATTACTGACCCTAACAGATTGTAAATAAAATGAAACTCTTGAACTTTTGGTAAATATGTGTAATGACCATTGCAGCGGTCTAATTAAGAACGCTTATGAAATTTCACTAGTTAAACTTGATTTATATTTGTTAGTACTTTTTTATTGTTAAATGCAAATATCCATCCGTGAGAGGTATGTCAGTTAAAATATCAATTAATATGTCTTAAAAGTTGTTTGTCCTAGATCCCATCACTTTCATTAACTCATTTTCTACCACTATTTAATGTTTTTAATACTAGCCCAATATTTCCTATGGCAACTGCATCTACTCCTTTTGTATACATGCTTCATCCATTTTTCACTCTGTTCATTCTATTCATTTTTCTTCTCCATATAGTCATTTATATTATTTGGTTTATCCATAAACGATATTTTTCAGTTACCTTGTACATTTCTTAGAATTTTTCAGATTATAGATTTCCTTTGCTTGTCTCATATATCGTTTAATTATTAACGATAATATTTTTCAATTCTATTGTTTATATAATATACTCGAAAAACTATGCAATTTAATTTTAGTTTTCCAGTGTTCTTCTTCTTCTCTTTTAAAGTTCACGAGTTCAAGATTGTCTTTACCTATCATGCAGGCAACACTAAAAAATGTGATTATCAGTTACCGCGGTTATTGTTAATAATTAACTAATAATATACCACATATACCCTTTTTACGAAGGTATATTACAAACTACCAATAGGAATGTCAACTCTCGATAAAGCAACTTCTGTTACCATAGTTTTATCATACAAATTTCGATTATATTATCCCCTTAGGAAATTAAATGTTCGTACGTTCTACGTAGCCAAACTTGACAGTATATGCTGAAAAAAAGTGAAGTCAAACTCACCACTTTACACAAAACATATACCGGTATATACCAGTATAAGTATATACTAGTATACGATATACTGGACGCCGAACTTGACGCCTGCCCTATATATATATATATATATATATATATCCTTCTATCGTTAAAGCGTCCATACATTCTGAAATCGCATTCAATAGAGCGTCCAAGTGCATACAGCGTCCGTATACGGACGCTCCATGCACACCCCTTGTAATAATTTGTCCAGGGACTTGAAATTACGTCACGAACCTACCAACAAAATTTTTGGGGGACGCTTTTTTGATCATGAAATGAACGAAAATTACAGTTTTCGAATATATTTAGTTCGCGCAACTCTCCGGCAGAGTCGCTAGGAGTATTAAGTTGTATACAGAGTATACATTTTATCTTGATAGTCATTCGCGCTTAGAGTGTCCCAAGATTTGACAACACTGCAGTTTCAGTAGAACGTTAAATTGCTTATATTGTTGAATGCAACAGTTAGAAAAATACATTTCTGGTACATTACTCAACTCTGAGTATTCTCTCAAATACACGCTCTCGCCTTTAGAGCGTCACGTCAACCACTCTCCTCTAATAACGCCGAATTAAGAGAGTCCGATACATTAACGTAAGTAAAGGTTTAGATATGAGGTAGGAAGGTCAGTGAGCTGGCGCATTTCTTTATTAATAGTATTCTACAGTGAACGGCTAAATTATGGAATATTATTATTATTTCGAGAACCGTCGAGTTTTGAGGGAAATCCCGAAACAGGTCGGTTTTTGTTGTAAAATACCCATGTTATAACGTACATGGAGTAGGGATGACGTCACCGGTGTAGGTGTAGTGACGTAATCGTTAATTTTTTTAAATAGAAATCGGTATATTGTGGCACCTCATTTGAACGAGAATTTAATTCCTTATTCAACGACATTACATTTTCAACTAAAATATTTTTTTAAGAGTACGAAAACAATTTTTTTAATTTAAATTCATCCAAATTTCAACTAATGATTTAATTAATAATGTACTTTAAAGTAACCAAATTATGCATAACAATTATTTTAAATTAAATGTTCGAAATGCCATCCATCGGTTTCTTGACAATATGCGAATCTACGGACACATTCATCAAGTACATTGCGGATGACTTCTGGAGTAATTAGACTCTTTTCATGCCTTATTCTATCTTTCAAGTCCTGTAAGTTTTGGGGTCTATTGACATAAACTTTTGATTTTATGTAACCCCACAGGAAAAAATCTAGAGGTGTTAGATCTGGCGACCTTGCTGGCCACTCTATAAAACCTCGTCTTCCGATCCACCTCCCGGGAAAGTAATTATTTAAAAATTGACGTACTTTACGTGCGTAATGCGGAGGGGATCCATCTTGTTGAAACCAGATATTTTCACTAGGTAAATTTGAATTATTGGCATTTGGATACATGTTAGCAAGGACAGGTATAAGTTGATTTCTTAAAAAAGTTAAATAACGTCTTCCTGTTAGATTTTCTTCAAAGAAAAAAGGGCCAATGATTCTGTCATTGATGATCCCTGCCCATACATTCACTTTCTGAGGATATTGCGTGTGTGCCTCAGTCATCCAATACGGGTTTTCTTGACTCCAATATCTGCAATTTTGACGATTCACGGTACCATGTATAAAAAATGTTGCTTCATCGGAAAAAAGGATTTGATTGATGAAAAGTGGATTGGGGATACATAAATCCTGCATAATTTCAGAAAATTGAAGCCGGCGATCGGGATCGTCGTCGTTTAACTCCTGATGTAGTTGAATTTTGTAGGGATGGTATTTTTCTTTTTTTTAAATATGTAATACCGATCTTTGGGAAACTCCAGCATATTCACACATTTGTGTTGAACTACTGTGAGGATTGTCATGTACATTTGATAAAATATCAAGTTTCACATTGTCTTCAATTTTAGGACGCCCAGCGTTTGGAATATGTTTAACGTGCCCAGTTTCTCCAAATTTTCGGACTATTTTACTTACTGTTGATTGGCTGATGGGTCTGACGGGATATTTTGCGTTGAATAAATTGCATACCTCGTTCTGTGTTCTTTTTTTTATCTCCGCATCCTCTAAGGATTAATATTTCTGTGTTGTGATTCATTTAGGTGAGCCATAATTTACTATTCAAAAGTAAAAATTACAATTGACAACTGATAACAATTCACAAAATCAAAACATTTACGACAATAAATATTACAGTAACTATGCCACTAACACTTGCTTGAATTAACATATGACAAAAAGTTTCAGTGTTTATGAGAGAACTTTTTGTGTCCAATATTATTTTCACTTATTTTTGCTTTTTTAAGTATTTCAGAATGTCATGGATTCAAGCATTAATTGTAATTTGATTGAATTTAAATAAAAAAAAATTGTTTTCGTACCCTCAAAAAATATTTTAGTTAAAAATGTAATGTCGTTAAATAGATAATTAAATTCTCGTTTCAGTGTTTATGAGAGAACTTTTTGTGTCCAATATTATTTTCACTTATTTTTGCTTTTTTAAGTATTTCAGAATGTCATGGATTCAAGCATTAATTGTAATTTGATTGAATTTAAATAAAAAAAAATTGTTTTCGTACCCTCAAAAAATATTTTAGTTAAAAATGTAATGTCGTTAAATAGATAATTAAATTCTCGTTCAAATGAGGTGTCACATTATACCGATTTCTATTAAAAAAAATTAACGATTACGTCATTACACCCACACCGGTTACATCATCCCTACTCCATGTACGTTATAACATGGGCATTTTACAACAAAAATCGACCTGTTTCGGGATTTCCCTTAAAACTCGACGGTTCTCGGAATAATGATAATATTCCATAATTTAGCCGTTCACTGTATAATTAATTATTGAGTAGGACATTATATACAAACTATTCTCGGTCATCTAAAAGACAAGTATAATGTCAATATTATATTATGTTGACTACCCCTAAATTTATTTGGAAGCTAAAACGTGTTAACGAAAACCACTTTAATTAGGTTATAAATCTAGATTTTATTGTTTTAATACCTAGTAAGTAGTAATTATAAAACAATGTCGAATATGCGACAAATAAAAAGTAAATTTTTACACAAAACAAAAAATAGTTTTTTAGTATAAAATCTACATATACACAGAGAAACTTAAAAGTCCTACAATAGGTACTACAAAGTTATTCAGATTGAAAAAAAATCCTGCAGGGATACAAAAATCAAAATCATTCGAATTTAATGAACTACAGCCTTCATCTCTTACTTCTTTGTGTGTTTCCATTGCATGTACTTGTACGTATTCTTCGATCATAAAAATATTTAGTTTTCTTAAAAAAAAAGAGTTAGCACGTTGTATGCTCATGGTCAGTGGACGCCGTAAATGCGAAACAATATACGCAAATTATACATGAAACAATATGAATGAATCTCTTTTCCATTTAAAATCGAAGTCCCAAGTTACTTCCCAGTTCTTAATTTCTTAGATACGTTCCTGTATATAGGGTGCGTCCAAGTAACGCATAAATTTATTATAAGCTAAATAAAAAGTACTATTAAAAATTCCCCAAAGAGGTCAATTTTCGATTTTAAATTACCAAAATAAACAAAAGAAAATTTACAATAAATGTTCAACTTGGACGTCAAAAAATAATAGTTCAATACTATTAAACGCTTTACAAAATTAGAAAAATTAATTTCCAAAGAGCAGACCGTCCACTAAGAAGCAACAACTACTTCTCGGGCTATATGCCCCGACAGACATTGAATTACACTTCTAAAGTAAACGGGGTTGGTATATCCGTTAAGATAGAACCAACCATTCTGGTTTGCGATTAGAAGGAATAACATCACTTGTGGACCGGTTTCGGCGTTTTTGCGCCTCATCAGCACAAGGTAGATGCTATTCGTCCAGAAGCTCTGAGAGCATAATCCTGGACTAGAGACTACGTTGATACCACACCAATACATTAGCCTTAGTGAAGGAAATGTTAAGAGTGCGATATCGGCGACATCTCTACATCTAATCACAAACCAAAATTCTATATCGACAAAAAACCATCTCGGTTTTGTAGGTATTCACTTAATTACAGTTACCTGTAAATAATTGTCATATAAGTAAAGCGTGATCTATAGACGTCAAAAAATAATAGTTCAATACTATTAAACGCTTTACAAAATTAGAAAAATTAATTTCCAAAGAGCAGACCGTCCTCTAAGAAGCAACAACTACTTCTCGGGCTATATGCCCCGACAGACATTGAATCACATATAGCCCGAGAAGTAGTTGTTGCTTCTTAGTGGACGGTCTGCTCTTTGGAAATTAATTTTTCTAATTTTGTAAAGCGTTTAATAGTATTGAACTATTATTTTTTGACGTCTATAGATCACGCTTTACTTATATGACAATTATTTACAGGTAACTGTAATTAAGTTAATGTTCAACTTGTTCATTGACCAGTAGACATGACTTAACCGGGCATTAAGGTCTACTGTAACACTTTATAGCAGAGAGGGTGTTATGTTCCGTATTTATTGCCTGCCTTGGTCTTATAGCTCTCCAATAGTTGAATGAAATTAAAAAAAATTGCAAAATATACTTTTAAACAATAAAAATATATATACAGGGTGGTCCGTAAGTAATGGTCCAAAGTGAAATGGAAGATTCTTGGCCTGAAAATATTACAATCTGACGCAACTTGCTTCAATAAAATATTGATAATAAAAAAGATACAGGGTGGCAAAGTTGAAATGTCAAAAATGTATTTTTTCGGTAAATTGAAAGATTTTGGATATACAAACGTAAAAATTTGAAGATAGGGGTTATAGTTCCTGAGAAATCATAATATCATATCCGTTTTGATGTATTTTTTAGAGGGCGCCACATGAGCTACGTTGTTGGTGTAACTGTGCACTTGACTTTTTTATCATGCCATTTCTCATGCCTTAAAACCCCCATCTCTTAATTTTTACTTTTGTATATCCAAAATCTTTCAATTTACTGAGAAAAAACATCTTTTACAGTCAAACTTTGCCACCCTGTATCTTTTCCATTATCAATATTTGATTGAAGCAAGTTGCAAGAGATTGTAATATTTTCAGGCCAAAAATCTCCCATTTCACTTTGGACCATTACTTACGGACCACCCTGTATATAATACTTCATTTGTAATGGCAAATCAGCAAGAACCAACTGAAAGACTTATTGGAAAACCAACAACAGGTTGATATGACATAATTTCATTAGATTAATAACAAAAAATTCAATTTTTTTTAACAACAGAAATATTAGTACAAGGGCCAAAAGTTATTCCTTTTCCTATACACAATATTGATGTATGAAGCATAAAAGTAGCCGATATCGCCAAGAGGCAGATTTTATAAGTATTCATGAATATATAGGATGTTCCAAAATTGATTGAAGAACCCAACTAAACCCAAGTAAATATAGGGACATCCATTCTTTTTTAAATAATCAATTGTTTTAGCTGAAAAATCTTTGAAGCTAAAAAAGTGATCTTCAACACCCTGGAATTTAGAAACTATAAACATTTGACCCCAAGTGCTATAGTTTTTCGAAATCAGCTCTTCGAAGAGAATCGAAAGATATTAAGAAATACAGGGTGTTACATAAAAAATATGTGTTTGTTTCGTCACTGAATTTTGGAGCAGACTGTATGTATGAATATCTTTAAAATCTGGTCCTTGTCGATATCTACTTACTACTTTTGTTAATAATGTTGTTTCGTGGCACTAAGGATAAACGAGATATCTAGCTCCGACTCATGGATTCGAATATTATTTGAACCAGTTGATGTACCCAGATGACTTCACCTTATGCACGAGGCTATTAGTTTTCACCCAAAATTTGTTTTCTAATACTTTACTTGAAAAAAAACTGAGAAAACATTTTTTTAATAACAAAAATTTCATAACACTACATCAAGAAATGGATTCCGCGTATTAAAATACTTGATACTGCGTAATTTTTTCCATACATTCAATATAAACCAAAATTTACAATTTTTGGGCCAGGACTGCAAAATGTTTAACATGCATCTCAATTACTTACTACATTTGAATTCTTCCATTTCATATTGTAGATAATATACAGGATTAAAGCTGAAGGAAATTCCCAAAAAAATTTTGATCCCGATTTCGGAGAAATTTTGTTAGGAGGTTTTTTGATACGAAGATTTCAACAAATTTGTCAATTATTCGTTAAAAAAATTATTTCGAGTGGAAAATTGAGAAAACTGCATGAAAATGGAATTTTCCGAAAAACTGTAAATCAGATTTTAATCATTTACGAACTTAGCCTCAGTTTTTATGTTCTGAACCTACTTATAAAATTTCATTGGAAAATTCGGTAGTGTTTTTGAGTTATCGTGTTGACAACTGACCGACCGACATTTTTTTAAAATGGTTTTTTTGGACTAATATGAAACGTGTAAATCCATTCGAATCTCGAAACGACAAAATCACTCCATCACATCACTTCACTTATAGTATTTTCCCGTAACCTACAATTTTAAGGAAATAAATTATTTATCTTCGCAGGAAAAATATTAGTTCACAACTAGGGTTAAAACTTTTCACCGACAATACTCGTGTCCTGAATGATCACAAATGTCACAAAAAATCATATTTTTTGTAACTTCCTACATAAATAGCTATTCTTTAACTAGTACCTAACAAACACCATATAAAATAATAACTATCATGTAATTCTGAAATTAATGCAATTTTGTGAAGAAATTGTCCATTTGAAGATTTATTTAAGTTCACTGTCTTCAATATTTTGAGTGTTTGTAACTTGTTAAATGAATACTTCTGAAATTTCATTGCAATAACATAATATGGATCCCTCCTACTTACAATAACCACATTATATCTTATTTGTCCTCCTATTTTCTGTAAATAGCAGATATGTACTTACTGCGGCAACAACGCAATAACAAAATTGACGCCCTAAAGGCTATCATATATACGTAATGCTGAATATAAGAGACGCCCAATTGTCCATCGACTGAAAGGGCGCCATAATGTTTATAAACTATACAGCAATGTTGTGTTTTCCGTGCCAAAGTCCTTTTTTCCATTTATTTTAACCATCTTTTATCTATATCAAAAAGTATTCATCTCAATTAACACTATATCTGCAGAAAACAACGTCGGACGCCATAAAGCACATTTTTATCTGGACGCTTTAACGATAGAAGGATGTATATATATATATTTATCTTTACGCCTTTGTGCGTCCGTACATTGTCCTTTTACATTTAATCGTGCGTCCGATATACGGACGCACAATTATTTTTCAATTTAAACTACTTTTTCGATAGTTTTACATCATAACAAGCATTCTTGCAGATTTTATGGTGGACGTCAAAATACGACAAAATGAGTGGAGTATATAATATGTGAGTTCCACAAATTTCCGCACTGGCGCACTTGTATATACACGATGTGAATATACTAAAATATTTTTTAGCCAAACCAAGCGACTTGTGCGTCCGCTGGTGGCAACACCGCAATTTTAAGAACAAAGTGACTATATTGCTGAATATTTCTTTGGTGGTTGTTTCATAGGAAACTTTTATAAACTTACATAATTTACTAGGACTCTGGGCCCATAGCAGCATAATTTTGTTTTCTTGTTGATTGACGCAGTTTAATTCAGGTTATGTCGCTGGGAAGACAAAACACTGCAAATTTCACGATCCATAAAAGATAAAACGTAAATGTAAGTCAACTAATAACAATACAATGAAATAGTAAGTAATGTCAAATATATAAAAATTTTACAGGTAGAAAACAATTTCATTCTGATCTTCGATTTTATCACTAAGCGCTTACCCAATAATTCTCAAAATATACAGGAAGTGTCATTTGAAATTTGAAAGTTGAGACACGTGATAAAAAATAACGTCATTAAATTAAAGATGTTTATCGTGGTTGTATGGCTGGTCTAATTTTTCATCTACCCGCAAAGTCTCATTTTATTATTTCGGAGATAAAGGATGCATGAACTTCGTGACCAGTGATTTTAAGGAAACAATAGTTCAAATTAGACACCAAGTATTATAGCATTTTTTAATTGGTTATTTTTGTATAATTTAAAATTTTTAAATTGTACAGGTTGTATCTTTAAACGTTTGACAGTAACTGAAAACGATGTAAACGCTATGGTCGGTACTTTATAGCCCCTCTCACCTCTTATGGCTCCTCAAAATTTCAAGAAAGTTTCTTTTACCGGAGATATAAACATGTTTTGTTGACGCCGCAACTTATAATATTAACAAACATTCATTTTCATTTGAAATAGTTATTTTCCTAACGCTTCACGCATATGTTAGAAACAACATTTTTTCTACGAGCGGACGGATACAAACTAACAAGTTTATTAGTTACCGTCTGGTTATTGATGTAATCAATAATAGTTATTAACGCCATATTAAACAAAATTTCAATGGAACGAGAAAAATAATTATAAAACACAATAAATGATAACTTGCGTGCGGTAAAGTAGAATCGTGCGCCATAGTATACTTTTCCGCGTGCTCGTAGAAAAAAATATTGGATAGTTTTTTTTTTCAAGTTGAGACTGAAAATTGAACTATTGAAATTTAAAAAGATTATGTAAATTGAAGTATATCCAGTACAATATCCGTTATACGTAACCAAAACACTTCTTCGTCATATTTGCACCACGTTACCAAATAGATAAAATAATCATAATGTAATATTTAAGTGAGAAACTAATTATCTATTAGAATTTCCATTTTCCACCAAGTAGGGGTCTTAATATTATCGTGTTACCGTGAGATTACTAATAACGTACATTGGGTTTTGTAGTGAATATATTTTTGTGTGAAATTGGAGTGAACTTAAATTAATTAGTTTATTGAGAGAAAATTAACATAATGTTAAAAGATTGGTACTCGGTGAAAGCAGATGCAAATTGTATACAGGGTAATTCATTAGTACCATAGAGTAAATCCTCGAATATTTTCGAATAAAAGTTTGACCGTTGCTCTCCACCCTGGAGGTTCATATTTTAAAATTGGTTGCAATTGTACAGTGTGTTCCAGAACGCTGTGCCAGATGAAAGCTACAGTTTTTTTTAAATGGGACACCCTGTATTCTATTTCTAATTTGAATTCTGCTTGATTTCTCTATTGCAATGATTTGAGGTTGTACTAGGTTACACAGTGTTTTTAAAAAGTTCTGACCACTTTTTCCTGAAAATCGTAATGAGTTCAATGCCCATGTATACTTTAAACTGCACATTTTGAAATTAATCTGTTACGGCCATACGTCTGTGATTGTCTTCTATAGTTTATTCCAACAAGTACATAAAGTATTGGAATTCAATAATCCCCTAACTAACAGGCGTTTATCGGAGTTTTACTCAAAATTGACGAAATATGTTTCAAAAATTTAATAGTAACTGAAAATATATTATTTTACTAAAATGATTGAGTGATAAATATAATCGCATAAAAATGTAAAAAACAACATAGGTACTGTAAGAATAATTCCTTCAATGAAAAACGAAAAATACACACCATATAAGCATAAAGTTACTGTTAGTCATCGTTATCAGTGTCACTTGTACTTGATTCACTATCACTTGTGTTAGAACTATCTACATTAATAATTAAAGGATTTACTTTCACACTTTTAATAACATTATGATCCATATTCCACATGTCATTTTCAATTTTTTCAACGTGACTTAATAGTAATTTCTTTACATATTCTAATTTGTATGTAATATTGTTTCTCGCACCGAACTGTTTAATTTCTGCCCAAACCAACTCTATTGGGTTTAACTCGCAGTGGTCAGGGGGGAGCCGTAAAACACTGACAGGTCCATCTATCACATATTTTTTTTATATTTTCACTTATGTTGCTTAGCAATCTCATAGAGACAGGCTTTGGTAATGCTGTGATTAAATGATATACCTTTATTTTGTAACCATTTCATTAATTCAGCGTTTCTCCTTGAGCAGGTTGGTCATTTTTCTTGTAGGGCACTATTATCAAGAGCTATGAGTGATGGTGGTATATTTTCCAAAAACGGATTAAACCAATTTTAACATTTGTGCGTTCATATCTTTATGATAGTCGCCGTCAGTTATTGAAGTAAATAGTAACAAACCATTTTCAGTAAAACCAGATGCGGAACCAATTTGTCCAATAATCAAACAGCGACCTTTCCCACAAGGACCTACAATGCCGGTTGACCATTATCCATAAACGCCTGTTTACCGCTGTTAATATTAGAATCCTGCCAAATCTTAAAAGGGGTATGTCCTTCGTTAACCCAAGTTTCATCAAGATAAAAAATTTGTGTTCCTCATGGTCTTGCTGCCATTATTTCGCGAAGATAATCTGATTACACGTTTTCCAGTAAGACAACTATTCCTACTCCGTTGCTTACACTTAAAACCTATTTTATGCAAATGCAACAAAACGTTGTTTTACTTATAAGCGACAAATTCGCATCAGTTTTTAATAATTGAAATATTTTATTCAATGTTAGTACTTCATTTTTCATATAAAATGAATGGATGTATCTTCTGATTGCGTTGTTTATAAATTCATTAGTTTTCTCTACTTTTCGTCCTGGTTTCTCCTTGGGCTCGCTTAAAACCTGATTTGTTTTTTGTTCTCGTATTACTTTGTAAATAATCGATATCCCCACTCCAGTAATTTGTGCACACTTTTCTATAGTGCTGTCAACACTGTTTTGCAAACAGTAAGCACTAGAAGAAGGCGTGTTTAAGGACATGCGATTTTCTTTCTGTATATACCGAAATACGTTTAAAATAATCTTTTGTTCGTTTAGTCCTAATGGTCCAATGGCCCTTCTGAAAGGTTATTACAAAACTAAAACCATTATTAAAACTAATATGAAAACCTATAGGTCATAATGTCGAAATTGCACATTAATATTTCTCAAAATACGTAACCAGTTTTTTGTTTTTCTACATGCGAATTGGAGAACAATAGATAATCTTTCTGTGTTTATTCATAACATGTCAAATCGATAGTGAAAGTTTGATTACAATGCATACGGAAGCTATAATATTTTATAGTACATAATTTTTTATTCGAAGTGATCCACCACAAGTTTTCTTTTATAAACTTAAAAATTGTGACACCCAAAAGTATTTATTTTTCAATAGTACCTACCTAAGTTATCATTGAATTATTGCAAAATATTTCGTCAATTTTGAGTACAACTCTGTGATATCCGATAAACATCTGTTAGTTAGGGAGTATTGCATTCCTATACTCTATGTACCTACTCGTTGAAATAAACTATAATATCATAATTCACTAGACCTACTTCCATATCTAGAAATCCGTATACAGGGCGAGTTCAAACTCGAATACATCGGCTTCACAATTTTTTTAAACGGATCACCTTGTATCCGTAAATGAAAATTACTTCACTATACTTCAAATTTGATAAGTATTCCCTATACCTAAACTGAATGGTTTCTGTGAGATATTTCAATTTTATGATGAAAAATTTCATTTCCAACGAAAAATTAATGAAAAACAGCTATATAAAATTCATTCAGAACAATTAACGAGTTAGGATTTTAGAAAAATCTTTTAAAACATCGATAACAGTGCCACATAAGGGACAGATTTCTTGATATCGTTTTTCCAACTAGTAAAATTAGATCCACACTAATATTGTCGCACTTAGTAATTAGGTAGGTTCCGAAATATCAACAAACATTTACATTTACCTAATTAGTTTTTCAACAAATGGGGTATCTACATGACGAATTGAATGATGTTTCCTGAAAGTTGGATTGGACGATAATGACCAGTTTTCTGGGCACCAAGATCACCAGAATTGAATAAAGTGATTTGTTCTTTAGAGGCTATGCTAAAGATCAGGGGTACAAAGTACACCAGACGATGGGAAATATAGAATAAGGCAGGCTTTCCGAAATGTTAATGCGCAAATGCTTATTGTTTATCAACCTTGTCACTGTAGATTTACTTATAGGAGAGCATTCAGGATTTAAATCGTTAAAAATTAGGGCTTCACACGAGACGAGAGTGGGCAAGAGTATCAAAAATCTCGTCTCGTTCAAGTCTCGTCTCGTTACCGGTTGTCTCGTCTCGTCTCGCTTAATTCTAAATATTGATATAAGTTCCATAAATAATTTTTTAAAACTATATTTATACCGCTATTATACAAAATTATTTTTACAAATAGGACATAATTTTTTTATTTTTACACTCTTAATTTTTTCTCTTAAATTACATGACTGAAGGTATAATGAAAAAATTTTAATTTATACAGTGCATAAATACGGAATTTTAAGAATATTGACAAAGTATTACAAAATGTTTACATGGAAATAAAGTAAGTACAAAAAATTCCTAAATACGAAATTCAAGAAATATTAACAAAATTATTGAACAAGTTTACCTGGGAATCATTCATAACAATTACTCCTGACCTATTTTCTAGGTAAATAAGTTTAATAAGGGAGAATGGTTGATATCTATTTGGTCGTGAAGAAGATTACCAGAATTTTTTTTTATCTCAAGAGCTTAACCATTCTGCTGAATTTTACTACCCTATTGTATTTGAGGCGATACAGGACGTGTCGATTAAATTTTGGTAAAACCGACATGTTTTATTTTTTTATTCCACATAGAAAAAAATGAAGACCCTATTTTTATAGTACTTTTGAATAAATAATGAGGCACTTTGCTCCGTCGGAAAATAAAATAAATAGTATAGTTTTTATATTTGTATTTTTTCTTGAAAGATAATCTTAATTATCGCAAGTGTATAACAAACATAATAATTAATATTCTTTTAAAAAAACGCGTATTTGTGAAGCAATCGATGTATTATAGACAAAACACACTGGCGATTTTTGTGGAAATTCTCTATATTTAATTATTTTATATAGGTATTGAAAAAGGACGCGTCAAATATAAAAAGAGTTTACTGTATGTCTGTTTAGTAAGGTAGAAAATTTCGAGCCATAGAAACCCCTTCAATAGTACACACGTTTATGACTCTCTAGCTCGTAGATACACATACACAACCGAAATTAAGTAAACCCGTCGATCTTTTGAAAGGAATCATTGGATATGGAATCTAAAATATAATAATCTGCAAGGATAAGTATTTATGATAAGTGATAAGTAACTATAAAAAGAGTTAACAAATTAAAGTAAAAATATGGAAAAATCATACTCTGTTAAGGATGCCATGATGTTTTGTATTGATAAGCTACGATATATTGTATTCTCCAAAAATTAGAGTTTTAACCTTGAGTTTTTTTAATCCAAAATAAAATATTGTTCTCTATGTAGACCTTTTCTAATTTTTCTAATAAAAACCAAAAACGAGACTCTCAGTTTGCGCTGTATGTGGACTCGTCTCGTCTCGCTTTTACGAGACGAGAACGGGACGGGACGAGAAAAATCTCGCTCTCGTGTAAAGCCCTATTAAAAATATGAGCTGCTTCGTCACGGGAACGTTTGCGATCACCATATTCAACTAACATTAATATTTCGATTCGTTGTTTTTCCGATAAATGTGCCGTTAATCTTAATTTACTTTTAAACTTTATGCTAATTTGAAATTGGTATCAGTTTTCACAATTTGTACATAAATGTGGTTCACGTTTTTAATGACTACTATTGTTTTTTGTTTAATTTTAAAAACCTACAAAGTCATATCATTAGTACAGTACAATTCAATTTAGAAAAATAAAACTGATATTTTATAAGATATTTTGTATTAAGGTGATACATTGCTATTATTTCTCGAAAGAAAAATATAAGCTTCTTTGTGATACGTCACTCGACCTAAGATGCCATTTCAAAAAATTTAAGATGGCAGCCGTACGCAAAACGCTGACGTCAAAAACATTTGATATTTGCTCTAAAATATGCAGAATAACGCCTCCTTCAAATTTTGCCAAACAAATTAAACTTCTTAACAAAGCCGATTAACATGGTCTTAAATCAATAATTAAATGATTGAAATTCGTGACAGTTGAAGCTGAACGGTTTTATCAAAAATGCATACCTACATGGTCCTGTCCTAATTTTTTAAGCACTATATAATGATATAATATGAAACATAATACAAGGTGATCAAAAGTTTAGAGTTTTTGACCACTCTGTATTATGGTTTTTCTTATAGCATTAGATAGTGCTTGAAAAATTAATATATGTCAATATAAGCCATTTTATCAAACTTTGAACAGTTTAGCTTCAGCTGTTACTTGAAGTTCAAAACATACGAATATAAACTGTCTAAAGATCGTAAATTATTGACTATAAATATACCCTATGAGTTAATTTTCAAATCTTCTATTTATACTCTTCCAAATGAAGTGTTACTTACTTGACCCCTTTTGCTATTTAAAAACATTGAAGGGATAAATATCACCTGAAAGGGGTTCATCAAAATATCGAAACTTATAGTGACGGATATTTAAAGAAATTCGAAAGTCGTCGATAAGATTTAATCTTATCACTGTATATCTACATTTTTTTCGAAATAAATATTTCAGCAAAAATCAATGCTAATATTACATAGTTCAACATTTAACTTAAAGAATCATTTCATTTATACTGGCTAGTCAGTGTAGTGCAGTAAGAGTAAATATGAACAACAAAAATAAATAAAAAATTGTAAAAAGATTCTCTAGAAATTTTTTTTACATGCGTCACAATAATAATATCGTGTTTTTATTTATGAGAATGCTTGAAAAAAATTCAACCAATAATTTCTCAATTTATACTCATTAATCAACTTCATTAAATTTTAAAACATTTTCAGTTGGACCCACACACTTATACTTATACGCGATTTATCCTGTATGGACATAATCTACAATTTCTCAAATTATGTTATGCTTTGAACGGACGCAGAATAGTGTATCACTGCAATAATTGGTGTATAGGTATGTGAAAAACTTGGCGACCTTGCATGGACGTACGATTGAATGCAAATCCGACAAAAACGTATATGTTGGAAGTTCAAATACTTACGGCTGGGAGGAGCTAGAAGTACTTTGGAATGTCAAAAATGCAATTTTTTTTTTGTATATATAAAGTAATTTAAACCGACAGTGGTATTTTAGATGCACAAAAGAGTAAATATACGCAACCAAAATATTCAAAAATTTAGTCTTTCTAGTGGACGCACAAATACATTTCCTTGTACGGACGCACAATAGATAGCGGGATGTATATATATATATATATATATATATATATATATATATATATATATATATATATATATATATATATATATATATATATATATATATATATATATATATATATGTATATATATATATATATATATATATAATATATGTTTATCAATGAAATCGATATTTAAATATTTAGGGTATTAGAATTCGATAATATAATTATTTATTAATTTAAATCAAGAAAATTTTGATTTATATTAAAATTAATTCAATAATTGTAAATCGATTGTGATTGAGAGAAAAAAAATTTTTATATCAGTTATAAAATATTAGCCAAAAAATCAAAATAAAGGAAAAGACTTACAGGAGGATACAGTGGAGGATCATCTGTGAGCTTCTTATTTGTCTTGGATGCACTGGAGGATTCTGGACAACCGTCTTTTTCACTGGAGGAATGGTCAGGTTGGAGTCAACTTCTTTACTTGCACCGTTTCTTGCTTCACCGGAGTTTTTTTTTAAATGTTCGGATACTGTTTAAATTTATTGACAGAAAATGTAGATGTTTACCGCACTGAAGGGGTGTATTTCTACAAACAGTATCCTGTTCGCAGCGCCAGTTAGATTTTTCAAGTAAAAAATATACTTTTTATTAATTTTATTTAAACTTAGATAAAGACAAGTATTTGGTACAAAGGTAAAATGTAGACTGAATAAAAATTATACAATTATAAAACAATAGAAAATAGAAAAATGCTGAATATAATAAAAGATAAGGTTCGTGTTAATAGGATGTTATACACGTGTTGAAATGTTTTAGCTGATTTTGACAAATGTAATATAATAAAAATAATCTAGTAAGTTTCCGTGAGAAATGTCTAGTAAGCAGTTATATAGTTATTGTGGCCATATGACTTGCATAAAACCAAATTTAACACCAGTTATATATACCTTGAGATTTAAGGTTCAGTAAATCTTTATCAAACAAATTGACAAATATATAAACAAAAATTACAAGCACCTGTACTAACTAAATTGTTCAAGTACTGGCCTATTACAATTAACTACATGTGGCTTCGTACCTCTAAGAAAAAGGCCACACAATATGCACACTTCCTAAAGTAAAATTGGACTGTTTCTTCTGACAGCCCGAAAAAAAAAATTAAAAGTTCAAAAGCAAATTCTAAATAAACAACTTCAACATATAGTTTGGATGCCTAAGAGATGTAAAATTTTGTACAATGTGGAAACTGCAAAAAAATTGTGTTCTGAATGAGAAAAATATCCTTCACCTCAACAATCCAAAAATCAAAAATAGCAACAACAATAATACCTATACACACGTTTGGGCGCCAGTTTATTAACTCCTTTTTCCCAACACGGTTAAAGGAGGGTGGATAATGGGCAACTATACACTACAAGAAACAGGAAGGTGGAGGAAAGTATTCCCGACTTCTCGTTTGCGTAGAGTGGGTGGGTAAAATATAGGTGGGCTAGTCTGTGGGCGGAAGGGTGTCTTACTCGATGGTTGGAAGGAACGGTGATATCCGAACTGCGTACCAAATTTTACCAGGTATAACGGTAATTACTGAAGATTAGCGGCATGCGAGACTTGGAATTACACAATTAGCTTAGCTTTGATTTTCATCCACCAATATTGGTTGTGTACAAACGAAAAGTGCAATGTGAAGGTGAATACGCTAAATTCAGTTTTCTCGAGGAAAACCTAACCTAACCTAATTCCTAAGGATGTTTTAAATAAACAAGTGTTTATTAATTCAAAAATTGTGCAGTACAAAAATAATAAAATTTCTAGATATAATTTTGTAAAATGCGTTAGCTAGAAATTTGGTTTAGTATGGTAGTATTATAAAATTTTCTTATAATTATGACTCTTTTGAAATTATTGTTTTTTTTATAATAAAGGCTCACATTTACAAAACGCTCTTTAAATGAACTATTACCTCCCCTGTGCTGTTTGTGGCGGTGTTTCCGGATTCCGGCGATGGTGAAATTGTACCACCCGCTAAGATACCCCACTGGGATAAGTGATCAAATGGTACGCAGTTCGGACGCTCCGATAATCCTAAGGTAGGTAGATTAAAATTTGGTATGCAATTCGGTCAGTGGGATTAAACGGTACGCAGTTCGGACACACCGGAAGGAACAATCGAACTACTCAGTCGGCGAAAAAATTCTGTATCTACGACAATGACAAATGACACGCTTGGCTTGCCTTTTTACAAAAAGTGTGATCTGAAATGGAGTATAATATATAATTAGAATTTGAAGAAAGCTTCCGCAAAAGTATACTTCTGGGATTACATGGACTTCCTGGTAAGTTTAAGGTTTAACTAAATTATTGCTACTTATTACCTAGTTGATAGGTTACTAACTATTTACATTACTTTAACTACTACTTGATATCTACTTTTAGGTATTAAAACATTACTCATGTCATTGAGGATGGGAAGAATTATATGAGATATACTATGTAGACGCTCATATGTCCTTAAATCTGCTAATAAATATGTACAATATTTTGGAAAGATAGTCAAACTGCAACTTCCGAACTCAAATTCACTACTCTCACCACTAGTTAACAGGTAAGAAGTTTATGATAACTTGGAAAGATCTAACTTGAGTGTTCTCTCCTTAGGTGTCCTTGTGATGGTACCTACAATTTCCTTCTCGGAGTGGGTACGTCCTGCTGTGAGGTTGAGTTGGGAGGCGAAGGTAAAGCTCAAGCTGAGTAGGAGGTGAGTTGAAGGCTGTCCCTGAAGTAGACGTTCTACGGGTAGGGCGTACACTAAAGTTGTAAGCCGATACAGACGAAGTAAAAGTATATATATGAGCTAAAATGTTTTTTTACGCTTAAGTGTTTACTTACAGCCTTTTAAATAGTTTTTTCATTAGTAAAGCTCAAGAATGCTAGTAGGATATAGTTTTCGATATATAATCGTTTTCTATGTTAAATATACGCCGAAATTTCATAAGTAGTTTTCTTCGAGTCGAGGTCCTTAATATTCGAGTTTTCCACTTTATTTTTAATTTAATTATTAAATGATACCCAACGTAACACAAAAAAGGTTGCGAGAACAAAAATAATAAAATCTGTCATACAATGAGAAAAATGGTCTACATGCGTAGACCGCGCGACTAACCTCGTGATTAAAATGTGCGCGAGTAACGAAGGGTTAAGTATATTTAAAATAAAAAATCTCGTATCCCACACTCATAAATGCAATACCACTCAAGCCACGTACTCTCCTCACATATGCGGCTTACGAGGTATTGCCGTTTAAAGCAAAACATCGCATCCCACAGTGACAGGTGTATTGAAGTGGCTTACGAGGTTTTGACATTTGTCATATCCAAAAGTAACCCACACTGTGTTTGTTTTGTGTTGTTAGTGTTTTAAAATGAATAACAAAATTAATTATAATGTACGTAAACGAAGTAAATTACTTGTTAAAATGTGTTTACCCTCTACAGGTGAGTGCCCAATTAGTTTTAGTTTGTTAATTTGTAAGTCAAAAGGTGACAGATGACTCTTGAAATAATATACCTAGGGGGACTAAGAAACAAAAAAATAGTGTATGGTCCGTTTACAACTCATAAAACCCTTGGGGTTGATTGATAGAATTCTGACGTAATAATTTAAAGCTAATGGCTAAAGCCGTATATGATCAGTTTGAAGTTATGTTGCTTTGTTTTTGGTTTTGTTACGATTTTTACTAGTTTTTGCTGAACAATCAAAGTCTAAAAAATAATACATCTGAAAAGGCACACCAAGTTACAAAAAGTAAGTATTTTGCTCATTGTACGAGAAAATTGTTTTTTTTTTTCAGAATGTAAATCCACTGAGGTGAATGAATTCTTCGCGAGAAAGGACAAAAATATATCGGATTTAAAAAAGACGGCGAGACAAAAGGATACAAACTGCCCCTAAACCCGGAAGAAAAATGGGCCCACCTTGTGATTCCAATCTTTGTAAAAATAGTAAACTACGTTCCTGTTCAAATATTTCCGAAGAGAAAAGAAGGCAGCTTTTTGAAAAGTTTTGGAAAATGACTTGGGATCAGCGCAAAGTGTATGTGGTTAATAATGGAGCCCTGTTAGATGTTAAAAGAAGATACACAAAAAATGAAAGTTCATCAAGAAACTTTTCGATGTTTTATAGTTTAACAATAGATTGCCAGAAAACGAATGACTGCAAAAAACTTTTCTTGTCTACTCTATGCCTAGGAGAATTTCAAGTGAGTTCATGGGTTAAAACGGCTGAACATGGTACGCATGAATCAAAAATTGGCAAGAATGAGAATAGGGCGGCTCACTTACGCGAAAAGAAAAATAGCGATAAGGAATTTTTAAATCAGTTTTTTTGATGAATTGTCTTTGTTGTCATCCCATTATTATTGTCGTCAAAAATCGTCTAATGCCCGGATTCTCAGTATATGACGTTATCGAATCGATAACTATCAAATAGATTTATCAAACCAATAAATTATTATGGGTTTCTGAACTTCAACGTGGTCCAAATTGTGGAACTGACAACTATTGAATAGATAACTTGGTCAAATGCATTACACACAGATGGTGACGCTACTAACTGGCTGAATGTAGAGTACTCCAAGGCCAAATCCTTAAAAAAGGAAGAAGTCCTTGTTTTTTCAATATTTTCTTTGTTGTCAAATCTATAGTTCTATTTTTTCCTAATTCTAAAAACTTGTTACAATATAGTAATGGAGAGAAAAGATAATAAAAGATCTAAAATCTTTACGGAGTATGACAAAAACTTACTTTTTGAGATAACTCAACAATATAAACATATTATAGAGAACAAAAAACCGACACCACGAATGCCGAGATGAAAAATGAAGCATGGGACACCACTAGAGGTAATTTTAATGCAAATTGTCAAACAGGCAATCGTTCTACGAAGCAGTTACATGCTTTGTATGACGGGATGGAAAAAAAGGCAAGGAAAAACATGATGGATGGTATTGCTTTGAATTAACTCATGTACACCTTACTATTATGATATATTATGTTTATAAATACATACATATGTTCCAGAAAGAACTATACAGAACCGGAGGAGTCATATTTACACCAAATAGTGATGAGATGGATATTAAAATTGTGAGTACCATGAAGGAACAATTTTATTCGATTCCGAATATATATGATTCATCAATATGTTCAGTGATTATTTGACAGTTTTTGTAATATAGGTAATTTTTAGCTTACACTAATGAGGTGGATCAAATTAACGATACACATCTGATGGATGTAGACGAACAGGAAAATAGCCAAATGCAAGTAAAGGCAGGAAAATTTGATAAAGGTGATGAAAATTAATTATATAAGACAATGTGTAAAATAAATAGTTGAGTAAGTGGCATTTTATTTATCAATCAAGTAGTTATTTTTTATCAGACGGAGTCTATGAGTCCTTATGTGTTTATTTCGGCATTCGCAATTCGTTGAAAAATTGTTACCGCTCAAATAAAAAATGGCTCCGTGATTTTCATAGAAGTAGTGAAAAAACCGCATCAAGTCTTCGTGACAGTAGTTTGGATTCGGACAATTTAAACAATTCTTTTACGGAGTCTATTTCAGTTTCGGGTAACTCAAATTCGGTAGGAGAAACCGATAGTTACGTTGACGATCAGTTGGAACACGTTGTTTCAGTTGTGTCCGTTTACAACAATCCGGATTTTGTAGATGATTCTACAAATATTACGGATATTTTAAATGTAACTACGCCATATTCACAAAACATCCCAGTCACAATTAGAAATATATATTGTGAAAAATTCAATGAGTCGCCAAGACAATTGGAAAATGTATTCGACGTGCATTCCAAAAATACGAGGGAAAATTTGAATTTCGGTAATTGCACGTATTTCATGGGATCTTTTGAATTGTCATCACAAGAATATTTAGAAATAAATGATGGCAAATTGGAAAAGTACTATAGTACTATACGTCATAAATTTAAAACTGCGGTTCCTGCGATTTAAATTTCAAAAAATGTTTTGTTAATAAATCCAAAACAATATACACTATATATGCTTACTGTAGCCATAAACAGTGTAAAACATTTGTAATTCGTCTCTAAAGACAAGTTTCAAATGTTGTCGGTAGGGTTCATAGAGTGGAAATTTAGGTATACCGGAAAATAAAATCCGAGGTGATGTCGCAATTAGATAGGGATAAAGACGATTTTATTGATTCAGGATTAATGAAAAAAGAGCACCCAGAGTATATATTAAGATTAATAGATGACTTTGAAGTTTATGTTTCTAGTAGAGAGCAACTAGATATACTGCAAACAGCTAGTGTAACGATACCCTTCGTAACGTTACATTTAGACGCGACGCGAAGCTTAGTCAGGAATACTGACAAAGATAAAAAGAAACGGGTTTACTATTATGCGGCGGTGACTCACGTTCCGGAAAAACAATTTGTATACCCGATATTTGAAATGGTTACCGATCAACACGATGCACGGAGCATCGGTTATTGGTTGTAATATGTTAAGAACTATACAATAATTAATAATAAGAAATAAATAACTTATTTTGCATTTGACTTTTAACACCGGATAACGGTGTATTTAGTGGGAGAAAATCGAGATTGGTAATATTATTGACTTTTGAAAAATAAGTGAGATCAACACAAATAAGAATAAAATAATGGAGTTCAAGAAAAAATTTGGACAAATCACAATCTGCAATAAATGAAATCAGTACAATGCTTTCGATTTAACAATTATTGGTATTTAACATTGTTGACGTTGAAAATTTTAAAACAACGATAGACAAAAATTAGGAATAATTTTTACAGATAAGTACATTTGGCAACACAACAGTTAAACTGTTTTGGTAGAGGGGACTGATCGCTGGGCTAACACGTCTTCTCTGTCTTTCACGTAGTTTTGCTCATATTTTCCTTGTCGTACTTGTATAAGTCGGATGGCCAGATCCCGATTTTCGCAATCTGTATATTTAACCTTCGTTGATAAATATAAAAATGTGCGAAGCAGAAGGAGGTAATAGGAACAAATCATTCAAAATGGAAATCCCTTCTGTGTGAGTAGGTTATTCTGTGACCGAATTGTTAGAGTTTGGACTTTTTAGTTTGCCTACAATCTTTTCACAGTAAAGCTGTCTTCGTAAGCAAATATCGAGTTATTTTTGTGAATTACCAGGTTTTATTTCATTTTTCACTTTGCAGTTTGTTTCTAGTAGAGAGCAACTAGACATACTGCAAACAGCTAGTGTAAACACACCCTCCGTAACGTTACATTTAGACGCGACGGGAAGCTTAGTCAGGAATACTGAAGAAGATGAAAAGAAACGGGTTTACTATTATGCGGCGGTGATTCACGTTCCGGAAAAACAATTTGTATACCCGATCTTTGAAATGGTTACCGATCAACACGATGCACGGATCATCGGTTATTGGTTGGAATATGTTAAGGACTATGCAATTATTAATAATTGTAAATGGCCTTCATTTTCCACAGTTGTTACTGATTTCAGTTTCGCGCCTATGAACGCGGTTATTCGGCAGTTGATTGGTATGGAATCAATAACTGACTATATCAATCTTTGTTACGCCTCTAGCACTTCCTCTCCTAAACCAACCGTTTATTTAAAAATTTTCTGTTGCCATTTTATAAAAATTAAAGTAAAGAATAATAAACATAATTTTTTTGAGTACTTTGGCATTATTATTCTCTGGAAGAAGTAGGAATTTGGTTCAAAAACTTTTCAATTATTTGCTTATCCAAAAATAAATCATTAGAAATAGAAAATAGTTCAAATCTTTTAAGTAACAATAGTAACGAACAGTTTGATGAGACAATAGAAGTAAATATTAATATCGAGGAGAAAGGCAAAACTAATTTTGAAAATAGTAATTATTATAAGTATTTTTAATGAATTCGTTGAAACTTGTGGCGTTTCTTTGACTCCAAACGAGTATTTTAATCCGGAAATAATTAATATAGTATTAAAAAAATATTCGCCTTTCCTTGATGATAGTAGAGAAAGATTTAGTAACGTACCCGTAGAGAATTGGTTCGGGCAGCTTAAAAATAATTATAAATTACCGCGTAATCAAAAATGCACTAGATTTATACGGGCATCTCGCGAAATTATTTCAGCCAATTACATTAAATATTCCGAAGTCGGGGTGTGCTAGAGGTAATAAACGGAAATTGGACCCAAAAGCAAATTCAATGCTCGCGACCGAAAAATGGGCCAAGAAGTGGAAATTAAATCAAACATATATTTTAATAATGCCGTTAATTTACCAAAACTCTTGCAGTCGTGTAGTAATAATACACTGAACATCCAATCACCAACGACTTTTACATTGGATATTCGCGATAATAATACGGTGAAAAATGAAAATTATTATTTCGATTCCGGTGTGCGTATTTTTGACGGTACTACACCTTTTAATTATCTAGAAATAGGGGATTACGTCACACTCGCGGATAATCAAGATAGTAGAAAAATGTGGCTATCGAATTTTTAAATTGATATCTCTTTTTTTGTTTGCGAAAGGGCGTACGAACCGGATATGCGTGATAGATTAGATTCTTCCAACATTTTCAACAATCATCGTCAGGACATTCAAAACCCCCAATTACCCTGCTACGACATAACTTTGATTCCAGTTTTATTAAATTCTAATCATTGGTGTTTAGCTGTCGCGGATATCGAAAATAAAGCGTTTTCGCCACGACTATATGTGTGGTGACACACCCTGTATATTTTGTCCTGCGACAACAATTTTCCTTGACGTACATTACGACGGAGGAATTATGGATGTGGCCTTTTATATTTAAATAAGAATAAATACAAAAATAAGTCACAAAACGCTGTGAGTTCGCTGTACGATGTTACTATCCAAGTGAACGGTACGACAGATTGCAACAAAATGACAAAATGAGTTTCTCGTTGCGCATCTAATCTTCATGCTTCGACTATTTCTGTCGGATTGTAGCTGATGCGTTTTCATTTGGACTTTACCCTGTTTCTCCCTTGGTTTTCACTTCACTAACTCATGTGTCTAAAATCGAATTCTCTCAACGCTACTAGGCGGACGTTCTCGCTGTTTCTCTTTCCGAACTTTCGTCGACCGTTGAGCGTCCAACCTGTTAGTAGGTCCTATTATCCTCTTAAATCTTATAATATTAGAAAATTCAGATAATTTAGAAGAATATTTTTTGTGCGGAAATCTACATCGGGCTACTGTAGGGAGAGGAAATTCATTTGATGATTGGGTGTAGTGTTCGTTTTGCAATCGATGGATTTATTATTTATGTATAAAAAATGTAAATGTTGATAAAACGCGGAGATTGGACGCACAATTTCCGGATGATTTTATTTGCACGGTTTGCGAAAAATATAAGAATCGATTACCATAATTATGGTTGGCCGGGATTTTATTTTAGGAATTTGCATAACATTTTCATAAATTTTTGTACTCGTAATAAAACTCCAGAAGTCTTGAATGACCTATTGTTCAAGATAACTGCGCCAGTGTCTTCGTGTATAATTTTAGTACTCGTCATGCATGAGCATGAAAGTATGATCTTACTATCCGTAGTTTCTTTAAAAACTAGGAAGACTGACAAATTGATATTTAATTTTTTATTAGTACAATTAAATGGCTTTTAACAATTTTTCATGTTTTCATAAAATTTCATTGTACCTATTTGATAATTTTCGACTATCAACAAGATTCTTCAAATTGCTCTTCCTAGTTAATTATATACTTATTGCACTATCAATTTACTATTCCAATTTTACACTGATTTGTTTTTTTATAACTAACAAATGCATATTTTTAAAAATCGTGGATTGGGGCTTGAAGGGGAAATCACGTTAAAAAAACGCATCGAATCCTCTACCTCCTGGGTGATGTGGAAACGAGGATACTTTGATCTATCATGAACGTTTGTCAGTGATTTTTGAATATGACATGCTAAAGACTACCGGTTCATCAATGTATTTCTAGTTTCATTTTCAACAGACATCGGTATATTTATAGATTCAGAAGAGAAAATAAAGTTAAAAATTTTTTTGAAGAAAACTGATTTGTATTTTTTTCTCACCCTTTTTTCTCATCTTAAAGATATGAAATCAAATCTTTATGACAGATTTGGTTATTGCATGACACAGCAAAGTGGTTCATTTGAGCACTCAATTCATTAAAATTGTGTTTACCTTTAGAACGGATTTTTAGTTTTTTCAAGAAGTTCATATTTTATGTTTAGAATAAGTAGTTATTTTATTTTTTCAATTCAATTTATTAATGGAATGGATCTTTAGTTTTTTATACCCAATTCCTTTATTATTTTTATCTCAAGAAAAAATGTTTTATTTTCAAGTTACAATGGCTGAAATAATATCCTATTGTAGTTAGAAATTAATTGTCAGCTTGGTCAGAAACGATCAAGCTGACAAAAATGAATTTTAAGATGTACAGGTTACGTAATAACGAGTGTATTTTTTTATTTCTCCAACAACCTCTCTCCTTCCATGTTGGGAAAGTACTGAACCACAGTGAACCTGAAAGATGACACCTACCTACTCACAGAGTGGGGAAAGTCAGTCTCTGCTGTTAAAGCAGCGTTGCCAGTTTAGAATGTTTGGTACTTTCTAAGTAATAAATAACTTATTTTGCATTTGACTTTTAACACCGGATATCGGTGTATTTAGTGGGAGAAAATCGAGATTGGTAATATTATTGACTTTTGAAAAATAAGTGAGATCAACACAAATAAGAATAAAATAATGGAGTTCTAGAAAAAATTTGGACAAATCACAATCTGCAATAAATAAAATCAGTACACTGCTTTCGATTTAACAATTATTGGTATTCAACATTGTTGCCGCTTGAAATGCCGTTGAAAATTTTAAAACAACGATAGACAAAAATTAGGAATAATTTTTACAGATAAGTACATTTGGCAATACAACAGTTAAACTGTTTTGGTAGCTAGGCTAGGCTAGCTGGGCTAACAAGTCTTCTCTGTCTTTCACGTAGTTTTGCTCATATTTTCCTTGTCGTACTTGTATAAGTCGGATGGCCAGATCCCGATTTTCGCAATCTGTATATTTAACTTTCGTTAATAAATATAAAAATGTGCGAAGCAGAAGGAGGTAATAGGAACAAATCATTCAAAATGAAAATCCCTTCTGTGTGAGTAGGTTATTCTGTGACCGAATTGTTAGAGTTTGGACTTTTTAATTTGCCTACAATGTTTTCACAGCAAAGCTGTCTTCGTAAGCAAATATCGAGTTATTTTTGTGAATTACCAGGTTTTATTTCATTTTTCACTTTGCAGTTTGTTTCTAGTAGAGAGCAACTAGACATACTGCAAACAGCTAGTGTAAACACACCCTCCGTAACGTTACATTTAGACGCGACGGGAAGCTTGTCAGGAATACTGAAGAGGATGAAAAGAAACGGGTTTACTATTATGCGGCGGTGATTCACGTTCCGGAAAAACAATTTGTATACCCGATATTTGAAATGGTTACCGATCAACACGATGCACGGATCATCGGTTATTGGTTGGAATATGTTAAGGACTATGCAATTATTAATAATTGTAAATGGCCTTCAATTTCCACAGTTGTTACGAATTTCAGTTTAGCGTTTATGAACGCGGTTATTTGGCAATTGGTTGGTATGGAATTATTGACTGACTATATCAATCTTTGTTACGCCTCTAGCACTTCCTCCCCGAAACCAACAGTTTATTTGAAAATTTGCTGATGCTATTTTATAAAAATTATAGTAAATGACGTCAATAAAATCGTAAAGAATAATAAACATAAGTTTTTTTCAAGTACTTTGGCATCATTATTCTCTGGAAGAAGTAGGAATTTGGTTCAAAAACTTTTCAATTATTTGCTTATCAAAAAATAAATAATTAGAAATAGAAAATAGTTTAATTGTTTTAAGTAACAATAAGAACAGTTTGATAAGACAATAGAAGTAAATATTAATATCGAAAAGAAAGGCAAAACTGATTTTGAGAATAGTAATTATTATAAATATTTTAAAAGTATTTTTAATGAATTTGTTGAACCTTGTATCGTTTCTTTGACTCAAAACGAGTATTTAATCCGCAAATGATTAAAATAGTATTAAAAAAATATTTGCCTTTCCTTCCTTTATGGTCTAACATCATAAGCGATGAAAGTAGAGAAAGATTCAGTAACGCATCCGTAAAGAATTGGTTCGGACAGCTTAAAAATAATTATAAACTACCGCGTAATTAAAAATGCACTAGATTTATATGGGCATCTCGCGAAGTTGTTTTAGCCAAGTACAACTAAATTAAATATTCCGAAATCGAGGTGTGCTAGAGGTAATAAACGGAAATTGGACCCAAAAGCTAATTCAATGCTCGCGACCGAAAAATGGGCCAAGAAACGAAGATTAAATCAAACATATTTCAATAATGCCGTTAATTTACCAAAATTCTCGCAGTCGTGTAGTAATAATACACTGAACATCCAATCACCAACGAAATTTACCTTGGATATTCGCGATAATAATACGGTGAAAAATGGAAATTATCATTTCGATTCCGGTGTGCGTTACGCTGTCGGTATTTTTGAGGGTGCTACACCTTTCAATTATCTAGATTTTTGTTTGTTTGCGAAAGGGCGTACGAACCGGATATGCGTGATATCGAGTATAGATTCTTCCAACCTTTCTAACAATCATCATCAGGACATTCAAAAACCCCAATTATCTTACTAGGGCATAACTTTGATTCCAGTTTTAATAAATTCTAACCATTGGAGTTTAGCTGTCGCGGATATCGAAAATAAAGCGTTTTCTGTTTTAAATCCCTCGGGAAGTACAACTCTAGAGTCAATTCATGATTTTTCAAATTTCGATAAGCAATCGTGGAATACGTTTCAGATCAGCCATTCACTTCAAACGGACGATTTCAATTGCGGAGTTTTTGTTTTAATGTTTTCTAAAAACATTATCGATAATCCTTGTTTCCATTTGGATAATTTACAGCTCCCAAAACAGTTCCGGGAATACCTTAAATCTTATATATTAGAAAATTCAGATAATTTAGAATAGAATATTGTTTGTGCGGAAATTTACATCGGGCTAGTGAAGGGAGAGGAAATTCCTTTGATGATTGGGTGCAGTCTTCGCTTTGCAATCGATGGATTTATTATTTATGTATAAAAAATGTAAATGTTGATAAAACGCGAAGATTGGACGTGCAATTCCGGATGATTTTATTTGCGCGGTTTTCGAAAAGTATAAGAATCGATTACCATAATTATAGTTGGCCGGGATTTTATTTCAGGAATTTGCATAACATTTTCATATATTTTTGTACTCGTAATCGCGTATTCGTCAGACACTTGGAGAAAAACCCTAGAAGTCTTGAACGACCTATAGTTCAAGATAAATGCGCCAGTGTCTTCGTGTATGTGTGTTTTGGTCTATTGGCCCTGATCTCAGATCAATTGGCCAACTCATTGTTTGTTAGTTTTACATTTTATAGATGTTGGTATTACAATTTTCTCCTTATTGTCTAAATAATTAGTGTTGTTAGTATATCTATTGTTGAGATTTTTCTAATATTTTTTTTTCAATTATATACATGTATTTTATGAATATTTTTTTTATCTATTTATTTTTTTTTAATTAATTTTTTTTATTATTGATTATATACATTTTTTTATTTTAATTTTATCTGTATGTATTTTTTTTAATCCCTATTTTCAGGTTTTTCAAATGATTATAAATAATTACATATATATTTATATTCCGTGTGCTTAAAAGGAAGTGGGAAGTTCTGCACCTGCCCTCTGGATATTACTGTAAAGTTCTGCATTTAGTTGGTTATATGTCTGTCAATTCTTCTTCCTGTCTTCGTGTATAATTTTAGAAATGGCATATATATTTGTCACTAATAGTTTTAATCGCGTATTCGTCAAACACTTGGAGAAAAAACTTCAGAAGTCTTAAACACCCTATTGTTCAAGATACATGCGCCATTGTCTTTGTGTATAATTTTTGTACTCGTCATGCTTGAGCAAGACAAAAGAGACTACAGTAAAATACGCCCAGGGGACAGAACATGCAAATTGCAGAAGTGACATGTATTTGTCACGGAACAGCTATGTTTTGACAGTTGACGTTGACGCTTAAAAATTGTGGGAAACTTTTGTTTGTTTGCCATTTTCTTGGTCATTTTTCAAACGATTGACTGAAATCGCATTGAGAAATTAGAAAAATTATTAAGCTATATAATATATTCCTATTTTACAGATCTTTATTTAGATTTTACTGGATTTTGCGCAGATAACCGGCGTCGGTAAGGTGGGGTGTGAGAAACCCCATGCGATCTAACACTCGCTACCATTAATGTAATAGAGAATCTATTCCCATGCGCCGCCTAGTAGCTTCGGCGAATATTGTCATGTCGATTGTCGCTCAGTTGGAAGGTTGAAATTGTGCAAGAAGGAAGTGTAGTGTATGATCAAAGTGCTTTGGGGTTTGTCACACCCCACCTTACCATACCCGCGACCGTTTTATAGGAAAAGTAAGTGTATTCAAATTTAATTTTTTTATTCATATTACAATTTATTTTTACTTGTTCACAGATGTTTTCGTATGAGAAAGAGCAGGAACGTTTGCTAGCATTATGGCAGGAAGGTGATAACGAGAATTACGAACTTTCTGAATCGGAAAGCGAAGGAGAGGAAGATCAAGTTGAGGTAGACATTCATGAAGATGACGAAATTGACGGAACAGCTGAAAATGAAGTAGATAATACTGATTCAGATCAACAGGAACATCATGAAGGCCCAGAAAAAGAGTCCGAAGGTTTGAACAATTCTGAACCTACCAACAAATCTACAGTCTCAAAAAAATATTACCTTGGAAAAGACAACACCAAATGGCTTCGAAGTGTTCCAAATAAGAATGTGAGAACGAGAGCCGAAAATATAATTACTCATTTGCCATGCGTAAAGAGTTATGCTAAGAATGCAAAGAGCATAATCGCCTGCTGGTCATTATTTTTTGACGACGAAATGTTAGCTGATATTGTCAAATATACAAATATGAAGATTCGCTTAGCAGCAGTAAAATACAAAGAGCAATATATTGTTGAAGAAACAACTTTGGCTGAATATAAAGCAGTTTTAGGATTGCTTTACTTAACAGGTGTTTGTAGATCTAACCATCAAAACTTAAATGATTTGTGGATGACTGATGGCACTGGTGTCGATATATTCCGTTCCACGATGCCCCTCAAGCGATTTACCTTTTTGCTATCATGTATGCGTTTTGATTATATGGAAAATCGAGCAGAGCGACGTAAATATGATAAGCTCGCAGCAATCCGAGGGATATTCGACAAATTTGTAGACAATTGTGACCGTTGTTATTCTCCAGGCGAGTTCGTTACTTTAGATGAAAAGTTGGAATCTTTCCGAGGACGCTGCTCATTCCGACAATATATCCCCAACAAACCAGCGAAGTATGGAATTAAGGTGCAAGCTCTTGTAGATTCGAAATCATTTTATGTACTAAATCTCGAGGTTTATACGGGAACACAACCCGTTGGACCTTATAATGTCAGCAACCGTCCTTTTGATATTGTTTTACGTATGGTAAAACCAATATCTGGCACCAAGAAAAACGTTACATTCGATAATTGGTATACAAGTCAGGAAGTTATGTTGAAACTATTGACGGATCATCGACTGACATCTGTTGGAACTTTACGAAAGAACAAGAGAAATATACCTCCAGCTTTCTTAGACGTCCATAAAAGGGAAACCAAATCGAGTTTGTTTGGTTTTCAAGAAAAAATTACACTAGTATCATACGTGCCCAATAAAAATAAAAATGTTTTGCTGCTTTCGACTTTACACCATGACGATGAAATAAACAATACTGCAGGCGATTCCCGTCTTCCGGAAATAATTAGTTTTTACAACTTCACAAAAGGCGGTGTGGATGTAGTAGACGAATTATCTGGTTCTTATAGCGTTTCTCGCAATTCGAGAAGATGGCCTCTCACCCTATTTTTTTCGCTTCTAAATACGGAAGGCATCAATTCCCAGATTATATTCAAAACAAATAATGAGGAACAAAAACTAAAAAGGCGAGAATTTTTGAAGAAACTAGGTCTTGCTCTAATTCATGACCATATAAATGCTAGGAAAAATAATCCTAGGCTACCAAGGAATTTACGTCGGAAAATAGTTGAAATAACCGGGAACAATGAAGAACCACCTCCAAAAAGTCCAAAACTGTCTGGAAGATGCACAATATGCCCTAGATCACGTGATCGCAAAACAAGATTTGCATGCCGGGAGTGTAAGGTATTTTTGTGCATGGAACACGCTAATATTTATTGCCAAAAACTTTTTTTGTATTAAAGATAAAATCCTATTTTTTATTTTAGACTGTTTATTAGAATATTAACAATTTATTCAACAGACATATCTACATGCAAATATTTTTCAATTATTTTTAAAATTTGTTCCGTTTAATTTGTTTTTTTTTTAATAGTCGTATTAAGGCATTTAATAAATTTGAGTTTATTGTCAAAAGAAAAATTATTTAATTACCAATTTTTTATATTAGGTACTTATATTAGTTGATTAATACATTGCTTAAATAAAACATACAAAATTTGGTTCATATTATTTTTTATTATTTTTATTAGGTTGGGGTTTATCATACCCCACCTTACCACTGGTGTAAACATTTTCCACCTTACCGACGCCGGGTTAAGTTACTATTTTGTATTTTATTAATTCTTTTCAAGTTATTTTTAATGGTAGAAGGCAATGGATCATTTAGAACCAGAAACACTTCAAGGATTGTGTGCCCTTTGTGGGAAAGGTTTTGCTACTGTTAAACTACTTAATCGATATATGAAAAGAGTTCATAATACTTCCACCATCATTTCAAGCTCTGTAGAAAATGGTCATATAATTTGTTCATTATGTGATCAAAGAATCAGTTTTAGACCTATGAAGAATTAGGAAATCATCTTAAAGAAAATCATAATGTAAGTATCGAAGTTTCGAATTTAATATTTTCTAGCAAACCAGAGTTTGAGAAATGGAAGGATGTAGAAGAAGTTGAAACTACTTATGCATTAGAAAGGACAAGACAAAGGAAAGAATATAAGGAAATATGTTATATTTGTAATAGGAGTGATAATAGAGGTAAATTTTTATAACATATTCAGTCAGATATGTTTATACAAATACTTATATTTTAAGGATATAAATCCAATTATAACTGGCGCACAGAAAAATCTGGCGGGACCATCAAAATTCAGGGAATGTGTCCATCCAGATTAGTGTGTAAGTTTTATAATGATGGGAAAGTATGTGTGGTTTTCTGGAGGACACATGTGGGTCATAATAAAAATGAGTTAAGGAGTAAACATCTTTCAAAAACAGAAAAGAATGTTGTGATTGAAAAGTTGCATTCAGGGGTAACGACTAATAGAATTTTAGAAGATGCGAGGAAATTGAATACACCAACACTGCAAATGATAAATTTACTTAACAGGGATGATTCGACTTATTTAAGTAGGAAACAATATTAACAAAAAAAGAGATCAAAATGAAATGGTGGCAGATGCACTGAAAGTTCAGGAATGGAATGCTAAGGGCAAAAATTTTGCTTTTTTCTTTAAACAAGAAGGTAACGTGTTGGAAGTTTTAGAAAATATTATGGATTCTAGTTCTAAGTTTTCCAACTCAGATTGTTTTAATTTTTGCTGGTTTTCACCTAAACAATGAAAAAATAAAAAAACTTAGAATGTGAAACAAGTAAAAATTAAGACATTCAGAGTTGGAGAAGTTAAATTATATTAGTGGTTCTTACATTCATATTTAGTGGTACTAACCTAGTTTATATAGAAAAAATTGAGGAAACAATATTTGTAAAGATTTAAGTAGGTATTCAGTAAATGTAATTATTTGGTGATGGTTTTATCATAGGAGAAAGAAAAGGAATGGATATGACAGTAATGCTTATCAAAGATGACAAAAATGCGGGATTTCTAGTGGCATTTTTCTTAACAAATGGGTTGGATCAACAAGTTCAGGAAGTATTTGGCTGATTCTGAAAAAAAGTCGAGAATGGCTTTATCGAGTTGAATTTTTTTGGCTCAAGTCATAGTATATGTATGAATTAATACAGATTCCTGTAAAATTGTCGTATTTAGTAAAGCGTTTTAACAACAGATGTCGAAGAATAAAAACCGGTCTACAAGTTGTGTTATCCCTTCTAGTTGCAAACTAGAATGGTTGGTTTAAATCTTGTAGATTTACCAACCCCGTTTGACTTAGAAGTGTAATTCAATATCTGTCGGGGCATGTAGCCCGGGAAGTAGTTGTTTCTTCTTCGTTGAACGGTCACTGTTTTTGAAAAATATTTTTCAAAACTAGTTGTGAAGCGTAGAATAATATATTTTTATTCTTCGACATCTGCCATAGTATATGTCTTGTTTGAGGAAAATATTATAGTGGTCCCCAACTGTTTCGAGTTTGAATTGAATATAAAAATTTTTAAAAAAAATTTGAAAATGAGGGAATGACAGATTCGTGAGGCAATGATTCTTAATATGATTCTACTATAATTAAAAACTTTATAATGCACCAATCATTTAGTTTGTTGCAAAAATATAATAATTAAATCCATACTGTACAAACCACGTTGACTCATAAAAGTAATATCAAATATTAATTTAGTTAAAATAATTCAAAGAACGGAATTAAGAAGTACTATATAATCAGTCTAAAATTTGACTTACGTTTTTAACATACTAAAGACAAGAATGTATACTTTTATATTGATGATTTAAATGTATTAAAATAATGAAAAGAGAACATAAATTGTAATTTTACTAATCTAATATTATTTATCGCAGTTGTCATTAGTTATTTTCACCTTCTTAAAGTTTTTATTTTTTCTCATCGACTTCTTTAACAAAATAACAACCTCAACTTCAGCCACGGCTTGGTCGGCAGACCTCTTTAAGGTGCCACCAACACCATCTGGTGCTCCTTTGCCATGACCAGGTTCAGAATAGTTCCAAGTAAAATTGTTTATACCTGGCAAAAAAAATTTCAAATGATGAGAAACAATGTGAAAAACAAATTTGTTTTTGTACTGGTCAACTGGGCTGTCACTTAGAATGTTAACAGTATAGATGTTCGGTCTTTGATTTTTAAGCCAATCGAATATTGGTTTAAGATGAGCCCACACTGCTCTTGAGTCATGTCGACTATTATCAGAGAAAGTACAGATAGATTGCGTTTTTACAGTATCATCAGGATTTTTCCAATATAACACGCCAGTATGGAGCGTAACTTGCTGCCGACCACCACCAAAGTGAACTGCTTGAATTTCTTCCCAGTATTTGCAACAATAATTTTCGCTAAAATCAATGAGGATAAGCATTTCATTTGTTGACAATTTTTTTTTAACTGTGTCATCATTTGATACTGGTGTGCAATATTTCCTGCATGTAGTGAGAATGATTTTAATGTCTCTTCTAATACTAAAACAAGTTCCTTCAAAGTAACAGTTATTTCCTTCTTCAAAGGTTTACGCACTGTTTTTGTCTCTCCATTTTTTTCATACGTTGAATTTTCTTACATCCATTGTCGGTAGGTAACAGTTTTAGTAGTTTGGGAAAGGTTGTATTCTAGAGCCTTGTCTCTACAATTTACACATTCTCTAAATAAACATCTAGTACAGTAAATATCACATGTTATATCAGATAACAAACTTGGAATATTATTGTGTAAGATGACTTTATTTTCATGTAATTTTGAAATGATTAGAACCATGTTTGCGTGAACGACGCATTTACACGTGTCTCGTTCTTTAAGGTTTGCCCAAATGACCCAAAAAGGCCTGTACTTACAAAATGTTCACAAACTTATTTTGTAATTAACAGAGCATGCAAATTGCGCATATTATCAGTTAACAGACGCTTTGGTTTTAGTAATTTTCCAGATCTAACAAAATCCCTCTTTCCCGGACACATTCGAGAGTTTTCATCTTTCTCCAAGAAATCAATAATATCGTGTTTTACTTTTAAAATTTTTGATTTAAGTTTTTTGTTTCTACCTGTTTTGTAATTTTGATTTTTGAAAAAGGTTTTAGAATAATGCATAAGTTTGTGTTTTTTAGAGGATCTAAATTAAAATTTTTATAGTATGCTTGTTTATTTTTTTGAGTCTAGGTTTGTATAAGATTGTGCTAATTGTTTAGTGATGATTTAAGAAAATATAAGTTTTTTTTAACTTTCTCGGGTAACTTTGTATTCTTTATCAGGGTTTTGACCTTTGCCTCAGGTGAAGATGTGTTTATTTGGTCATTTAACCGCGTGTACTTTTTTCTACATTTTTCGCTCTTCCTAACCTCTTCTTTTAAATTTTTTTCCAACTTTGCTATTCTTCCATGCAATATAACTCGTCGATTTCTTAGTTGACGTCTTCGTCGTAAAGCAACAGTTTCGTTTTTAACCGCATTTACTCGTGAACTAGGTTTTGCTGGTGAAACTGGGCTGGCAGATGGTGTCTCATTCATCAATCTTTCTAGATTTTTACGCACATTTTGATTCTTCTCCCTGTATTTTGAACTGTTTAATCGCCATTGTTTCTGTTTCTGCCTTCTTTCTTTTGAACTCATAGCACTTACAGACTTGTCCTGACCTTTTTCCTTCTTTAAATACTTGAGTCTTTCTTTCTCTCTAAATTTCTCCAAACTTTCAAGACAATTTTTTAATTTTTCTCTTCGCTTTCTTTCATACTCGTTTTTCTTTAGCTTTGCTTCTGCAGCGGTTGATTTTCTACTTCTCGACATTATAGATGTTCAGGGTACTGAAACCAATCAAACAAACATAAGTATTCTATATTTATTAGAAAACAAATCATTCCCTCATTAAAAATTTTTATGAGGGGATGACGATGAGGGAATGATAAAACGAAACAAAATTGCAACAAACTTAGGAACATAACCTTACTTTCTTACGAATTGTAAACAGTACTTTATTACTACCGAAAACATATAAAAATATGCTATAATTATTAAATAAAAAAATGCTTACCTTTTGATAACATTACATGAGGAAATGACATTAAAAATGTAATATTCAAAAAACTTATTGTCAAAGTGATTTTAAGAAAACATCATTTCTTCAATTGTCCACTCTAGTGTATGTTCTCAAGGGCAATGTTGCCAACTACAAAAAAAATTAAAGTGGGACTTGGTAGGCATTGAGTATTGCTCCAATCACACTGTTACAAAACGGTGAGGGAATGATACTTTTTTTAACCCTTAACTACTACCACTGGGTCACATTGACCCATGCGCAATTGGTAATTTGTCAGTGCGCCACTCTACGGAGATTCTATTGCTTGGGCTTCTCAGTATGCTCTAGGTAGCCAGAGAGAACACATGCGGCGGCGTTTTTAGTTTAAATTAATTATCGCAAGTCTGTTATAACGATCATATTGGGTCAGAGTGACCCAGTTATAGTGTAAAAGTTATATTTGAGTCAGGTAGGTAATTGTTCCCTACAAAATAGTATTCGCTAAATATAACTATTTCCTAATAACTACTTTATTTTTTAGAAAAATGAATAACCGTCCTCTTACTGAAACGGAACTCGTAGAATTGGCCGAAAATGACGAATTTTGGCTAGATGATGACAACCCTCAAGAAAATAATGAAAATATACCTCTTTCAAGCAGTGATAAACTAGATGCTTGTAAAAATATTCTGGACTGTGGGGATGGAAGCGACAAAGAAGAAGAGGATGAAGAAATACAAAGCGATCATTACACTGATAGTGAAGAAGAGTGGGAACCTGACAATAATGAAAATTTAGAGAGTGACGATTCTGTTGAGAATGATACGGTGGTTGAAAATAATGAACAAATTGATGAATCCCAAAGAGAAAATATAGCGCCAGAAAATGAACAAACAAGAAAAAATTATTGGTATGGTAAAAAAGACAAAATGAAATGGTCAAAGACACCTCCAAAAAAAGGTAAAACACTCTCAAACAATTTGATTAAAGTTTTAGCAGGCGTCAAAGGTTTAACACGTGAACATCCTCCTACAACTCCTCTAGAAAGTTGGAGATTACTTTTTGATGACTCAATGATAGAAAGTATTGTGCAATTCACGAATCAACGTATTGACATAGTCGCTGCTAAATACAGTCGATGCAAAAGAAAGAAAAATGCGCGCCGATCATTTTTTCCAACATTTATCAAAAATACAGATAAATTGGAAATTGAAGCGTTTATTGGTCTCCTTTACCTTCAAGGTTTGTTCAAGTCAGGCCATGAGGACTTACAAAGTCTATGGGCTACGGATGGTACAGGAACGGATCTATTTAGAGCTACTATGCCACTAGCCAGATTTTCATTTCTTTTATGCTGCATTCGTTTCGATGACGAGACCACTCGAGCGGATAGAAGAAAAGAAAATAAACTAGCACCAATTTCTGAAATGTTTGATAAATTTGTCACTAATTCAAAGCAAAACTATACACCTGGTGATAACATGACTGTAGATGAAATGTTAGTACCTTTTAGAGGCCGTTGTGGATTTCGAATGTTCATACCAAACAAACCCGCAAAGTACGGCATAAAGGTACAAATTCTTGCAGATTCTCAAACACATTATATGCTAAATGCTGAAATTCACGCTGGAAAAGATCCTACAGAGAAACAAACAAACAACTTTTCTAATCCAACCCAAGTAGTTCTTCGTTTGGTGGAACCAATAAAAAATACTTCTCGAAACATAACAGCCGATAACTGGTACTCCTCAGTTGAACTAATGAGAGAATTAGAGAAATTAAAGTTGACATTTGTTGGGACAGTGAAAAAAACAAAACATTTATTCCTTTGGAATTTATGCCATCTGCCAAGAGAAAGTCATCCATTTTTGGGTTTACTGCTCAGGAGACAATAGTATCATACGTACCCAAAAAAAATAAATCTGTTATTCTTATTTCAAGTACCCACCATGATAATAAAGTGGACGCACAAACCAAAAAACCAGATATAATACTATTTTACAATAGTACTAAAGCGGGAGTGGATGCGCTTGATCAAAAATGTGCCAATTACACAACTTCACGTAGAAGTCGAAGACCATTTTTCATGCTCTTTTGAATATTGGAGGGGTAAATAGTAGAGTAATTTATCAATTTGCCTCAGGACGACTATTCTCGAGTGTAAGAGAGATGACCGTGAGCACAAGAGATCCCTCACATCACGTTCACATGTTGTTCTCTTAAAACGGTTAACCCATATTCTCGACGTTCGCGTGAAGCACTGTTGCCAAATTGTGGCGGGCAACACAGCCAATGAAACACATTTATTTCAATTTCCGCGCGGTAGCTCCCACCATGATGCAGATGCAACTAACCTAACTTTCTCCGGCTTTGAGTGTAAGGAGCAGTGTTTTTCGGGTTGTGTCTGTTTTAGTTTACTTTTATATAAAAAATGACGGAATTATTAAAAAATCGTGCATCAGCTTGTAATTCAGAACAAAGGCAGTGGCTGCTCGCCTTTGTGGAAAAAAATCCGCTCGTGGTTAGCGGAAATTTTGCTTTTATCAGTAAAAAGGATGCCCAGGCCACATGGAAGCAAGCCGCGGTGGACTTGAACAGCATTCCCGGTGGTGCCAAAAAAGACTGGGCGCAATGGCGTAAGGTAATTTACAATTAAAGTATTGTCTTAGATGCAGGTGACATTAACTTTTCATTGATTTTTGCAGACATGGCAAGACATGAAAAAAAATGCAAAAGCCAAATCTTCTGCTGTAAAACGTCATGCTGCAGGTACTGGAGGAGGAGAAGCTTGTCCGGTGAAGTTGAGCAAACAAGATGAGGACATCGTCTGTTTATTACAACCGACTCTTTTAAGCGGCAGTAAGATCCCCGAAGCAGAGCCACACTATTTCTTCGACGAGGTAAGCTTGATTATCTCTGACATCTAATGAACGATATGATAAATATAATATATTTTCATAGATTGATCTGGCAAATCCTTGCGAAGAAGTTACAGTCTGTTTTGAAGTTTCTGATCAGTCCGCAACCCGTAAAGTAGGCGGGGCTCTTGAAGAAAAGGCTACCATTGTGCTTCCAATGCCAACACCAACACCAACATCCGAAGCGGTTACAGCCATGATGCCCCTGAAAGTTGATATAACTCCCTCACTTCATGCGGGGAAAACGTATACAGCTCCAGCCACAACGCCTCCGTTGTCTGGTGCATCCGCCCCAATCGTAACGACCCCTAAGATTGCTGAGACTTTAAGGACTACGAAAACCAAGAGACTGGAAAAATCACTCGAGCTTAACAAAGACTTGGTAAAATCAAATGCGATTAAGGTGCAAATAGATGAAAAATACTATGAACGACGCATACAGCTCATAGAAAATGATATGAAGGCTCGCAGATTATATGAGCAAGAAAAACTGAACCTACTCAGACAAAATTTAGAGATAAACAGTCAAATTTTGTTGGCTTTATCCAAAATTGTAAAAAATAATGGCTAGGATTATAGTCTATTTTTTTGTGCAAGAGAGCAATAAAACCTAATTTCTAATGCAAAACTTATAAATATACATGTAGATATCTGAATTCTTAATTTATTTAGTTAGTTTTATTGTTGCGATTTTATTTTAACGTTTTATTGGAAGTTTTACTTAACATTGCGTTTAGATTTTTGATGAGAATCACCTTATGACCTTTTTGGTTTGGTTTCCGGGGAGATGGAGATTGTTGTGACGTATAACTGAAAGAAGACTTTTTACTGTAAATTGGTAGAATTTTGGAAATAAAAACTGTTTGGTTCACCTCTGGGAGTATTATTTAATATTTTACCTAGACAAATGAAAATAAACCTAGATACATATAGTTTTGCATTAGAAATTAGGTTTTATTACTATCTCTTACATAAAAATAGACTATAGTAATGAAGTTTGCTCACCTAGATATGTGATATGTACTAGTTGAATACAAATAATAAATAAAATCAGTTACCATCAAATGTGTGTGTGTTTTTTTTTTCAGCAACTACTTGGTGAGCATCGGTTTTTGGTTTTTTTTAGAAAACATTACCATCAAGTTTATCTTAACATTGCGCAACTGAGGGTAGGAAAAATAAATAACATTTGCTTTCAGTTTCATAAATCTATTCATCACATAAAAAATGCAAGAGTTGCATCAGTTGAAGTGGTTTTGGATTATCGAACGTTGTAAAGCTCTACCAGCCGCTAGATCTGGATTAACGTTTCTTAAGTTGACATAATTATCAGCTTCATGAAAAGCAACAATAGGTTCGTACATCCCAAAGTCTGCATCCACCACTTCCACATCATAGTCAGGTCCAGGAATATTATGATCTATGCACATATGGTGCAGCACCGTGCATGCATTTATAATTTTTCCAGCAACATCAGGAGCATAATGTAACACACGATGTCTGAGCAAGCATCGAAAACGATTTTTCAGCACTCCATTACAGCACTCTATTTTGCTTCGGACACTTTTAAGGGCAGTATTGTATCTATCCTCTGGAGTACCAGCTTGAACCTCCCTTAAAGGCGTTTGCAGCCATAGACGTAATGGATATCCTTAAATAAATACATAGTTTGTAATGCCAAAGAAAAAACTCGGACCTGTATTACCTGAATCGCCCAAAAAAAAGAAGATACTATTATTATTTCTTCTGTAAATATCTTCCATTACTCGAGATATATTTGACTCCCTCCAAACGTGAGCATCATGGCTGCTTCCTGGAAATCTAGCATTAACACTGATGATGCGTAAGTTTTCATCGCAGACCTAGAAAGAAAAGGAATAAATTATCTATTTTTTACAAAAATAGGGATTTCATTCTCACCAACTGCACATTTATAGAATGATAGTTTTTTCTATTAACATAAATGTGCTCGGGAAATTCATCATCTTGTCTTTTTGGAGAAACGATAGCAACATGTGTCCCATCGACACATCCCACTACTCCTGGAAAAGCATACTTTTCATAAAATCTGTAAAAAAAATTTGTTAATTTAAACATTATGTTGGAAAGTCTATCATACCTTCTCCTCAGAGCTTGCAGTTCTCGAATATTATGTGGAAATCGCACATAACTATTGAAAATTTCAGGTCGATTCAAGGCTTGACATACATCTCGAATGCATCTGCTTGTGCTTGCCTGGCTGATACCAATGTAGCTGTTGGTACCAGTTATTTCTTGGTAACTACCCATACCAAAAAATTTGAGCGCAGTTAACACCTGTATACAGTTAAATATACAAACTAATAGTTTGGTTACCTACTTATTATGTAATACTTATATACCTACCTTTACTTCGGCGTTCAGGGCAGACTGTCTGCTCGGTGGGCCTAAGTGTGGCTCTAATAAGTCGATCAGCTCTCGAGCTAGAGCTTTGTCTACCCTAAAAAAGCGGATAAATCTCCTATCGGGCATTTGAAAGGCGTTCTCTCTTCTTAGAATCTTTCTTGGAGGCTGATCATTTTGCTCCTCAGCTTCCCTCAAATCATTATTTAGCACTATCGCCGCTAATAATTCTCCTTGGTCCATTTTGCAAATGTAACCACTAGTGAAACACTTGGAAATAACTATTTTAGTCCTAAATAGCTAACGCGCAAAGTATGATATTTGAATTTGAAACGTCAAACGTAGTCATCGTGCAGTCTCGCACCTGCGCGCTGAAGCGAGGATTTTAATTCTCTTGATAAATTGCAGTAGAAACGAGTTCTCACGAAATAGAAGGGAGACAGCGCCCGCACAAATTCGAGAATACAGCGAAGCTGATTTGCGAGAGAACTCCGCCCTCTTCTCTCACAAATTCCTATTCATATAACTCGAGAATAGACGTCCAGGTGGTAAAGAAATTTCAAGGTACAATTTTTTAAAACAACTTGGACGTAATTTATGTATACCGCATATGCAAAAAAGGTATCAAACTTCGTTGCCACGCGGTTTGAAAACTTTAATTTTTAATTTGATTGGAGATACACTTCCACCACCCCCAGCACCTCAACAAAGAGTGGGAGCCTCTAAAAGAAAAAGATGTGCAATTTGTCCCGTCAAAAAAGACAGGAAAACCAGCACCTACTGTAAAATGTGTAATATTCCAGTGTGTATAGAATGTGCAAAAACTTTGTGCCCAAACTGCGCCTACATTTTTTTTATTAATAGCTATTGTTTTTTAGTTATGTTTCAATTTATGTGTTTATAAATAAATGTCAAAATATTATTTTTTATTGCTTTTTATGAGTAAAAAAAACTGGGTCTCTGTGACCCACTCATAGTGTTTACGAAATAATTTTAGGGTGGTAGTAGTTAAGGGTTAAGGACAAATTTTGAATTATATTTAAAAATATTTCCATTCGCATTTATGAAACTGAACTCATATAGGTATATTCAATACTATCCTATATAAGTAAAAAATATTATAATAAACAATTTGTTAGGAATTTTACGTTTTAAGTTCTTGATTATCTTCAAATTTAGCGCTCGGGACATAGTGAGGGAATGATTTTCAGGCTACTTTCTTGGACAAATCTTTGTTGTTTATGATATAAAAAATATATTTGTTCCATACATTCGTAGATCTAGTACAGTCGTTTTATTAAAAAAAACAACTCGTCATAATTGACGATCCTGGTTTATAAAAATGATCAAGGACATCAATTTCGACTTTTTTTCAGAATCTGCCATTTTCAGGTAGGGAAAAAAAGGAATTTTTTATGTATTTAATTTCCAACAAGAATATTACTTCCTGGTACCTAAATTCGTCCCCAAGACTAAAATTACCTACTCGTTAATCCTCTACCTGAAATAATGTACCTAAATTGGTCCCCAAAAGGAACAGGTACACAAAAATAGATACATGAATTCGTCCCCGTAAAATTATTTGTATTTTATAAAAACAAGTAATGTAGGTATTTGTTTTATTATTTTAGAAACATATACCTACATACTTTTTTGTTTGAAAAGGGTTTAATATGGAGAAAGTAATTAAATTTTTGCGGTTTTCTTTTAAAAATTGCCGAAACTCAAGAAAAGTACCTATACCTATTTAATTCTGTTTTTGATCAATAAACCGGCTATCAAAAATAAAACTACACTGCGATTCTGTAACTTGGAAAATATTTTATACAGGGTAAAAATTCCAAGACCTATGATGTTAAAAAATACTCAATATCAAGAAACAAATTTTAATTATCAATGATAAAGTATTTTCTTTTAAAGCTGGATATCTTATTTTAGAAGGCTTCTCACATGTGTCATTTCTTCTTTTCTACCTCAAAGAAAAGAAGAATTTGTCCTTAACCTATTTTCAATCATTGTTTAATTAAAAAACATGTATAAATCCACGTGTTTGTGTGGATTCTTTCATTTTTAATATTTTAACTTTTTTTAATGATTTTTTAATATATTTTATTATGTGACTGTTAGTTATTGCTTATAATGCAAGCTGGACTTGTCTCATTCTTCAGTGCTAACTGTTTAACACTTTTCCCAATGTTAAGATCAAGGAATCATTCTCGATTAACGTAAGTTATGAAACTGTTGTAGCGGACTGCTTTATAATTTATGTTTTTTCTCACTTTTGTAGTTCCCTGATGATGTAAATAAAGATTTACGAAAGCTTGGAAATTTAAAAAGAGTACACTTTTCCTTTTTTGCTGCTAACCTCAATAGTATTTGTCTCTTTGTGTCCTAATTGTCCTAATCAGCAACGATCACATGCGTTTATCGCTTTTCAGTATATATATGTATATAGAAATACATATATATATATATATATATATGTATATATATATATATATATATATATATAACTCTTATTATATATTGTGGCTTTTTAGAGAAAAATACCTATTTTCAAAGTACACACTTTATTTTGTTTAGCTTTCGTTGCACTTCGTCAACTTCATCAGAACAAAATCCGTGATTAAAAAATAATATCAAAAATCTTCATCATAATAAAAAATACAGAATAATTTTATAGAAAACACGAAAGCTAAACAAAATAAAGTGTGTACTTTGAAAATAGGTATTTTTCTCTAAAAAGCCACAATATATAATAAGAGTTATTATATTACTAGAGATGAACAATACAATCTATATATATATATATATATATATATATATATATATATAAACAAAAGGGAATTCTTGACGGTAGATAATTCAATAGGTTTTATATATCTTAGGGATTCCGTCGTAAGGAGGGCTGAATTAAACTCTTATTTAATACCCAACGTTTCGAAAATTTTTATTTTCTTTTTCAAGGCTGAAATATGAACATTTTTTTGGTAGGTATATCTTTTGTAAAGTTTAATTTGTAATGAACGTTTATGTCAATTATAAAATTTTATTTTTATCTATTTTTACAATTATACCGACATCCTCGTTTAAATAATTCCTTGAGAATGAATATGTTATATTCGAAAGCTTGGAATATATTTTAAAAAGAGTACTCTCTGGTATTTTATTGCCACATCCCCACATAAATCGTCTCCTATATATATATATATATATATACAAGGACAGGAATATTGGGGAAGCGGCAAAATTGTAAAATGAGTACTCTTTACACTATTTTCCAAGCTTTCGGAATATCTTTATTTCCATTCTCAAGGACAGCATTCGAGATTGTATTACAAGTTGTTTCAAATGGTAAATACATCTAATAATAATTTTGATTTGAATTTTTTTTTTCTTTTTTTTTTTTTCAAAATTATTATTAGATGTATTTACCATTTGAAACAACTTGTAATACAATCTCGAATGCTGTCCTTGAGAATGGAAATAAAGATATTCCGAAAGCTTGGAAAATAGTGTAAAGAGTACTCATTTTACAATTTTGCCGCTTCCCCAATATTCCTGTCCTTGTACATTATTATTCGGCAAATATCTACTATAACTTTATATATATATATATATATATATATATATATATATATATATATATATATATATATATATATATATATATATGTATAGGTACCCCAACTAATGTATTAAGTTCATATATCACTGAAATTTTAACAAAAGCTTACGACTTTAATACAAAATATTACATCAAAGATTCATTCGATGTTTTTAATCAATTTAACAAATTTCAACTACCTGATAATCATGTAATTTGCAGTTTAGATGTTATATCTTTATTTAGTAATGTCTATTTAGAAATTGCTCTAATAGCAATTGATAAAAAATGGAATGAAATCAGTCAACATTGTAAAATATCAAAAAAATATTTTCTAGAAATTGTTACATTACTCTTTGAAAATACCTATTTTACTTTTAATTCCCAAATATACAAACAAACCTTTGGTACTCCAATGGGAGCTGCAATTTCTCCAATTATAGCTTGTTATGTAATGGATAATATGTTGGATTCTATTATACCATTATTACCATTTGAAATAATTTTTATAAAAAAATATGTTGATGACATTATTATGTCAATACCAAAAACTAACTTAGATGAGGTTCTTTTCATTTTCAATAGCTATAATCCATATATTCAATACACTATGGAAAAAGAAGACATTGAACAAAGTGTGCCATTTTTAGACACGAAATTTATAAGAAATACTGATAATACATTATCTATTGATTGGTACATTAAACCAATAAGCTCTGGAAGATTAATGAACTATTGGTCTTATCATAAATATTCAATAAAAATTAACTTGATTAGACAAATGAAGAACAGAATAACCAAAATTTCAGATCCCAATTTTCATGAAAAGAACCTAAAAATTCTTCATAAATTATTTTTAGAAAATGGATACCCTAATAATTTAATCAAAAACATATTGTATAATTATTTTCCAACTGTAGACGATGCAGACAATAATAATACATCCCATAATACAGTACATATAAATAAATATATATCTTTTCCATATATTAAAGAAATAACACCAAAGTTGAGTAGGATTTTCAAACCAATAAATAACATTAAAATTGCCAATAAAACATGTTTCACGATAAAATCTATTTTTACAAAATTGAAAGACAAAACTCCGATTCTCAATCTATCAAATGTAATATATTGTATACCATGTAAAAACTGTAATAATAAATACATTGGCCACACTAGTCAAAAATTAAAAAGTCGTTTAAGTTTACATAAAAGTGATTGTAGATTACATCCTGACAGATGTGCATTAGCAGAACATGTAATTGATAAAGACCACGTTATGGATTTTGAATCTGTTAATATTTTAGACATACAAACAAATACTAAAAAAAGACTTTTCTTAGAAATGGCTCACATATCACAAGAACCTTGTACTATTAACAAGAAGAGTGACCATAAGAATCTCAGTGATATTTATCACTACTTACTATCAATGGATCACAATAATAACATTTCAAATTTCAATTCTTAATCAAATATTAATTTAAAAAAAAAACTTTTATAATAATTTGTCATTATCATAACCTACACTCTCCATTTTTTGACATAATTTTTATAACTTATTAGAAGGAAAAAAATGAAATTGTTTATCTGTCATAATGACAATATTTCAATATTTTTTAAAAAAATTCAAATACCAATTTTAGCATTTGATATATATTTACCATTTTATATCAATCCTCAATTTACTGTAACTTGATAATGGAAATAAAAGTTTCCGAAAGCTTGTTAAATTAGTAAGAAGAGTTCACTTTTATAAACTTGCCGTTTCCCCAATATTTCTGGTTTTATATATATATATATATATATATATATATATATATATATATATATATATATATATTCTGAATCGACAAATGTACTACCTTATAGTCGCTGGAATGTGACTAAGTACGACATTCTGAAGAAATGTACGACGGTTTTTGGAGAAAAGTACGACGCTCTCAAAATCGAAGGGAAAATGTACGACGATCGAGTTCCTCGCGGTCTATATATCTATCTAGGGCGCATACTTAACGACTTGTAAGCCGAACTCTACTGCCATTCGCACATACATGGCTATAGTGTGCATAATTTGGAAAGAATTGTAAGTTATTTTTGTTGGACTTACTTGGGTAAAGTGAGTTGCCTATGTATTGAAGACATTAATAAAGAATAATTAGAATATGGTATGAATGTTGCATACGTAATAAAGTAAATAGTAGACCTACGTGTGTTTTATAAATTGTATATGTAGTAATATAAAATAATTTATGATCAAGGGCAATGACATGTGAAATAAAACTTTTTTAAATGTTTGATTATAGCGAAAGTGAGAAAATTAATAAATTTCTATCACATAATTAAGAAGCAGGAGAATTAAGTAAATAATTCGAAGTTAACGATACATTGAAATACATTGTTATAATTTGACATCTTACCTTGTAAAATTGAATAAGTACATGGAATAGGATGGTATATGAATATTGAGATAATTTTGTATATAGATGTAGATTAAAAATTTTCTCTTTAGGACTGTTGAAGTAAAAAATTAATATGGATTGGTGTAGGTAGGGGGTGCACCTGAACTGCGCCAAATTTATCTTGAGGATATAATCCCTCACCCGAACTGCGCCATTTTTTTTTACCTGCTTACTTGCATGCAAGGCGCAATTCTAGGGAGAAATCTAGTTTCTTTTGTGTTACCAACCAACTAACTGTTTCCAATTAAATGATACATATCATTTGATTGCTGATTGTGGTAGGTGATCTGTGATTGTGGTGACTGACGTCGTGTCATTTGTCACGCCTTTCTTAATCTGTTTACTTCGCCATTAATTGTGTTTGTGTTGAATTATATTTGTTTTTGCTGATTTGCTGAGATATTCAAAAATGAATAAGGTACCATGTCGAAAGTAAGTTTCACTATACAAATTTTCAAGTACGGTACATAACAAAATATTGTTTTAGGTCTGGGTATGATTGGCCAAGAGCGGCTACATCAATGTTAATTCTGCTATATGAGCAAAACCCATGCCTCTACATGACGAAATTAGCCGACTACCATAATAGGAATATGAGGCAGAAAGCTCTCGAGAACATAACAAGTCAGTTTAATACAAAAAACCTTACTAATCTAAATGTAGATGATGTAAAGAAAAAAATTCATGGTTTGAGGACTCAGTTTCTGGCAGAAATGCAAAAAATAAGAAAGAGCGAATTGTCTGGAACATCCACTGACTCCATCTATACCCCCAAATTGTGGTGTTTTGAAGAGTTGACGTTCTTGAGTGATGGTGCTAGTGTTGTGGGAAGGGGCAAATCGAATATGGAGAGAAGTGATGAATACATCGAGAAGTCAGGATTTTCAGGAAGTGTATGTGTACCTATACTTTTTTTTCTAATCTATATTCCTAATAATTTATTTATAGGAGGCTGAAGTAATTTTTGAAAGCGATATCACCCAATTGAGCGAAGGAGAGGTTGTAGAAATATTTTCTCCAACAATGTATGAGAAATCTCCGGATGTCTCCAGGGCTTCATCTCGAGAGGACTACAACAGAGCTCCATCTCGAGAGGATTACAGCGGAGCTTTATCTAGGGAGGAATGTAGCAGAACTTCATTTCAAGAGTGCTCTACCACTCCATCCCTTACTAAGAAAAGAAAGAGAAGTGGTAGAACTCAAGAAATGGACGAAAAGCAGCAGATTACCAACCTGATAAGCTCTGCTGTTACAACACTAAATTCAATAAATAAACCTGATGAAGTGCAGCCTCAACCGAGAACGCATCAGCTGTTTGGAGAGTAAGTTTATTTATACCAAAAAAAAATTGAAGTTACTACTTTGAAACCTTCACAAGTGATCAAGAGCAAAGTAACAAATGTCACATTTTTTTAGTAATAATCCTCTATTCTTTTGTTTTCAGCTATATTGCTGATGAAATGGAATCCCTTGAGGATGAAGAATTAATAGACGAGCTGAAGAATAAGGTTTTGAATGTTTTGTTTGATGCAAAAAAACAACAAAGAGCAAAAAAAAATAAATTTATGTAGTTTTTGGAAGTTTTATTTATTTTTTCTTACTATCTAATTTGTGTTTCCATTTTATTTTAAGATCTAATAATAATATTCCTTCATTCCGAGTAATGGTATGTATATATTTATATATAATCAAAAACCCTTTTTATACTAGAAGGTGTAAAGGTTGAGTAATGGTAGATAAGAGAAAAAAAAATAATTAAATAAAGTTTTTTTTGTCTAGTTTAAATTTTTTATTATATTTTATTTCCAGGCTCCTAGATAATTTTTTTTATTACATAATACACATTCTTGGAAATAAAATGCACAATAAGGTATTCTAAAAGTAAAGTTTAAAAGTTGTTAAAAAAGTTTCTATCCTAAAACTGAAATTTTAGACAGAAAATTATATTTTAAACATAGATCTTAAAAATACCTACAACATAAAAAGGAGAATTTAAAAACAAGTTTCTATTCTAAAACTAAAATTGGGAACAGAGAATTATATTACCTACTATCTAACTAAAAAGAAAAGCCAACAGTTCAAACAATATTGTCCTGCCATGGTACTTGACCACATCCATTAAAATATTCTTTAAATTCTTCCCTAATATTCAGTGCCTCATTCCTAGTCCATAGATAAATTTGTACTGGGGATCTATTTCTTCAGGGTGTTTCGACAAAGATGCATGGCCAGTCTCTTGATTTAAAAAATTGTGTAGAGTACAACAAGCTAGAGTTATTATCCTGGCTTTCTCGGGCTTCAAAGGTATTGTGTTTATTAAAACTCTGAAGCGATTTGCAAGTATTCCAAAAGCATTCTCAACTACTCTCCTAGCCCTACTCAATCGGTAATTGACAATTCTCTGCTCTTTTGTCATATTCCTGAAAGGGTAAGGCTTAAGAATGTGGTTTGACAAAGCAAAAGCGGCATCGGCTACTATGACATGAGGTACAGGTGTAGATCTTCCAGGTAGTGGTTTGTTTTCTGGGATATTCAAAGAATTCATCTCAATACCTTTAGAAAGATCACTTTCCCAATACACACGGCCATCTGACAGTCTCCCATTCATCCCAACATTAACATAAATAAAGTTATAATTTGCATCAACAAGAGCCAGCAGAATAATGCTATGTTGTTTTTTGTAGTTGTAATATGCCGAACCATGATCTGTAGGTGCTATTATGACTACATGTTTTCCATCTAGAGCTCCCATTACATTTGGTGCATTCCATATTGTTTCAAAGTCTCTGGAAATTTCCAGCCACTCTGCTGCAGTTGAAGGAACCTTAAAAAAATTAATAAATAAATGACTGGCTGTATACAATATAATATACCATACCTTCAGATAATGTTCCTTCAGTTCTTCATAAATTGCCGCACACACAACAGGAATAAAGCGAGATATAGCACTCTCTGAAATTCTGTAATTGAATTGCAAGCTTCGAAAACTCTCCCCTGTAGCTAGGTATCTCAGTGTTACAATGAGTTTCTGTTTCGCTGTTATTACATCTCTCACCAAGGATTTTTTTGTTATTTTATGTTCTATTTTTCTAAGGAGTTTTCCAAATGTTCCTTCATCCATTCTCAAAAAGTTTTTATATGTTTTTTCATCTAATTCTATAGCCAAACTTATATTTCCTCTAGTTCTATCCAGCCAGGGCCTGGCCCACCATCGCCTCGGTGCTCTTTCCTGTTCATCAGGCTCCAGAAGCAAGGCAGCAGCAGATATAATTATTGCCAGTGATCCACCGATCACTTTTTTCTTCACCACTTTGCTTTGTTTTGTTATTTTCATTTTTAAACAGATCACAAAAAAATTGATAAAATTTGAGGTTAGACAAATTATTTATTTTTGGAGGGTTGGCAACACAGAAGAGAAAATGATTCGTTTTGGTTGATGGCAACCATGACGCAATTGCAAGAGACTTGCATAATGTCAAACAACGTGAAATATTTATGGCATTCATCATATGCAATATTTTGACCTTGCAAGAAATTGCATGCAATCCCTTGCAGGTTGTATTGCTCCATGTCAAACCGCCTTGACTCATATCGTTGTTTAGTAAAAACTGTTCTCCTTTGATAGTTTTTATATCCACAGTATTTAAAAACTCCTGTAATTCTATTACTGATTTCGGTAACTTCGGCATTTTTTGTAGTCTAGAATATGATATATTGTTTCTAATATATCTAGTATCTTTTACTGATAAATTTTTTAAAACTTCACTGGTACCTTCTAATTCAGCTCTGATTAATTTAGCTGGTTTTTGTGTAACGTCTTCTATGGCTTTTCTTTTAACACTATTGTTTATTTTTTGGCGACATAATACGTCTACTGCAACGGTATGATTGTGTTCCCTATTCATTCTTGAGTATACACCTTTAATTGTATAAATTGTTGTAGAACATTGTTTGTTACAACATCTCCATCTCGTCTCTTCTGTAGATTTCACTAGACTTACTTTTCTGAATTTATAACCATTTACAACAAGCAATTGTTGGCCACGTTCACTAAACATAAACTCCATTTTTATACTTAATTGATTTTAAACTTTACCACCTTACTCAAACGCAAACGTAAAACTAAAAATAAAATTGATATAATTTGCTACCCTTCCTCCTGTTAGAAGACAATTAGGAGTTATCATAATATTTTCAGAAATGTTTACTTTTAAATAAGATTTGTTAATTCCTAATAAAACGATAATCCCTATAGCCGGCGCAATTCAGGCAAGAGATTAAGACCTTCCATAACTGCAATTCTACCTGAGGATTACTTTGGCGCTATTCGTGTGCGTCCTAGGTAGGTACCTACGTATGTTACACATACAGACAGGTAGATAGGTAACAATTAATTCTTTTGAAATTGACGTAAGAAGGCAAACTTAATAATGTTGAACTATATATAATAAAAGTAATCCAACTTATTCTGATATCAGAAAACAAAATGTAAATATTTCATGAAGTTTAATTTGAAAAAATAAAACTAGCTGGTGAGAAAGTGGGGGTTGGCGCGAAGACCATTCTATCGAACTTGTAAATTTTAAGAGAGTATTTGTTCGGGGAAAAGAAAAGTAATAATGAGAAGGAGTGAGATAAGATATGTTTTGACTATTTGGTCCGCGAAGAAGTTTTTTTTGTCTTTGAGGTATGCGGCAGGGGCGTGCGTTATTATTTGGAGGTTGGAAATGAGGATTTATTTAGAAGAAGAGGCAGTGTAACTGAAAGAAGGGCAGCAAAAAGGATAGGTAATGAGTGGCTAGAAATAGAAATGGGTATTATGTTTCTGTTCATTTATTATTGACATTTCTATAGATAGGTACATAATACCTACCCAGTTTTTTCTGAATTTGGGACGAACTTTTATATCAAAAGTAAATAGGTATATACCTGCCGTAGGTACCTACTATTTTTTTGGTATTGGTACCAACAATGATACAGGGTTATTCTACAAATTAGGTACCCACCTATCGTTGTTATTACTGCCTATAGTTAAAAAAGTTACATGTAAAACTTTTGTGGTTATTAGGGCTTCACACGAGACGAGAGTGGGCGAGAGTATCAAAAATCTCGTCTCGATCTCGTCAATTCCGAAGAAATTGAGTCTCGTTCAAGTCTCGGTCTCGTCTCGGTCTTGTCTTGTTACCGGTTATCTCGTCTCGTATCGCTCAATTCTAAATATTGATAATAAAATCCATAAATAATTTTTGGCCATCTTGGAAAGTGTAGGAATAGTATATTCTTGAACGAGTGTTATTATTCACGCGGATGAAGTTTCCAAAACAAGCGAGCGCACGAGTGAGTTTTGGAATCATCAATTGAATAATAGTCATTCTACACAAGTAAAAGACTATACATTCTCCACGACATTGCATTAAAAAAAAAATTCCATTGTGAATCGAACCCTGGTCGCTCGCGTAAGAGTCAAGTATCACTACCACTAAGCTATCGACCACATTTACTATTTAAAATGTAAAGGACATAAATATAAGTAACCCATATTTTTAATATATAATATGTATTTACGTTTTTAAATGAAATTATAACATTATTAGGAATAATTATAATAATAGAGATAACATAAATATAGGTACTTAATTTGGATTCATTCTCTTGCAAAATTTATAGTAAAGGTATTACAATTGCTTATTTTGCGTAGTTGGGTATTTGACGCTTTGAAAGAGACGATGTGATTTGTTAATTTTATCGTGATTTCTGATAATCGGAGAATGTGATTGGCTAACGAGAGTGGATTCTTTTTCATTCTTCACTAGTGTGACGAATTTATATCATTATTCAGCTAAATATGTAAAAATCATTTGTGCATTATTATATAGGTAGTCGTGGAGAAAAACCTTTTCATGCACTTTCCAGCACTCTAGAATATTTCATTTTCATGTGCTCTTTCTAATATTAAATATTCTTTAAATTCAGCTTTCCAATGTTTCGAAGATTCTGTCGATGTTTTATAAAGACTATTAATGTCGATACACTTTTTAATAGAATTGTAATCACTTTGAAAGACTAAATACGGAATTCAAGGAATATTAACAAAATTATTGAACAAGTGTACCTGGAAACTATCTTCTAGGAAATAAGTTTAATAAGGGAGAATGGTTGATATATATTTGGTCGTTAAGAAGATTACCTACCAGATTTTTTTTTATTTATCTCAAGAGCTTAACCATTCTGCTGAATTTTCCTACCCTATTGTATTTGAGGCGATACAGGATGTGTCGATTTAATTTTGGTAAAACCGACCTGTTTTATCATTTTATTCCTCATAGAAAAAATTAAGACTCACCCTACTTTTACAGTACTTTTGAATAAATGATGAGGCACTTTTGCTCCTTCGGAAAATAAATAGTATAATTTTTATATTTGTAAATTCTATTTTTTCTTAAATGATTATCTCAATTATCGCAAGTTTATAACAAAAATGGTTTGTTGAAAATTCTTCATTTTATTTCCTGTTTATCTAATAATGTTTAAATTTTACAGTTAACTCTCCGTTTTCAGTAGTCATTTTTAAATCTGACAACAGTGCCCTGAGGCTAGATTCTACAAACAACAGGTGCTCAACACAGTTGCCGTTTTTTCGACCAGTCCAATTGCTTAATATCGTAAAAAATAGACAAAATGGTAACTCTCCCAGGAGTGCGGTCGTGTTGATACATGAACTACGGAATAGGACTAATATGCTGCTGTTGGTTTAAAATTTTATTTAGAAAATTAAGAATTTTTGTTTTTTTTTGATACTTTTAAATCAATATTTGAACAAACTCATCTTATTTTCAGATTTTACAACATAAATTCACTGATATCATTTATTCAAGAGAGCGTTTGAAACATCTCATTGATAAAATTTCAAGTTTCCGTAGGTAGGTATCTAATACAGAATTTCGTTCTAAATTTTATTTGAAAAACTTTCAACTGATGGGGCTCCTCCCGCGAAAATGAGAAAATCATATAATTTGGCGGACAAGAAACTAGGTACCTACATTGTACACAACTTTTTTATGAAGTTATAGATACTATTAAAAGTCAAATTGAGATTGGATTTTCCGATTTACATGAATTGAAGTTTTTCGTCTTGATGAATAAAAGCTTATTCGAATCTTTTTCAAAAGAGTTTCCCAATACACTTTTAGATAACTTAGGTAGTTCTAAAATATAAATTTTTTGATAAAATAGCACTACACAAGGAATTAGGTGTTGTATACTCGGATAGAGATATTTTAGGTTAGTACGACATTCACGCCGATATGATAAAATATAATGATAGAAAATGATTTGCAACAAGTTTTACCTCAGTTTTATAAACTACCCTAATAGCACACATTGTACTAGGGACGTCCCTATTTGGTACTATTCATGGCCGAACGTCCCGGACCTGAAATCGTTGTCCATAGGACGTCCCATCCAGTACACTTTTCATCATTTCCACGAATGTCATTCCTATGGATGTCCCGAGGGAGATTCAAAAGAGAATGTCTCGTCAGAGATGTACATAGGACCTCCTAATCGGTACATCTCATATAATGTCCCAGTGAAGACGTCCATGGAATGCCTGCAATAGTACATATTTTTCAAAGTCCTAATAGCAACATCCTATGGACGTCCTAATTGGTTCTTCTCATATGAGGTCCCCTTGAGGATGTTCATGGCATATCCCGAATAGTACATTTAAAAAAAGTCCTAATAACAGCATCCTATGGACGTCCCTATTGGTACATCTCATATGCTGTCTCTGCGAGGATGTTCATGGCATGTCCCGAATAGTATATATTTTTAAAAGTCCCAATAACAACCTCCTATGGACGTCCCAATTGGTACATCTCATATGATGTCCCAATTGGTACATCTCATATGATGTCCCATTGAGGATGTTCATAACACGTCCCAAATAATAGATTTTAAAAAAAGTCCTAATAACAACATCCTATGGACGTCCCTATTGGTACATCTCATATGCTGTCTCTGCGAGGATGTTCATGGCATGTCCCGAATAGTATATATTTTTAAAAGTCCCAATAACAACCTCCTATGGACGTCCCAATTGGTACATCTCATATGATGTCCCATTGAGGATGTTCATATCACGTCCCAAATAATAGATTTGAAAAAAAGCCTAAGAACAACATCCTATAGACGTCCCAAATGAAACATTTTGTATACTTCCCAAGGGAGGACGTCCATGGAATGTCCCTTATAGGTACAAGTAGGAAATGTCGAATAAACGAATGGGAGTAGAAAAACATATTCTGAAAGAAAAAACACTGAAAAAAATAGCTTAAGCGTTAGGTTTGGTTCTATGAGTTATTCACATTTCTTTCACTGCTTTGATCCCTGCAATTTTATCTCCATAAAGGCTAGACAATCCTTACACAGTTAACCCTCGGGAGGAAAGCTGTAACAACCAAATATCTTATCTTATCTTACTCAACTGTGGCGCTGCTTAGGGTTGTTTTGTGGTGATCATGTTTTCACCAATGATTCCGAATGAAATTCAATGAAATCGTCAACAATTATATATGTAACATTATTTGTCAGTTTCTGCACTATTATACATTTTCAATTAATATTTGTTGATACATAAAAAAATTATAACAGATTATATAATAGATTGTGAGATTTGTTTTGGGTTGGTACTTAGGATTTCCTGAAAGTTCGGTTGGCAATGCTGTTTTTACTATCGCTGACGTGTCGTATCGCGCCAACGCCAACCGCCAATTGAGTGTTATAAAGGTATGTACGTTGAGTATATCGTGCCCCCAATATTATTTATTGCAGCATTTTGCAGTAATATTTGTAACTTTGTGAAAATTGTGCAGTGATCCAACTCTCTTGGATGCTGGATGATGAAATAGTTTACGTTCGAAGGTTTGTACATGTTTTATATCATTTTGTTAAAAGTAAGGTTAGGTTAGTTGTTATAAGTGATTACGATTTTGTGAATTATAGTGTATAATTTCATTCTACTTTAATTTTCAATTGATTTAATTATATAATAGTATGAATAACAAAAGAAAACTGAACATATCAAAACGCCATAGAAATAGAATAGTTAAAAGGTATTCTCAAGCCCTGAATTTAGAAAATGTACCAGTAACTGATCTATTTGTTCCATTAAGTATATGCCACTCTTTTTCATTTTTCAGTTGTTGAATTTCAAGGAAAGTTTCAATAAAAAAAACTATACATAGTTATTATGAATATAAAATAGGAAAATATATTAATTTATTGTTTGTTTTGGCATTCAACTGTAGAACTAAAAAAAACTATATGTTGCAGGATCAGGTCAACAAAATGTAAAAACTTCCTCATCATCCATAAAAGAATGGAAGATGGCATAAAAAATTTTTTAAGGAGAGCAGCTGAAAGGGCCGTAGCCGAAGAAAAGAGAGCTATTAAACAGTGATGTCTTTTTATAATGAAATATTCCATTCAGAGATTGAGATTAATTTTAACATTATTTTGTTTTAGAGATCTGTTGTTTTTGTTGCAATAAATTTTATTTTAACGCAATTTATTTTTCTTTTTAGGGAAAAAATATCCTGCATGAAAAGGGGAACATTCTAGAATAAATGTTAAATGAAAAGATTTTCTGAAAATTGGAGAAATCCATGATAAAATTGGGGTTAACATCCTTCAGAAAACAACTACTTCCTTGAATTAAATTGGATAGATATTGGGAACGTGAAATATATATTTTCGTCGACAAAAATGGACGTTTGATGGACTTCAGTCGGGACGTTCGATGGACATCCCTCGGGTCTATCGATGTATGTCCGTCAGGACGTTCGATGGACATCCCTCGGGTCTATCGATGGTAGTCCGTCAGGACGTTCGATGGACATCCCTCGGGTCTATCGGGACGATCAATGGACGTCCAGTAGCATTCATAAGGACGTTCGGATCATATAGTTAAGGACCTCCAATGCCCTTCTAATAGATGTTCTTGCTGCTCAAGGATTTAGGTCCTTGAATGACGTACTAGGGACATCCTGAAAGGACGTCCCTAATGAGTCCACAAGTGGGACATTTGTGCGTCCCAGAGACGTCCTATGGACGTACACGGTACCAAATTTGAACGTTCTGAATGTCCCAGTAGGACGTCCAAAGGACGTCCATTGGTTATAATTGTGCTATTAGGGTACTTTGTTTGACAGTCACCATTCCTGTCACGTCGGCATCGGTGGAGAGATCATATTTTCTACTCTCAAACGAATTAAAACTTACTTGCGAAATACAATATACAATAATATTGAAAAAGATTTACCTACTAAAACACTTGGGGACTACCGAGTTGTACCACGACTACCTGAGTTAATCCATTTCCGCCTTTATTGGGGATTATACTGACCATCGAGGTGGATCATTGATTAATTTATCGAGAAGGGCAAGGAAAATCATTGATGAAGCCATTTTTTTAACACTGTATAGCTTCTTCAATGATTTTCCTTGCCCTTCTCAATAAAAACTACAACTATAAAATTGTTAAGGTCATTAGTCATTAGACTTTATTTTTAAAGCGCTAATCCCCCCAGGAATTTCGGTGGTACAACTCGACGGTAGGATTATACCTACCTGATATCTTTTGGTACAACTCGGCGATCCCGAAACACTTGAAACTAAATGATACATTTTATGATAATATTATTGATCATTTTTCGCAAACCAAAGACCGTAGAATTCCGTTAATATATAAAAAAAAGTTCATGAAATTCATAAAAAAAAATTTGGAAATCGGTTGACCCTAAAGGCCATCCCTGCAACTTCCCGCTAAATTCAATTTTCAAACGCATGCGATTTTGTCGCTAGTTGCGATGTTTTTGAGCTCTTCGAGCTCAAAAATTTATTTTTTGTGTTATTTTGAGTTCTTCGAGCTCAAAAGTCTTATCAAAGTTCGATGAAACACGATTTTTTAAACTTTCAAACTGCTATAACTTTTGAATGAATCAACCGATTTTCACGCGGTTGGCGGCGATCGATGCAGTTTTTTGAGCTCTATAAAAAATTTGGAACAAAAAAATGGATCTGATGAAACATTTCAGAGTTATTACAAAAAAAAAACACTTTTTTTCGATTTTTTTCGACAACGATATCTCACGAACGCATCAACCGATTCCGACGAACTTGGTGGCCATGGATGCGAGTTTTCAAGGTTAAGAGCTGATTAGTTTTTGAGGTCGATCGGTTCAGCCAATTCGGAGATATTTTGAAAAAATGAAAAAAATACCAACTTTTTTTGCAATTTCTCGAAATCTACTGGTCCACATTGGTTCCAACTTACAGGAAATCTAAGTTTGGTGAAGCCCTTTCGAATGACACCAACTGCGATCAAATCGGTCAAGCCGGTCAGAAGTTATAAGAGGTTTACATACACAAACACACATACATACATACATACATACATACATACAGACGTACGGACATAATCGTAAGAATAGTCAGGAAAGCTTCTTAGGGCTTGAAAACGTCGAGATTTTTTGAAACCTCGATTTTTGCAAAACGGGGTAAAAACAATAACTTCCCGATTTTTCGAAAATCATTGGGAAGAATCATTGATTTTCTTAGCGGGAAGTTAAAAAACGAACAAAAAAATGTGTTGTCAAGAGAAACTCTATTACTCCACTTTGGGCAACAATTAATTTTGTCACTGAAGTAGCTGGTACGGTCGCTGCGCAAAGGTTAAATTAATTGGCTGAATAGAGTATATTTTTACAAAAACGTTTTATGTCAAACCTCCTCTCTTAAAAAGTTCACGAGCCGCCACTGTTATATAGATATTGAATTCAGCTTAGTGTTATTGTTATCAAATTGAAAAGGATGTAGGTAAATAATGGGTTTAATGGGTTTTACCTGAAGCACCAAGAGCTCTACAAAATGTTTGTATACAGTTCTAAAATTAAACATTTGAATTACGAATTGAGTTAAATTCAAATAATAAATATTTTTCGATGAAGTATGCTATAAGTAAAATATTAAGTTGAATCTTTGGCAAATCTATTATAAATTGCACCTTGAATATACCTAGGTACCATGGTTTAAAAAAATGCATTTAAAATGTTTTATAGGTAAAGTTTGTCCAACTCGTAGGGTTAGAGTGCATCCGTAATTACCCGATTTTGTAGTGTCGTACATTACATTGACAACGTGACAATCCAATTGGCTCTAGCGTACTTTTTTTGGTCATATTGGCAGCGTTAAGACCGATATTTTTATCTGTTTCAAATCGAAAAATTTACTCCTTTATTTGACAGAATGAAATTATCATTTGCTACAAGAAATTGATAGCTTACAAGGTGGGTCAAATAATTCTCATGTGCGGGGTGGAAAACAGTCTATTCCAATAGAGCCTTGCTGGAGGTGTGGCGAATTTCACTACGAAAAATACTATCAATTCAAAAAACAAAAATGCCAACAGTGCAATAAACTTGGACATAAAAAGGTTATTGTTACATCAGAGGAAAATCAAATTACCTACCTATAAAAATAAAAAGTCGAGATCTGGCACTAATGTTATACAGGAGAATAGCATCAACCAAATTGGAAATAATCAAAATCGAAAGTATTTAGAAGTAATTGTTAACCAAATTCCAATAAATTTACAGGTTGATACAGCATCAGATATAACAATCATTTCAACGGAAACATGGAATAAGTTGGGAAAACTTGAATGCTCTACAACAAACCATGTTTCCAAAAACGCTTCGGGAGACACACTTATCTTATATTTGGAGATGCAATGCAGTGTAACTTTTACCAATATAACATATTTCAGTAAATGTTATGTCTCTGTTAGGTATTACAGAGATTACAACGTTTCAACATAATCTCACAAGTTACATATGCAGAATGGGCAGCACCGCAACACCCATCGTAGTTATTAAGAAATCTAATGGAGAAGTCAGAATATGGGGAGATTATTCAACAGGACTAAATAATAGTGATCTAAAATCTCACCATTATCCATTACCAACTCCAGACGAAATTTTTCCAAAACTAGCCAGTATATAGTAATATTTTTAGTATTATTCATCTTTCTGATGCAAAATTTGATCAAAGTTCTTGAACGTATCAAAGAGTTTGGATTTCACTTGAAACTTGACAAATGTAAGTTTAGTGTCAAAGAAATCAAGTATTTGGGCTACGTAGTCAACGGCAGAGGAATTCGTCCAGATTCTTCAAAAACAGAGGCAATAAGAAATATCCTTGTCGAAGGATGTTTAATGTTCGGTGAAAGAATAGTCATTCCAATGAAATTTCGACAATAAATTCTGAAGCAGTTACATAAAGGACATCCAGGTCAATAACGAATTTAAGCTTTAGCAAGAAGCTACGTGTAATGGCCAAATATAGATTCAGAAATAATTAATTATGTTAGACAGTGTGTAAATTGTGCATAGAATTCTAGATCTACAGGAAAAGTCAATGTTTTGATGCTTGAAGGAAGATACAGATTAAATATAGTTCACGTTAATCAAATGAAACTCAGGTACACTTCAACAAAAAAAAATCATTGTATGTATTTTATAAACAAATGAAGGCAAATAAATATACGCACGCCAATGGTCGGCGTTTACCATCAATGGGATTAAAGATCCTACTTTTTTCACGACAGTAAAATATTCACTAGGTATTACAAAAAAAAATAACATCTTTCATTGGAAATTTCAGATAATTTATTTTAAACCGTTTCTCTACGAATTTGTGGACCAAAATAATATCTCTAATACCCTTTTTCTACGTTCTCCTGTCCTAAGAAACTTAAGAAAAAAAAATTCCTAACAATTAATATCTCTCTCACATTTTGCACACATCCCGTCGCTCTTAATTTTTGGCTGTAAAATGATAAACAATATTTCCCTTTGTCAGCATAATAACAAAGATTTAAAAAAATATATAAGATAGGTTGTTTATGTTTCAAGCTGTCGCCGCACTCATAAATCATATTTGCGGCTCGCTTTTGTTGTCAATAACGAGACCAGTATTTTTTGTAATCTTTGCCGATAGCATTTTAGAAAGGGTGAGCTGGACTAATATTATTTAGGTATTAATGCAGGTACAGTTGCTTTACGTGATAAATTCGTACAAGGCAGAGAGAGACAACAAATAGACGACGTGTTTCATGTCTTTAAACCATCTTTTGTATCACATACCTACCTAAACAAAAATGTTCATATTATGGGAATAATTCTATTTGAAATTTTCTTTCGGAGCGACCTTGAGAAAATAAACATACCGACTGAACAAGTTTCCAGAGTCGCATTTGCCACTATGACAAAATTCAGATGTTATAATATAGTTAGGTATTGTGACGATCAAATTTTTATTATATTTTTTTATAAACCATTATTTGAGTACGATAAATTCTTAATGATTTTTTTGTAAATAAATTACCAGTTCTTTTATACAGTGTCTTCTCCAAAGTATGCACCATATGGGAAACCTATTCATTAGGGGTTTTCCGAGAAAAAGTTATTCTCGGTAAAAGTTTGTGCATCTTCTAAAACTAAACATGCATCAACAAAATATAGTAAAACACACGTAATATACGAGGAGCCTTCAAAAAAGTAAAGTACCCTTATTTTCAAAAATTTCGGGAAATGTTATATAGAAAAGCTGTTCAGTCAGCATTAAAAAATACATCTAGATTTCATGGCCATTTAAGTGAAATTTAAATTTTTTTACCCATTTGAAAAAATGGGGTATGTATACGGAAAAAAACTTCGCTAGAACGGTAAATAGACAACATCCTGTATTCGACGGTTTATTTAGGAATCCTGTACCTGTAATATTGCAAACTACACAATTATTGTGTAATTTGTGAATTTTTTTGAAGATTAAAATAATTTTCAAAGTATTTGTCGCAGAGTTATTTTTATTTTTTGTTAATACCGAAAATTGCTGAAGATTATACAATATTGTAACAAGAACTTGAAATTCAATAATATGAAATCACAAAACATCAAAATTAAATAAGTACTTCGTCACAAGCTCATTGATTTTCTGTAGATTTTCTTGTCCAATCTATTTTTAATTGATTAATTTATATTTAAAATAATGCAAACCTTAACAAGACAAATTCGTTCTGAAATTTTCCTTCATATGTGATAGATAATTCACAAACGATGAAATATGCAAATATCAAAATAATTTTTTAGAATCTTCATCAATTTTTTAACTTCCCGCTAAGAAAATCAATGATTCTTCCCAATGATTTTCGAAAAATCGGGAAGATATTGTTTTTACCCCGTTTTACAAAAATCGAGGTTTCAACAAATCTCGACGTTTTGAAGCCCTAAGAAGCTTTCCTGACTATTTTTACGACGATATCCGTACGTCTGTATGTATGTATGTGTGTGTGTATGTAAACCTCTTATAACTTCTGAATGGCTTGACCGATTTGATCGCAGTTCATGTCATTCGAAAGGGCTCCACCAAACTTAGATTTCCTGTAAGCTGGAACCAATTCGGACGTGTAGATTTTGAGAAATTACAAAAAAAGTGAAAAAAAATGTTTTTTTTTCAAAATATCTCCGTATTGGCTGAACCGATCGACCTCAAAAACTAAGCCTTGAAAACCCGCATTGATCGCCACTGAGTTCGTCAGAATCGGTTGATGCATTCGTGAGATATCGTTGTCGAAAAAAATCGAAAAAAAGTGTTTTTTTGTAATAACTCCGAAATGTTTCATCAGATCAATTTTTTTGTTCTAAATTTCTTATAGAGCTCAAAAAACTACATCGATCGCCGCTAACCGCGTGAAAATCGGTAGATTCATTCAAAAGTTATAGCAGTTTGAAAATTTAAAAAATCGTGTTTCATCGAAGTTTGATAAGATAAAACAGCTACTTTTTTTTGTTGATACAATGCCAACTTAATGAATATTATTTGATTGTAATTAATTTAACAAAAATTATATCAACTACTTATATTCATTATATTTACCGGCCGGTGTAGCCGAGCAGTCTAAGTGATTTAGCAATTACTGTTTCATGATACTGTCATCAGACTTTTGAGCTCGAAGAGCTCAAAAGCTTCGAATAGCTTTATCTTTGAGCTCGGAGAGCTCAAAATAACACAAAAATTTAATAACTCGAAGAGCTCAAAAACATCGCAACTAGCGACAAAATCGCATGCGTTTGAAAATTGAATTTAGCGGGAAGTTACCGGGATGGCCTTTAGGGTCAACCACTTTCTTTAAATGCAATCAATTAGAAAAAGTTAGTTTCATATAAAATAGCAAATTTTCTTTGTTATTTTTTGGAAATGAAACCGTATAATTTAATAATTCACCAGAAACATAATATTTATTATATACAATTATTTGCAATAATTAATTTTTTCATTTCTGTTGTTGTTTGAATTAGTCTATTGATACTTCTATACAAACCTTATGTATCTTTATTATACCTACCTATCTTCTGTATGATCCTTTGTGGTATATTCAATATTTTTTTTGTTACTTTTGGGAAATTGAACTAATTTTCCATAAATAACAGAAATAATAACTTCATTATACCTATTTAAACAGTATATTTATAAACAATAAAAATTTTAGAAAATTGATTGTCCTTATAATGTTAAGTACCTAAGTCCTACCCTGAACAATTGCCAAACAACCCATTTCTCCAAACAGACTTGTCTTTGCTTGTTGGAACCAAATGTGTAGATTAGAAACAGTGATGCCTACTCGAGAGGTATATCCCCATTCGAGAGATTTTTGTGGTTTCCAGGGACAAATGAATATTTAAGTATTTTCGAGGGATTTTGTTATCTGCATTATAAAATTATTATGGGAATTTTTATATAATCACCATCGATTCATTGTGTGTTATTCGGGATAATTTACATCAAAATTACAAAACCTGTCTTAATTATCCTGTGCCACAAAAGCTATTGAAACTACACACATATACCTACCTACTTGAAGAGATTTATTCTTTCAAGAATTAAAAACATTTGTTTTTATTTCTTAATCATATTTTATCTTTTCTATATTTATGAAAAGTTTCCTTAAATATTCAAGTATTTTTTTTACTACAGGCGTAAAATATACTTTTTATGCAGCTGTAGCATTATTCAAAATTGGAGGGATTTATTGAACAAATGTGGGATTTTTCTAGACGTGCGTCAGGGATATTTTGGCAACACTGGTTAGAAAAATGCCTACCGGCTAGCGGGTAAAGTACGGTATACCTACCGGTGCTCTAAGCGTTTAGTCCATTCTGTGTTGTGTTCAGTGTCCAGTTTATTTCGTAGTTTCGTAGAATTCATCCTATACAAATTGTGAAGACTGAAGAATAAGTAAGTTCATTATGGAGAAATCAGCATGGTTAGTATATTATTTGTTATGCACATTTAGCAGTTTTCATTTTAGTAATTCATGAATGACACCATGTTGATAAATGCTGTTTTTAGGATTTTTCAATATTATCGATATTTGTTTGCTATCGATTTATTTATACAAACCTGCAGTATGTTTTTGGTACAAATTATTTCCCATTGTATGTGTATATCTACAGTTACCGTGATGGTTTAATTAATTAGTGAATTTTATTTTTCATTTTTTTCATGCTGTTTACACATACAGAGTAAATAACAAATTTGCACCAAATACCCAATTTGATGGTTACATCATCAACTCCAAATTATTATATTTCTGCTTCATACAATTATTGTTAATTATTAGCATAATGCATGTAATTAATAACTAACTAGTCCAAAATTGTAGTCTTTCAATTCAAAACGTTTTAGGTGTACAAAATTCAATAAGGGGCTGGAATGCACCCCCTGGTGTGAAAAATATCGTAGATATTACTTCTGTAAAGATTACCAAAACTACAAGATTTGCAGTAGGGGCGAAGAATGCATTTACATGCATGTCAATCATACAGAAGTAATGTCTTATGAAACTTCAAGAACCAGGAGAATTCTCAAAATTATTGCAGCAGAAGCTGCAAGAACTTTTCAGCTAGGGGGTGTCTGTGGAATATACAGAGCCACAGGCAAGTGTGACACAGCAAATTGCACCTACAAGCATTTCACTCCCAAGGGAAGCAAAAAATACTTGGCGAAGTGCACTGTCTGCAAGGAAGGGATAAATCCATTCAATGGTGGTTTTTTAACATGTGACCATTTGCTGTGTAAACATGCCATTTAAATATCGTGGACAATATTCCAGATAATGAACATTTGGAAAATGTTTCATTATCATGTCCAGTCTGCAGGAAAATGGTTTCCATGACATATGTAAAAAGACGTAAGTAAAAAGGTGTTTTTGGTTATACATAAAATAATTTATTTTGCACTCAAACTATACTTTTAATATGTTTAATTGGTAACTGAAGATCCTTCAATTATTAATTTAGTTATAAAAATAGTTGATATGTTACTTTAAATTTGTTCTTAACCTACTAATGCTATCCGTACAGTATTAACATGGTATAGTTTATATTTGATATTTTTTTAAAGCACTTGTGCATACACAAACAAGTCAATACTTCGAGCTGTGTTGTTTTCATATAATAGAGTGGAATTGAACAATTCAGGATATGATTTTTATTTATTTTTTAGTTCTTGGTTGAAGCAGTAAATATGGCTTGCAGACAGTTTGTATTGGAAGGTTCTTGCAAAAGGACAAACTGTAAGTACATACATGACTATCTGTACTGCAAAAAGACCAGTCCTAACTGTCGTGGAAACAGCTGCACCCAATTTCATTTGAAAGAAATCGAAATGCAAGAGCTGAAAAATTTTGTCAGGTCATTTACGGAAAATGTTACGTTGGAAACAGATAGGATTGCCTATGCTATCAAGTCACATGTGCCCAGAAACTGCATATCCATGGTTTGTGTCCGTCACTTGATAGGCAAGTTTTGCCACTGGAAAAATTTTCCTTGCAAGTTTTGTTTTAGGGCCATGTCGAATACAGCCTTCGAAACTATGACATGTAAGTTTACCTTTCTTCGATTGATCTTGATGATTCAGCAATGTTTGAATTTGAATATGAAATACATTTGTTTTTACTCAATAAAAGTGCTTGTAACATGTAAATTACAATTTTCTCAACATTTAATATTTTAGGGATGAGATGCCAATATTGTTTTTTCCCAGCTCCAGAACAAACATTGTCCGGATGTGGACACTTATACCACACTGCTTGCCTGGATAAAATTCCATTAGATGTGTCTGGAGCCTTGCCCCTATATAAGTGCATTGTTTGCGATGATGAATCACATATCCATTGCTATTTCCGAGTTTTTTGTGATATTTCCGAATTGGGTTCTATTAATTTACTATTTAATTATGTTTCAAAATTTATTGTTGAAATAGTCCTTAATATATTTTACCATACTAACGAATAACCTACTCACATAGAAGAGATACCTTTTTACATTTCCAAAAGAAACGCATTTTTGCTAGGGTAAGCGATTTTGATTTGACAATGATTACAGTATCAGTACCTATCAAGCACCGAAAAAACTAATTATGCTCCATATTAAAGTTTGTATGACATCATACATTAGTTAGAATTTATTTTGTATCAAAAAAAATGTCATTCATGAAGTTATAGCTGTAGTTTGAACTTGATTCACCTTATGATCAGGTTTCAGATATAGGGTGCTATAAGTTGAAAAATGTTACTATTTTAAAATTACATTTTCATCTCCACCAATTAGATATTTGAAAAATATCACTGTTAACCAAATACTTGTTCAAAATTGTCATTGCTGTTTGGCACTATATTTATACATAGTAAATAAAAAATATAGTAGATATGAATGTTTAGCCTCATCATTATAGCTTGTACTTAATACCACTAATGTTAAAATAAAATAAAAATACTGAAAAATACTTACATTCTTAGAATTAATACAGAGGTACATACAAATGTAGTATCCATAGTAAGTCAAAATAAATGCTAAATATTTGTTTTGAGTAGTGGGTGAATAATATGTATACATATAATGTTGGCAACAAAAGAATGTTTTTACCTTGAAATTTAAAACACTAATCGTTTTTGGAAATATGAGGAGTTTTAAAATTAAACCACTTTTAATTACTATATTTTTTATTCACTGTTTACAAAATATAAACCAAACTACTGTAGCAATAAAGAATTTGAGATTAAATGTTTTTTTGTTTTGTTAATAGTGAACAATTGTTCAATTATTGATGAAGATGAAATTTTCCAATTTCAACACCCTGTACCCCAAAGACTAGCAATAGGATAATTTTGTGCATATGATCTTGATGTCGAAAACTAGAGCATTGGATAAAAAAATTGACCGGAAGCTATTTTCAATAAGAAAACTGCCTACTGGGTCCTTTCAAACAATATTTTTCTTTTGTGTATTCCATAAAATCTGCAAGCTACCGAGTTTCTAATGTAATTTAAAAACAAAATCAGCACCTCAGTCTTTTTTTACCATAACCACTTTATTTCCATTGATTCTCTTGGATTAATATTGGATCTATTTAGAATATTCCTACAATATCAAATTATTCGAATAAAACAAGAAATGTAAAACCAAAGTTCGAAAATTTTATGATATTTGTAATCGAAAAGACAACGTAAGTATCCGAACCTTTAAAACCCCATTTTTGACACTCCTTTGACCTTCCCACAGTTTCTCCTATTTTGGTTTGTGACCAAGGTATTTTGAAAAGCGCGCCTTTATTTCTTCATAGCCGATTTCCTGTCACCGTTAGTTTCCACTCTTTTCTAGCACTATTCATTTTATTGCTGTCGATTGTCGGGGTTGGGCGTAAGTGTGTAATGTATGGTAGATTATGTGAAAATTGTGGTTGAAGTTAAGTTTGCTACCCTAAATTATTATCGGTAAATATCCACTGCCTATAGTAATAATATTTAAATATAAAGAATGATATTTTATATCAACATTTTAGAATTTTCCAATTACATTATGGCGGGATGCCAGCCGGCCATATCATCAAGCGACATAGGCACATGCACATAGGCACATGCCGGTTGCAGGATACAAGTTTTGAATTTTTTAAAATTGTTTTTCGTCGCAACTACTAAACCACAAATTTACAGACTTGGTTTGATTAGTAATGAATATTGATTGCAACTGATTACATTTTAAATAGGTGGAAGTTTAGAACCTGTAACATTTTCAAATTCTAAAAATGTATTTGACATAAGTTAAATAATTTTTATTTTTAAAACAATGCCCTTGAACATTAACTTTAATAAGTAAAGTGGTAAACTCAAAGAATATTTGCATACTGTTGTATTTTCATACTAATAGAATTTATTTTTAATTTTTTTTAGTAATAAATATATTATTTACTTTTAGATTATTACAATTATACATGGATATTTTAATTTGTGAGTTATACTGCTGACTTGCAAAAAAATAAGTTGCACTGACTACTCAAAAATATAAAGACAATTGCATTTAAAAACGATCATTTCAACATTTTTGCTACTTTTTTTGTTTAATATTTACTAGCTCTTTCAATACCCTGCTACATATGTGTTGAGAAATCTCTGTAATTTAAAAACAAAATCAGCACATCGGTTTCCTTTTACCATAACCACTTTATTTCCATTAATTCTATTGATTAATATTGTATCTATTTAGAATATTCCTACAATATCAAATTCGAATAAAACAGAAAATGTAAAACCAAAGTTCGAAAATTTTATGATATTTGTAATCGAAAAGGTAACGGAAGTATCCGAACTTTCCTTCTTTAAAACCCCATTTTTGACACTCATTTGACCTTCCCACAGTTTCTCCTATTTTGGTTTGTGACCAAGGTATTTTGAAAAGCGCGCCTTTATTTTTTCATAGCGGATTTCCTGCCACTCTTCTAGAACTTTTCATTTTATTGTTGTTCATTGTCGGGGTTGGGCGTAAGCGTGTCATGTGTGGTGGATTCTGTGAAAATTGTGGTTTAGGTTAAGTTTGCTACCCTAAATTATTATCGGTAAATATCCACTGCCTATAGTAATAATATTTAAATATAAAGAAAATACATTGAAGGGTATTTTATATCAACATTTTAGAATTTTCCACATACATTATGGCGGAATGCCAGCCGGCCATATCAAGCGACAGACTTTGTTTCATTAGTAATGAATATTGATTGCAATTGATTACATTTTAAATAGGTGGAAGTTTAGAGCCTGTAACATTATCAAATTCTAAAAATGTATTTGACATAAGTTGAATAATTTTTATTTTTAAAACAATGCCCTTAAACATTAACTTTAATAAGTAAAGAGGTAAACTCAACGAATATTTGCATACTGTTGTATTTTGATTCTAATGAAATTTATTTTCAATTTTTTTTAGTAATAAGTATATTATTTACTTTTAGATGGTGATTTGGATTGAGGGGTTATTGAAGACATCTACGGCATTATTTTCGGCTAAGCAGGGTATTACTTTGAATGTGGGTGCTTGTGGCGGCGACAAACGGACAACACTTATAAACTATTAGCGTTGGTTTTTTGTTTTTTTATAAGCGGTGTTTTTTAACAAGCGTTGTTTTTTTTTCTATGAGCGGTGTTTTTTTTAACAAGCGTTGTTTTTTTCTACGAGCGGTGTTTTTTTAACAAGCGTTGTTTTTTTCACAAGCGTTGTTTTTTTGCACAAGCGTTGTTTTTCTTTATAAACGATGTTATTTTCTTTTATTATCGTGCGTTTCGCGAATTGGAATTTATATTGACACAATGGCAGATTTTACCATAATACGACTGGAAAGTGGATTCTACACACTTGTATCCAGAGAAAAATCTTTTCTAAACAAAGGCGATTCGATTGTATGTGTCATCCCGAATGCTGGTATTGGCTGTTTAATAGATTTGGTTGATAAATTGAATGAAAATCTACCCGTGGTCTTGATAACAAATGATTCAAATTCAGACAATTTAAAAACCCCAGATAACCAATGTGTAGTTGAGTCTGTTATTCCTCCATTACTTTTGAAGAAAAATATTGTACCACGAGACCGTCCTCATAAACAAAAACTTGATTTCGATTGATAAAATGTTTGCTCTTGTTGATATTGATTGTGACGAATCTAATTCTTCCTTGATCGTTATTCCTTCCTCTATGTTACACTGCACCAATGGCAAGTATTATCTTCGAGTAGATGCATCTGAACATTTGGTGACTAAAATGTTTTCACGACGAAGAAGTACTGTTGCAAAATTTATTATACAATATCAACAACAACCTGCCATATACATTGCTGGAAAAAATTGAAGCGACATCTTGTAAGAAACTGGACAGTGTACAAGCTCCTGTTGAAGAAATTGGAGATATTTTCAATGATACTTTATCTTTCGAACTGTCAACTCTATCTAGATGAAGAAATCAATACAGGTAAGAATATCTCAATTTCATATGCATTTAATTTTGATAATATCTAAAATAGGACCACTGTTTATATTTAGCGGATATTTTAATGTAGCTTTTGCAACAAACTTTCAAATAACTCTATACAAGTATTTTCAAATCTACAGCAGTAAAGTTCTGTTTCAAATAGAATACTTTTGCATGACAGATATGCAATTGGACTGCCAGAGGTATCTATTATTGCAGACCGCTAAGTTATACTGCTAACTGAAAGTACATGAAACACTACAGAGAAAAGAGTAAATTTTCATTACCAAATTAATTGATTCAACTCTTACTACGTGGAATATGTCCATAATTATTGGATAAAAACAATAAATATCAAATTCCACAACAGAATAAAACATATTTATCAACCAATTTCACAAATAACATTTGCATCGCAGGATTTTTAGCTTGAACTGACTACTTTGTTACACTCTTATTGTTACATTTAGAAATTTTGTATCTTGTAATTTCACATTTAACTCAATCAATTGGTGTTATACAGCTAACTCTAGTTGCATGAGTATTCGCTGTATTTAATATGAGTATTCGATGCATTTATTAGCTTTCTAGCAAGTAATATTATTTTGGCTTATCAATATTATAAAGTTTCAGTAGTTCAGGTACTTGCAAGAAACCACAATTATACATGGATAATATATTTTAATTTGTAAGTTATACTGCTGACTTGCAAAAGAAGAAGTTGTACTGACAACTCAAAAATATTAGGACAATTGCATTTAAAACGATCATTTCGACATTTCTGCTACATATTTGGGAAAAAATTCTTGTGAAGCTGCCCGAAAGATATAACCAAAAAATCATCTACCCGAAACCACAATTATAAATGGATATTTTGATTTGTAAGTTATACTGCTCATTTGCAAAAGAAATAACCAAAAGATCTTCTGCCAGAGACCAAAATTATACATGGATATTTTAATTTGTAAGTTATACTGCTGACTTGCAAAAGAAGAAGTTGTACTGTTAACTCGAAAATATTAAGACAATTGCATTTAAAACGATCATTTTGACATTTTTGCTACATTCTTGTGTTCAATAACTTACTTGCTCTTTAAATACCCTGCTACATATTTAGGAAAAAATTCTTGTGAAGCTGCCCGAAAGATATAACCAAAAAATCATCTACCCGAAACCACAATTATAAATGGATATTTTGATTTGTAAGTTATACTGCTCATTTGCAAAAGAAATAACCAAAAGATCTTCTGCCAGAGACCAAAATTATACATGGATATTTTAATTTGTAAGTTATACTGCTGACTTGCAAAAGAAGAAGTTGTACTGTTAACTCGAAAATATTAAGACAATTGCATTTAAAACGATCATTTTGACATTTTTGCTACATTCTTGTGTTCAATAACTTACTTGCTCTTTAAATACCCTGCTACATATTTAGGAAAAAATTCTTGTGAAGCTGCCCGAAAGATATAACCAAAAAATCATCTACCCGAAACCACAATTATAAATGGATATTTTGATTTGTAAGTTATACTGCTCATTTGCAAAAGAAATAACCAAAAGATCTTCTGCCAGAGACCAAAATTATACATGGATATTTTAATTTGTAAGTTATACTGCTGACTTGCAAAAGAAGAAGTTGTACTGTTAACTCGAAAATATTAAGACAATTGCATTTAAAACGATCATTTTGACATTTTTGCTACATTCTTTTGTTCAATAACTTACTTGCTCTTTAAATACCCTGCTACATATTTGGGAAAAAAATCTTGTGAAGCTGCCCGAAAGATATAACCAAAAAATCATCTACCCAAAACCACAATTATAAATGGATATTTTGATTTGTAAGTTATACTGCTCATTTGCAAAAGAAATAACCAAAAGATCTTCTGCCAGAGACCAAAATTATACATGGATATTTTAATTTGTAAGTTATACTGCTGACTTGCAAAAGAAGAAGTTGTACTGTCAACTCGAAAATATTAAGACAATTGCATTTAAAACGATCATTTTGACATTTTTGCTACATTCTTTTGTTCAATAACTTACTTGCTCTTTAAATACCCTGCTACATATTTGGGAAAAAATTCTTGTGAAGCTGCCCGAAAGATATAACCAAAAAATCATCTACCCGAAACCACAATTATAAATGGATATTTTGATTTGTAAGTTATACTGCTCATTTGCAAAAGAAATAACCAAAAGATCTTCTGCCAGAGACCAAAATTATACATGGATATTTTAATTTGTAAGTTATACTGCTGACTTGCAAAAGAAGAAGTTGTACTGTTAACTCGAAAATATTAAGACAATTGCATTTAAAACGATCATTTTGACATTTTTGCTACATTCTTTTGTTCAATAACTTACTTGCTCTTTAAATACCCTGCTACATATTTGGGAAAAAAATCTTGTGAAGCTGCCCGAAAGATATAACCAAAAAATCATCTACCCAAAACCACAATTATAAATGGATATTTTGATTTGTAAGTTATACTGCTCATTTGCAAAAGAAATAACCAAAAGATCTTCTGCCAGAGACCAAAATTATACATGGATATTTTAATTTGTAAGTTATACTGCTGACTTGCAAAAGAAGAAGTTGTACTGTTAACTCGAAAATATTAAGACAATTGCATTTAAAACGATCATTTTGACATTTTTGCTACATTCTTGTGTTCAATAACTTACTTGCTCTTTAAATACCCTGCTACATATTTAGGAAAAAATTCTTGTGAAGCTGCCCGAAAGATATAACCAAAAAATCATCTACCCGAAACCACAATTATAAATGGATATTTTGATTTGTAAGTTATACTGCTCATTTGCAAAAGAAATAACCAAAAGATCTTCTGCCAGAGACCAAAATTATACATGGATATTTTAATTTGTAAGTTATACTGCTGACTTGCAAAAGAAGAAGTTGTACTGTTAACTCGAAAATATTAAGACAATTGCATTTAAAACGATCATTTTGACATTTTTGCTACATTCTTTTGTTCAATAACTTACTTGCTCTTTAAATACCCTGCTACATATTTGGGAAAAAATTCTTGTGAAGCTGCCCGAAAGATATAACCAAAAAATCATCTACCCAAAACCACAATTATAAATGGATATTTTGATTTGTAAGTTATACTGCTCATTTGCAAAAGAAATAACCAAAAGATCTTCTGCCAGAGACCAAAATTATACATGGATATTTTAATTTGTAAGTTATACTGCTGACTTGCAAAAGAAGAAGTTGTACTGTTAACTCGAAAATATTAAGACAATTGCATTTAAAACGATCATTTTGACATTTTTGCTACATTCTTGTGTTCAATAACTTACTTGCTCTTTAAATACCCTGCTACATATTTAGGAAAAAATTCTTGTGAAGCTGCCCGAAAGATATAACCAAAAAATCATCTACCCGAAACCACAATTATAAATGGATATTTTGATTTGTAAGTTATACTGCTCATTTGCAAAAGAAATAACCAAAAGATCTTCTGCCAGAGACCAAAATTATACATGGATATTTTAATTTGTAAGTTATACTGCTGACTTGCAAAAGAAGAAGTTGTACTGTCAACTCGAAAATATTAAGACAATTGCATTTAAAACGATCATTTTGACATTTTTGCTACATTCTTTTGTTCAATAACTTACTTGCTCTTTAAATACCCTGCTACATATTTGGGAAAAAATTCTTGTGAAGCTGCCCGAAAGATATAACCAAAAAATCATCTACCCAAAACCACAATTATAAATGGATATTTTGATTTGTAAGTTATACTGCTCATTTGCAAAAGAAATAACCAAAAGATCTTCTGCCAGAGACCAAAATTATACATGGATATTTTAATTTGTAAGTTATACTGCTGACTTGCACAAGAAGAAGTTGTACTGTCAACTCGAAAATATTAAGACAATTGCATTTAAAACGATCATTTTGACATTTTTGCTACATTCTTTTGTTCAATAACTTACTTGCTCTTTAAATACCCTGCTACATATTTGGGAAAAAATTCTTGTGAAGCTGCCCGAAAGATATAACCAAAAAATCATCTACCCGAAACCACAATTATAAATGGATATTTTGATTTGTAAGTTATACTGCTCATTTGCAAAAGAAATAACCAAAAGATCTTCTGCCAGAGACCAAAATTATACATGGATATTTTAATTTGTAAGTTATACTGCTGACTTGCAAAAGAAGAAGTTGTACTGTCAACTCGAAAATATTAAGACAATTGCATTTAAAACCATCATTTTGACATTTTTGCTACATTCTTTTGTTCAATAACTTACTTGCTCTTTAAATACCCTGCTACATATTTGGGAAAAAATTCTTGTGAAGCTGCCCGAAAGATATAATCAAAAAATCATCTACCCGAAACCACAATTATAAATGGATATTTTGATTTGTAAGTTATACTGCTCATTTGCAAAAGAAATAACCAAAAGATCTTCTGCCATAGTCCACAATTATACATGGATATTTTAATTTGTAAGTTAAACTGCTCACTTGCAAAAGAAGAAATTGTACTGGCAACTCAAAGACAATTGCATTCGAAATTTCAACATTTTTGCAACTTTTTTTTATTCAATGTCTACTTACTTTTCAAATACCCTGCTTAACCCTTTGGAGACTATCGGGACATATATATCCCAAAAAGATTTCTAAACGGTCTGTTGGTTAAAATATAACCTATTTTGTACAGGATATTTTAAATTCAGTCTTCCTGAGGCACCAGCTAAAAAAACTGAAAGTGGCAACGCAGCAAAACACGCCGGTATCGGTATTTAGTGGTGAGGTAATCAGTGTTTGTCAACTGCTCAACGTGGTTACTGTGATTGTTGTTAGTTATTATTGTTTATCCGCATATTTTTTTGCAAGTGGGAATTTATTTTGTAGAAATATGTGATAATAAAGGTAATTACATATTTCTAAATATTTTAGTTATAAGTTTATGGCCAAAATCATCGTGAACGTTTTATCGGTTCACATATGTCCCATTAGTCTTTTACTTGTCCCAATAGGCATTTTTATTCCAGATGAGCCCAAAACCGCTTTCTGTAAAAGAACTGGAGGAGGAAGCAAGAAAAATTTTTGAGAGTGACGACGATTCGGAAATTGATCCATTTCATGCCAGTAGCTCATCAGACTCCGATTATGCCCCATCAGACATAGAGACTGAAGAAAACGAAACGGAAATTGCCTCTGATGGAACTGAAGAGTCAAGTTCAAATGAAGATCAGTTGCATGAAGAAGAAGAACATGAGGTCGAGCAGCAGGATGTAGATGAATTACAACTAGGGGTGAATGAGGGACAAGCAGCAAATGTGTGGTTTATCAATGATGGAAGTTTTATACCCCGCTTTCAGCTTCCCCAACAACAACAAGTAGACTGTAATCTTCCTCGAAATTTGACAGAAGTCGAAATATTTCTGAAAGTTTTTCCAAAAAGCCTTCTAATGAATATCGCACGTTGCACAAATTTACGTTTAGAGAAGTTTGAAAAAGACTCAAAGAAAAAACGAATTTTGACTGATTATCATGAAATTATGGTAGTATTAGGCGTCACACTTATAATGTCTTACAACCGAGTTCCTACTTTCAACGATTATTGGTCTCAAAATGAATCGCTTGGAAATGCTGCAATCAAGAAAGCTATTTCCAGAGATCGATGTAAGCTATTGTTGTCCAAGATGTATTTCAATGATTCTGTGAAATCTACAAATGCTGGTAAACTGTATTATATTGAAGATGTTGTCAATTGCCTGAAAACCACTTTTCCAAAATTTCGGTCCGAGGCAACCTTTCAAAGTATAGATGAGTCGATGGCAAAATTCAAGGGAAGGTCTGCACTCAAACAGTATCTTCCCATGAAACCCGTCAAAAGAGGTATCAAGATATGGGTTCGCAGTGATTCTTGTACTGGATATGTTTATGATTTGAACGTATATGAAGGCAAGGGTACTGAAAACTCAGAAGGAACTTTAGGAGAAAGGGTGGTAGGAAAATTAATCAGTACCATTAGACATCCGGAAGTAGCACTCTGTTTCGATAGATTTTTTGCATCCGTCTACTTGCTTGATACAATGCCATATCCAGCTGTAGCTACATTGATGAAACATAGAAAGAACGTTCCTAAATTTATAACTAAACTGAATCGGGGCGACTCAGAATTTAGGGTAAACAATAATGGTACTACAATCACTAGATGGCAGGACACTACGGACTTACTTGCAATAAGTAATTGTTTTGATGATAAGGTAACCACTGTAAAGCGTACAACAAAGGACGGTTCAAAAAAAGATATACCCTGCCCTGAAATGCTGGAGTTCTACAATCGATACATGGGAGGAGTAGATTTGGCCGACCAGATTATTAGTCTATATGATTTCGATCGAAAATCTGCTAAATGGTGGAAGAAAGTTTTCTTCAGACTCTTGATGACATCTGTTCTAAATGCTCACATCTTGTTCAACGATTTACAGAGGAAAGAAAAATCACGGTTTTTGCCATTTCTTATTACTGTCGCAGAAGGATTAATATCACTGGGCAGAGAAAACGCCGCAGTTAAAAGAAAATCAGCTGTATCTTTGGGTCGTCCAACAACAAAAAAACGGAAGATGTTGAACGTTGGTGATCATTTACCAACAGAAGGACAAACACGCAGAAGATGCCAGCGCTGTTCTATTCAGTTCAAAAAAGAAAAACGAACAACGACTATATGTCAGAGTTGTAACATACCATTATGTAAAACTTGTTTTACACCATACCATTTGAAATAGGTTGTTGTTTTTGAGTTATTTCCTTACTTAGTATTTAGTTTTTTTGAAGTATTATTTGGTTCTTATGAATATTTTGATGTTTTATTTTCGTAATAAAATGTTTATGAATGTCTACTGGGTTAATTGTGTCCCATTATAAATGTCTGACTGGGATGTATATGTCCCACTCAAAATGGCGGTTTTTGTGGTTAAAATTCCTGTAATTAATTTTTTTTCATCAATACTATCCCAACTAACTACAAGGAGTGAAAAAAACATCTTCCCAATGTGATAAAAAAAATCCGACTTCAAATATTCCAAGTTTTGATACACATATTTAATGTATTTTTCGTTTTATAGGATCGTTACATGCGGATCAACTGCTCAAGTCGAATAGGAACAAAAAGCATTATTGGTTGTACTGTGGCCAATTAAAATCACAAATCGCCAGGCACTTGGTGTGTAAACATAAAAATGAACAGGATGTCCAAAACGCAATAGCCTTTCCTATGAAATCGAAGGAGAGAAGTCTTCTTTTGGAAAAAATCAGAAAATTGGGTGATAAAGACCACAATCAAAAAGGCGACGACATAATCGCGGTTGGAGCAACCGAAGGAGTTGATGCCGTTGTTTGTCCAAAATGTAATGGATATTATAACAAAAAATATTTAAGAAAACACATTAAACTGTGTAAGTTTTCCTATTTAAAAGGTGTTGATTTAAATGGAATAAGTAGAGTGCTAATGGCAGATATCCATCCAAGAGCCAATAGATTAATGAGAGATTATATTTTTCCACGAATTAGAAGAGATGATTACTTCAAGCTCATCACTCAAGATGAGTCGTTGGTATTATTTGGAAATATAAATGCACTGACCTATCTTCAAACGAATCAGCACCATGATAAAATGGTTGCTCAACACCTACGTCTTTTATGCCGAATATTTATCACTATGTCCACTGATGTGCCCACTTTAACATGTTTGAAAGAGATGATAAATGCTGTGCATTACGACGCCTTTGTAATAGCAGTCAAGAAAATTGCTGGTTATGCTAAGGATAGCATAGAGCACCCAACAGTGATGAATGCTGCATGTAATGCAATCCGGCGATTTGCTATATTTTTAAGATGTTTAGCAATAAAGCAAAACAATACTCCGGAAATTGAGATTTTTGATAGATTCATTTACTTGCTTACACACAGCCAAAATCTGGATTTAACAAAGATTGCTTTAGAAAAGAGAACGGCGATTCAACGAAAGAGAAAAGTTGTGATTCCCACACGGGATGAAATCAATGCATTGTTAACAAAAATTGATGAAGAAATTATGAAATCTTATTACCTTTTGTCCGAAACCTTTGATTTAGAAAATTGGAAACATTTAACCAAAATGCTGTTGATATATATCATGATATTTTGTAGAAAGAGACCTGGTGATATTGAGAGATTGGAAATGCAGGAGTATAATCGGATTAATGTCATGGAGGGTGACTTCATAACTAGTATGGATGAAAACAAACAAAATTTGGCACATCAGTTGGCACGATGTGTGACTAGAGGTAAACTTAATCAAAATGCATCTATACTTATTTTAAGGAAACATATAAGAGCCATAGAACTACTAAAAACATATCGAGACCAAGCTGGAGTAGCTACAAATAAATTTTTATGGGCTGATCCAGACAAAAAAACGTTATGATTATTTCACAGCTCCTCATATTCTGGTCAACTTTTGTAAAAGTCATAATTTGAACACTCAGAAATTTTCTGCAACTAGGTTCAGGGATCATCTTGCGAGTAGCACAAGTCGTTTGGACACAGTAAAGCAGGGAGTGATCAGTAAATTTATGGGCCACGAAGAAGGTGTCCACCAAAAGATATATCAGAAACAACCAATACAAAGTGATGTATTTACTATGGGTGACATTTTATTTACATGTAACGGTTTTACCAGAAAAGTTTCTGAAGAAAACAATATTCAACCCATAACGGAAGTTATTAATAGTTTGTCTGCCTCATGGCTACAAAGGGACGAAATTGAAGATACAACTCTCTCACATGATTTACCAGAATATATCGAGACAGAAAATAGCTCTCATAGTAACTTGCCTACCACTTCTTCAATTTCCGATGAACCAACACGACTTTCGGCCGATTGCACAACACCTACAAAGAGGTCTTCTACCCCTATGTCGGATTCTTGTATCGATTTCGACGTAAATGTAACTCCCATTAAAAAACGGCTTCCCTTAACAAATTGCCAAAGGAAATCATGGATGACACCTGAAAGAAAATTGACCAGAGAACTATTCAAATCATATTATGCCGAAAAAACAGTCCCATCATTAGAAGAATGTCTGTACACTGCTGACGGTAAATTATCCAGAGGGCCAGCTCAAATAAGAAACTGGATCAAATTGGATTTGGAACAAAATTCTGGTAAAACTTATATTTTTTTAACTAATAGACCTTAAAAAAGTGGATTAATCTTTTCTCATTTATTTCTAAAAAAACTAGTGAACAGTTCTTCACATTATTAGTATATAGAAAAATATTGTATGTAGTATTATTTTATGCGTTCTGTTTTTTTTAGATAATGCAAGAAACTGTCGACGTTGGCGAACGCCACAAAAACAAGCCCTAAGACAAATTTTTCGACCGTACTACGAAGGCAAACGTCCTTTGACATATCCATCTATTGCAGAAATGAATGAAGCTATTGAGACAGTTCCAGAATTACGAGGAAAAACAACATCGGTGATCCGCAGTCAATTACAACATGATTACAAATATGTCCAGGCCAAGCAGAATATGTGAAACTGACAACCTTTGATAATTAAACAGGCTATACTAAATTCAAACACAAGCTGCCGACGATGTAAATAAACACCAGCTTACGACATACGTCTCTCCACGCTCTACATAAACACGAAACAACAGAAAAACATGAATTTGATTTCAAAAAAAACAAAAATACTAACACAAGACTCTAATTATCAGAAACTTACAATTAAAGAAATGATACATATAAAAAAAGAAAAAAATTCTGTGAACGATAAACAAGATATCAAAAATTTGAGTCAAATTTATCATAATTTAATAAAATAACAAATTAATTACCAATAACTACACTTTTTTTCACCTATTGTTCAAATATCGTAGATTTAGTTCTGAAGTAAGTACTTGTATCATAACTAAATTCTAAAATAACAATTTGTATATTTTTTACTTCATTTTGACATATAAAATAAACATTTTGAAAAAGCTTTCAAAAGAAAGCGAAACGTCAAAGATCGTTTAATTTTTCATTATATTCACATTAACCATACCCAATAAATACAAATCAAGCGATTATTATAATAATGGTTAAAGAAAATAAAATAATAATATATATATATATCGATATCGATATTTAAATATTTAGGGTATTAGAATTTGATAATATAATTATTTATTAATTTAAATCAAGAAAATTTTGATTTATATTAAAATTAATTCAAAAATTGTAAATCGATTGTGATTGAGAGAAAAAAATTTTTATATCAGTTATAAAATATTAGCCAAAAAATCAAAATAAAGGAAAAGGCTATAGGAGGATACACTGGAGGATCATCTGTGAGCTTCTTATTTGTCTTGGATGCACTGAAGGATTCTGGACAACCGTCTTTTTCACTGAAGGAATGGTCAGGTTGGAGTCAACTTCTTTACTTGCACTGTTTCTTGTTTCACCGGAGTTTTTTTTTAAATGTTCGGATACCGTTTAAATTTCTTGACAGAAAATGTAGATGTTTACCGCACTGAAGGGGTGTATTTCTACAAACAGTATCCTGTTCGCAGCGCCAGTTAGATTTTTTAAGTAAAAAATATACTTTTTAAAAATTTTATTTAAACTTAGATAAAGACAAGTATTTGGTACAAAGGTAAAATGTAGACTGAATAAAAACTATACAATTATAAAACATTAGAAAAATGCTGAATATAATAAAAGATAAGGTTCGTGTTAACAGGATGTTATACACGTGTTTAAATATTTTTGCTGATTTTGACAAATGTAATATAATAAAAATAATCTAGTAAGTTTCCGTGAGAAATGTCTAGTAAGCAGTTATATAGTTATTGTGGCCATATGACTCGCATAAAACCAAATTTAACACCAGTTATATATACCTTGAGATTTAAGGTTCAGTAAATCTTTATCAAACAAATTGACAAATATATAAACAAAAATTACAAGCACCTGTACTAACTAAATTGTTCAAGTACTGGCCTATTACAATTAACTACATGTGGCTTCGTACCTCTAAGAAAAAGGCCACACAATATGCACACTTCCTAAAGTAAAATTGGACTGTTTCTTCTGACAGTCCGAAAAAAAAAATTAAAAGTTCAAAAGCAAATTCTAAATAAACAACTTCAACATATAGATTGGATGCCTAAGAGATGTAAAATTTTGTACAATGTGGAAACTGCAAAAAAGTTGTGTTCTGAATGAGAAAAATATCTTTCACCTCAACAATCCAAAAATCAAAAATAGCAACAACAATAATACCTATACACACGTTTGGGCGCCAGTTTATTAACTCCTTTTTCCCAACACGGTTAAAGGAGGGTGGATAATGGGCAACTATACACTACAAGAAACAGGAAGGTGGAGGAAAGTATTCCCGACTTCTCGTTTGCGTAGAGTGGGTGGGTAAAATATAGGTGGGCTAGTCTGTGGGCGGAAGGGTGTCTTACTCGATGGTTGGAAGGAACGGTGATATCCGAACTGCGTACCAAATTTTACCAGGTATAACGGTAATTACTGAAGATTATCTAGGTGACCGAATTGCGTTCCGGAAGATATCAAGGGGGTTTTAACTTGGCAGGTAGGTAAATTGCGGGAGGTCGCTTGCAAAGGATTAGCGGCATGCGACACTTGGAATTACACAATTAGCTTAGCTTTGATTTTCATCCACCAATATTGGTTGTGTACAAACGAAAAGTGCAATGTGAAGGTGTATACGCTAAATTCAGTTTTTTCGAGGAAAACCTAACCTAACCTAATTCCTAAGGATGTTTTAAATAAACAACAGTTTATTAATTCAAAAATTGTGCAGTACAAAAATAATAAAATATCTAGATATAATTTTGTAAAATGCGTTAGCTAGAAATTTGGTTTAGTATGGTAGTATTATGAAATTTTCTTATTATTATTATGACTCTTTTGAAATTATTGTTTTTTTATAATATAGGCTCACATTTCCAATACGCTCTTTAAATGAACTATTACCTCCCCTGTGCTGTTTGTGGCGGTGTTCCCGGATTCCGGCGATGGTGAAGTTGTACCCCCCGCTAAGATACCCCACTGGGATAAGTGATCAAATGGTACGCAGTTCGGACGCTCCGATAATCCTAAGGTAGGTAGATTAAAATTTTGGTAGGCAATTCGGTCAGTGGGATTGAACGGTACGCAGTTCGGACACACCGGAAGGAACAATCGAACTACTCAGTAGGCGAAAAAATTCCGAACTCAAATTCACTACTCTCACCACTAGTTAACAGGTAAGACGTTTATGATAACTCGGAAAGATCTTACTTGAGTGTTCTCTCCTTAGGTGTCCTTGTGATGGTACCTACAATTTCCTTCTCGGACTGGGTACGTCCTGCTGTGAGGTTGAGATGGGAGGCGAAGGTAAAGCTCAAGCTGAGTAGGAGGTGAGTTGAAGGCTGTCCCTGAAGTAGACCTTCTACGGGTAGGGCTTACACTAAAGTTGTAAGCCGATACAGACGAAGTAAAAGTATATATATGAGCTAAAATGTTTTTTTACGTTTAAGTGTTTACTTACAGCCTTTTAAATAGTTTTTTCATTAGTAAAGCTCAAGAATGCTAGTAGGATATAGTTTTCGATATATAATCGTTTCTTATGTTAAATATACGCCGAAATTTCATAAGTAGTTTTCTTCGAGTAGCTAGGTCCTTAATATTCGAGTTTTCCACTTAATTCTTAATTTAATTATTAAATGATACACAACATAACACAAAAAAAGGTTGCGAGAACAAAAATAAAAAAATCTGTCATGCAATGAGATGAATGGTCTACATGCGTAGACCGCGCGACTAACCTCGTGATTAAAATGTGCGCGAGTAACGAAGGGTTAAGTATATTTAAAATAAAAAATCTCGTATCCCATACTCATAAATGCAATACCACTCAAGCCACGTACTCTCCTCACATATGCGGCTTACGAGGTATTGCCGTTTACAGCAAAACATCGCATCCCACAGTGACAGGTGTATTGAAGTGGCTTACGAGGTTTTGACATTTGTCATATCCAAAAGTAACCCACACTGTGTTTGTTTTGTGTTGTTAGTGTTTTAAAATGAATAACAAAATTAATTATAATGTACGTAAACGAAGTAAATTACTTGTTACAATGTGTTTACCCTCTACAGGTGAGTGCCCAATTAGTTTTAGTTTATTAATTTGTAAGTCAAAAGGTGACAGATGACTCTTGAAATAATATACCTAGGGGACTAAGAAACAAAAAAATAGTGTATGGTCCGTTTACAACTCATAAAACCCTTGGGGTTGATTGATAGAATTCTGACGTAATAATTTAAAGCTAATGGCTAAAGCCGTATATGAACATTTTGAAGTTATGTTGCTTTGTTTTTGGTTTTGTTACGATTTTTACTAGTTTTTGCTGAACAATCAAAGTCTAAAAAATAATACATCTGAAAAGGCACACCAAGTTACAAAAAGTAAGTATTTTGCTAAGTGTACGAGAAAATTGTTTTTTTTTTCGGAATGTAAATCCACTGAGGTGAATGAATTCTTCGCGAGAAAGGACAAAAATATATCGGATTTAAAAAAGACTGCGAGACAAAAGGATACAAACTGCCCCTAAACCCGGAAGAAAAATAGGCCCACCATGTGATTCCAATGTTTGTAAAAATAATAAACTACGTTCCTGTTCAAATATTTCCGAAGAGAAAAGAAGGCAGCTTTTTTAAAAGTTTTGGAAAATGACTTGGGATCAGCGCAAAGTGTATGTGGTTAATAATGGAGCCCTGTTAGATGTTAAAAGAAGATACACAAAAAATGAAAGTTCATCAAGAAACTTTTCGATGTTTTATAGTTTAACAATAGATTGCCAAAAAACGAATGACTGCAAAAAACTTTTCTTGTCTACTCTATTTCTAGGAGAATTTCAAGTGAGTTCATGGGTTAAAACGGCTGAACATGGTACGCTGAATCAAAAATTGGCAAGAATGAGAATAGGGCGGCTCACCCACGCGAAAAGAAAAATAGCGATGAGGAATTTTTAAATCAGTTTTTTTGATGAATTGTCTTTGTTGTCATCCCATTATTATTGTCGTCAAACATCGTCTAATGCCCGGATTCTCATTATATGACGTTATCGAATCGATAACTATCAAACCAATAAATTATTATGGGTTTCTGAACTTCAACGTGGTCCAAATTGTGGAACTGACAACTATTGAATAGATAACTTGGTCAAATGCATTACACACAGATGGTGACGCTACTAACTGGCTGAATGTAGAGTACTCCAAGGCCAAATCCTTAAAAAAGGAAGAAGTCCTTGTTTTTTCAATATTTTCTTTGTTGTCAAATCTATAGTTCTATTTTTTCCTAATTCTAAAAACTTGTTACAATATAGTAATGGAGAGAAAAGATAATAAAAGATCTAAAATCTTTACGGAGTATGACAAAAATTTACTTTTTGAGATAACTCAACAATATAAACATATTATAGAGAACAAAAAACCGACTCCACGAATGCTGAGATGAAAAATGAAGCATGGGACACCACTAGAGGTAATTTTAATGCAAATGCAATCGATCTACGAAACAGTTACATGCTTTGTATGACGGGATGGAAAAACATGATGGAAGATAAGGTAGGTTTAGTATTGCTTTGAATATACTCATGTACACCTTACTATTATGATATATTATGTTTATAAATACATACATATGTTTCAGAAAGAACTATACAGAACCGGAGGAGTCACATTTACACCAAATAGTGATGAGATAGATATTAAAATTGTGAGTACCATGAAGGAACAATTTTATTCGATTCCGAATATATATGATTCATCAATATGTTTAGTGTTTATTTGACAGTTTTTGTAATATAGGTAATTTTTAGCTGACACTAATGAGGTGGATCAAATTAACGATACACATCTGATGGTTGTAGACGAACAGGAAAATAGCCAAATGCAAGTAAAGGCAGGAAAATTTGATAAAGGTGATGAAAATTAATTATATATGACAATGTGTAAAATGAATAGTTAAGTAAGTGGCATTTTATTCATCAATCAAGTAGTAATTTTCTATCAGACGGAGTCTATGGGTCCTTATGTATTTATTTCGGCATTCGCAATTCGTTAAAAAATTGTTACCGCTTAAATAAAAGATGGCTCCGTAATTTTCATAGAAGTAATGAAAAAACCGCATCAAGTCTTCGTCACAGTAGTTTGGATCCGGACAATTTAAACAATTCTTTTACGGAGTCTATTTCAGTTTCGGGTAACTCAAATTCGGTAGGAGAAACCGATAGTTACGTTGACGATCAGTTGGAACACGTTGCTTCAGTTGTGTCCGTTTACAACAATCCGGATTTTGTAGATGATTCTACAAATATTACGGATATTTTAAATGTAACTACGCCATATTCACAAAACATCCCAGTCACAATTAGAAATATATATTGTGAAAAAGTCAATGAGTCGCCAAGACAATTGGAAAATGTATTCGACGTGCATTCCAAAAATACGAGGGAAAATTTGAATTTCGGTAATTGCACGTATTTCATGGGATCTTTTGAATTGTAATCACAAGAATTTTTAGAAATAAATGATGGCAAATTGGAAAAGTACTATAGTACTATACGTCATAAATTTAAAACTGTGAACGGTTTCTGCGATTTAAATTTCAAAAAATCTTTCGTTAATAAATCCAAAACAATATACACTATATATGCTTACTGTAGCCATAAACAGTGTAAATCATTTGTAATTCGTCTCCAAAGACAAGTTTCAAATGTTGTCGGTAGGGTTCAAAGAGTGGAAATTTGGGTATGCCGGAAAATAAAATCCGAGGTGATGTCGCAATTAGATAGGGATAAAGACGATTTTATTGATTCAGGATTAATGAAAAAAGAGCACCCTGAGTATATATTAAGATTAATAGATGACTTTGCAGTTTATTTTTCTAGTAGAGAGCAACTAGATATACTGCAAACAGCTAGTGTAACGACACCCTTCGTAACGTTACATTTAGACGCGACGCGAAGCATAGTCAGGAATACTGACAAAGATAAAAAGAAACGGGTTTACTATTATGCGGCGGTGACTCACGTTCCGGAAAAACAATTTGTATACCCGATATTTGAAATGGTTACCGATCAACACGATGCACGGAGCATCGGTTATTGGTTGGAATATGTTAAGAACTATACAATAATTAATAATTGTAAATGGCCTTCATTTTCCACAGTTGTTACTGATTTCAGTTTCGCGCCTATGAACGCGGTTATTCGGCAGGTGATTGGTATGGAATCATTGACTGACTATATCAATCTTTGTTACGCCTCTAGCACTTCCTCTCCAAAACCAACCGTTTATTTAAAAATTTTCTGTTGACATTTTATAAAAATTAAAGTAAAGAATAATAAACATAATTTTTTTAAGTACTTTGGCATCATTATTCTCTGGAAGAAGTAGGAATTTGGTTCAAAAACTTTTCAATTATTTGCTTATCCAAAAATAAATCATTAGAAATAGAAAATAGTTTAAATCTTTTAAGTAACAATAGTAACGAACAGTTTGATGAGACAATAGAAGTAAATATTAATATCGAAGAGAAAGGCAAAACTAATTTTGAAAATAGTAATTATTATAAGTATTTTTAATGAATTCGTTGAAACTTGTGGCGTTTCTTTGACTCAAAACGAGTATTTTAATCCGGAAATAATTAATATAGTATTAAAAAAATATTTGCCTTTCCTTGATGATAGTAGAGAAAGATTTAGTAACGTACCCGTAGAGAATTGGTTCGGGCAGCTTAAAAATAATTATAAATTACCGCGTAATCAAAAATGCACTAGATTTATATGGGCATCTCGCGAAGTTGTTTTAGCCAAGTACAAATAAATTAAATATTCCGAAGTCGGGGTGTGCTAGAAGTAATAAACGGAAATTGGACCCAAAAGCAAATTCAATCCTCGCGACCGAAAAATCGGCCAAGAAGTAGAAATTAAATCAAACATATATTTTAATAATGCCGTTAATTTACCAAAACTCTTGCAGTCGTGTAGTAATAATACACTGAACATCCAATCACCAACGACTTTTACATTGGATATTCGCGATAATAATACGGTGAAAAATGAAAATTATTATTTCGATTCCGGTGTGCGTTACGCTGTCGGTATTTTTGAGGGTACTACACCTTTAAATTATCTAGATTCTTCCAACATTTTCAACAATCATCGTCAGGACATTCAAAAACCCCTATTATCCTGCTACGACATAACTTTGATTCCAGTTTTAATAAATTCTAATCATTGGTGTTTAGCTGTCGCGGATATCGAAAATAAAGCGTTTTCGCCACGACTATATGTCTAGTTTTTGAAATATGGGTGAAATGGCCCATCTGGGTGACACACCCTGTATACTTTGTCCTGCGACAACAATTTTCCTTGACGTACATTACGACGGAGGAATTATAGATGTGGCCTTTTATATTTAAATAAGAATAAATACAAAAATAAGTCACAAAACGCTGTGAGTTCGCTGTACGATGTTACTATCCAAGTGAACGGTACGACAGATTGCAACAAAATGACAAAATTAGTTTCTCGTTGCGCATCTAATCTTCATGCTTCGACTATTTCTGTCGGATTGTAGCTGGTGCGTTTTCATTTAGGCTTTACCCTGTTTCTCTCTTGGTTTTCACTTCACTAACTCATGTGTCTAAAATCGAATTATCTCAACGCTACTAGGCGGACGTTCTCGCTGTTTCTCTTTCCGAACTTTCGTCGACCGTTGAGCGTCCAACCTGTTAGTAGGTCCTATTATCCTCTTAAATCTTATAATATTAGAAAATTCAGATAATTTAGAAGAATATTTTTTTTGCGGAAATCTACATCGGGCTACTGTAGGGAGAGGAAATTCATTTGATGATTGGGTGTAGTGTTCGTTTTGCAATCGATGGATTTATTATTTATGTATAAAAAATGTAAATGTTGATAAAACGCGGAGATTGGACGCACAATTTCCGGATGATTTTATTTGCACGGTTTGCGAAAAATATAAGAACCGATTACCATAATTATAGTTGGCCGGGATTTTATTTTAGGAATTTGCATAACATTTTCATAAATTTTTGTACTCGTAATAAAACCCCAGAAGTCTTGAATGACCTATTGTTCAAGATAACTGCGCCAGTGTCTTCGTGTATAATTTTAGTACTCGTCATGCATGAGCATGACAGTATGATCTTACTATCCGTAGTTTCTTTAAAAACTAGGAAGACTGACAAATTGATATTTAATTTTTTATTAGTACAATTAAATGGCTTTTAACAATTTTTCATGTTTTCATAAAATTTCATTGTACCTATTTGATAATTTTCGACTATTCAACAAGATTCTTCAAATTGCTCTTCCTAGTTAATTATATACTTATTGCACTATCAATTTACTATTTCAATTTTACACCGATTTGTTTTTTTATAACTAACAAATGCATATTTTTAAAAATCGTGGATTGGGCCTTGAAGGGGAAATCACGTTTAAAAAACGCATCGAATCCTCTACCTCCTGGGTGATGTGGAAACGAGGATACTTTGATCTATCATGACATGCTAAAGACTACCGGTTCATCAATGTATTTCTAGTTTCATTTTCAACAGACATCGGTATATTTATAGATTCAGAAGAGAAAATAAAGTTAAAACATTTTTTGAAGAAAACTGATTTGTATTTTTTTCTCACCCTTTTTTCTCATCTTAAAGATATGAAATCAAATCTTTATGACAGATTTGGTTATTGCATGACACAGCAAGGTGGTTCATTTGAGCACTCAATTCATTAAAATTGTGTTTACCTTTAGAACGGATTTTTAGTTCAATTTTTTCAAGAAGTTCATATTTTATGTTTAGAATAAGTAGTTATTTTATTTTTTCAATTCAATTTATTAATGGAATGGAACAGTTTGATAAGACAATAGAAGTAAATATTAATATCGAAGAGATAGGCAAAACTGATTTTGAGAATAGTAATTATTATAAATATTTTAAAAGTATTTTAAATGAATTTGTTGAACCTTGTATCGTTTCTTTGACTTTGACTCAAAACGAGTATTTTAATCCGCAAATATTTAAAATAGTATTAAAAAAATATTTGCCTTTCCTTCCTTTATGGTCTAACATCATAAGCGATGAAAGTAGAGAAAGATTCAGTAACGCACCCGTAAAGAATTGGTTCGGGCCGCTTAAAAATAATTATAAACTACCGCGTAATCAAAAATGCACTAGATTTATATGGGCATCTCGCGAAGTTGTTTTAGCCAAGTACAAATAAATTAAATATTCCGAAATCGAGGTGTGCTAGAGGTAATAAAAGGAAATTGGACCCAAAAGCTAATTCAATGTTCGCGACCGAAAAATGGGCCAAGAAACGAAGATTAAATCAAACATATTTTAATAATGCCGTTAATTTACCAAAATTCTCGCAGTCGTGTAGTAATAATACACTGAACATCTAATCACCAACGAATTTTACTTTGGATATTCGCGATAATAATACGGTGAAAAGTGAAGATTATTATTTCGATTCCGGTGTGCGTTACGCTGTCGGTGTTTTTGAGGGTGCTACACCTTTCAACTATCTAGAAATAGGGGATTACGTCACACTCACGGATAATCAAAATAGTAGTAAAATGTGGGTATCTCTTTTTTTGTTTGCGAAAGGGCGTACGAACCGGATATGCGTGATATCGAGTATAGATTCTTCCAACATTTTCAACAATAATCGTCAGGACATTCAAAAACCCCAATTATCTTACTACGGCATAACTTTGATTCCAGTTTTAATAAATCTTAACCATTGGAGTTTAGCTGTCGCGGATATCGAAAATAAAGCGTTTTCTTTTTTAAATCCCTCAGGAAGTACAACTCTAGAGTCAATTAAATTCGTGAATATTTTATTAGATTTTTTTAATTTCGATAAGCAATCGTGGAATACGTTTCAGATCAGCCATTCACTTCAAACGGACGATTTCAATTGCGGAGTTTTTGTTTTAATGTTTTCTAAAAACATTATCGATAATCCTTGTTTCCATTTGGATATTTTACAGCCCCCAAAACAGTTCAGGGAATGCCTTAAATCTTATATATTAGAAAATTCAGATAATTTAGAATAGAACATTGTTTGTGCGGAAATATACATCGGGCTAGTGAAGGGAGAGGAAATTCCTTTGATGATTGGGTGCAGTGTTCGCTTTGCAATCGATGGATTTATTATTTATGTATAAAAAATGTAAATGTTGATAAAACGCGAAGATTGGATGTGCAATTCCGGATGATTTTATTTGCGCGGTTTTCGAAAAGTCTAAGAATCGATTACCATAATTATGGTTGGCCGGGATTTTATTTCAGGAATTTGCATAACATTTTCATATATTTTTGTACTCGTATTCGCGTATTCGTCAGACACTTGGAGAAAAACCCTAGAAGTCTTGAATGACTATAGTTCAAGATAAATGCGCCAGTGTCTTCGTGTATGTGTGTTTTGGTCTATTGGCCCTGATCTCAGATCAATTGGCCAACTCATTGTTTGTGAGTTTTACATTTTATAGATGTTGGTATTACAATTTTTTTCAATTATATACATATATTTTATAAATATTTTTTTTATCTATTTATTTTTTTTTAATTAATTTTTTTTATTATTGATTATATACATTTTTTTATTTTAATTTTATCTGTATGTATTTTTTTTAATCCCTATTTTCACGTTTTTCAAATGATTATAAATAATTACATATATATTGATATTCCGTGTGCTTAAAAGTGCATCAAGGTTGGTGGGAAGTTCTGCACCTGCCCTCTGGATATTACTGTAAAGTTCTGCATTTAGTTGGTTATATGTCTGTCAATTCTTCTTCCTGTCTTGGTGTATAATTTTAAAAATGGCATATATATTTGTCACTAATAGTTTTAATCGCTTATTCGTCAAACACTTGGAGAAAAAACTACTGAAGTCTTAAATACCCTATTGTTCAAGATACATGCGCCAGTGTCTTTGTGTATAATTTTTGTACTCGTCATGCTTGAGCAAGACAAAAGAGACTACAGTAAAATACGCCCAAGGGGACAGAACATGCAAATTGCAGAAGTGACATGTATTTGTCACGGAACAGCTATGTTTTGACAGTTGACGTTGACGCTTAAAAATTGTGGGAAACTTTTGTTTGTTTGCCATTTTCTTGGTCATTTTTCAAACGATTGACTCTGAAATCGCATTGAGAAATTAGAAAAATTATTAAGCTATATAATATATTCCTATTTTACAGATCTTTATTTAGATTTTACTGGATTTTACGCAGATAACATTAAGTTACTATTTAGTATTTTATTAATTCTTTTCAAGTTATTTTTAATGGTAGAAGGCAATGGATCATTTAGAACCAGAAACACTTCAAGGATTGTGTGCCCTTTGTGGGAAAGCTTTTGCTACTGTTAAACTACTTAATCGATATATGAAAAGAGTTCATAATACTACTACCATCATTTCAAGCTCTGACTGACTATTTTAGATTTTTGAGAAATTAATTTATGATCTGATTTATTTGTATCTAATAATATTTTCTTATATTTTGGTTTTATTTTATTTCGTGGTTCCATATCTAAATAAACAACGTCTGTTTTTGGAATATTATCTTTTCTTTCAAGATTAATTTTATTTAATTGTTCAGTTCTTTTCATTAATTGTTTTTGATAGAGATCGTTAAAAAATTGAATAATTTCTGTTTTTCGATATTCATTGTAATCTTGGTAAATTTGTTTATTAGGATCAATTTCGTGAAGGTTTAAGTTTTCGTATGGTCCATAAAGAAGTGAAAAGGGGGTAAAGTTTGTTATTGAATGTATTGACTGGTTATAGATAAGAATAGCGGTTGTGACTGAATCAGTAATATTTTCTTTTGATTTTTGTCTTACAATTCTTAATTTTTCGATTAAGGTGGAATGGGCTCTTTCTATTGGAGAGTTTCCAGTATGTGATTGAGGGGTTGTATAATGGATTTTTATTTGAAAAAGTGACATGTATTCTTTGAAGGTTTCGCTTGTAAATTCTCTTGCATTATCGCAAGTTATTTGCGAAGGGAAATTGTGGTGAGAGAAATAATGACGTTATTTATTAAGATTAGTGATAGAATTTGAATCGCTAATTTCGTAGGCATCTAGAAAATAAATCGGGTATTGTTAAATATTGTTTATTTTCTATAGAAAATACGTCGATATGAAGGTTTTTTGGAAATAAGTGGTCCAGAAAATGGAATTTTACGAGAGTTTCTATCATATTTTGAAGCGAGACATAGTTCGCAATGATTAATGTGATTAGTTACTAATTCTTGAATTTTTGAAAAGTAATATAGAGATTGTAAATGTTTAACAGTTTCTGTAATACCATTATGGGTTTCTGAATGATAGTCTGAAATAATACGAATTTGTTCGTCTTTACAGATTATATCTTTTAAGAAAATATTTGTTTTAATAATTTTTACATTTGGTTCTAAAATTTTAGAACATTCTCTTGAAGCGATATTAAGTAATAAATCGTCGGGACAATATATATAATATGTTTTCGTTGGGTTAATTATTTCTAAAAACATGTTACTTATTACATTATGGTCTGAACCTTTACGGAAAATTAAAGTATATCGATTTTTACTAAAAGGTTTTGAATAATCTATATCGTTTTTGTCTCCGTATTTTGGAATTATTTGAAAATGGGAAGAGTTTAAGGATTTTTCTGAAATTGGAAAGCCAAAAATTGGACTTTTTTGTGCAGAATGTTTAGTTCCGTCTGAAGCGATACTTTTCATATCATCGGGTATTGTACTCAGAATTTCGTTAGCATCACTGAGTGCTAAATTTGGGTCGGAATTTGCTCTAGCTAAGATTGAAATAGAATCAATATCATCAGAGTTTTGTTTAAAATTTTTAGTCTTTATACTTTGTTTTCGGGGAGTAATAGTTATATCACTAATTATATTAATTTTTTGTTTTGATTCAGCGGGTTTTTTATCAATTGCATTGATTTCAATTCTGGAAAATGCGTCGGCAACATAATTTTCTTTTTCTTTTTTATATTTAATTTCGAAATCGAATTCTTCGAGTTTTAATTTTCATCTTATTAAACGCTGATTGGGTTCTTCAAGAGAATGTAGCCAGACGAGTGGCCTGTGATCAGTTTCAATGATAAATTTCTTACAATATAAATATGGTCGAAAATGTTTGCAGCTATCGATTATAGCTAATAACTCTTTTTCTATAGTGCTATAATTTCTTTCGGCTGAATTTAGAGTTCTAGAATAAAAGGCTATGGGATGGGAATCTTGGGAAAGTACGCTTCCTATAGCAATATTTGAAGCGTCCGCTGTTAAGGTAAATGTTTTTGTAAATTCGGGTTACGCTAAAACTAGAGAGTTACAAAGAAGCTGTTTACATTTTTCAAATGCGTCCAGGTATTGTAGGTCATTTAAATCTAGTTTGGTTCCTTTTTTAAGGTATTTATTTATTGGGTAGGTTATTCTGGCAAAGTTTTGAATGAATTTACGATAGTATGAGAGCATGCCTAAAAATGATTTAATTTGTTTTTCATTTTTTGGTAAGGGAAAATTTTGAATTGATTTTATTTTATCTGGATTCGGTTTGATACCGTTAGGGGTTATTACGTGACCTAAGAAGGCGACTTCTTTTCTGAGAAATTCAGATTTGTATAATTGTACTTTTAAATTATATTTTTCTAATTCATTGAATATTTGTTTAATATGGATAATATGATCTTGAAGGGATTTTGAGAAAATGACTATGTCGTCCATGTATACAAAACATGATTTATAAAGAAAAGGACGAAGAATAATTGTGTCCATGACACGTTGAAAAGTTGCTGGGGCATTTTTCAAACCAAATGGCATACGTGTATATTCGTAGTGGCCATTATCTACTGTAAATGCAGTTTTTTCTGCAGAATTGGGGTCTATTTCGATTTGGTGGAAACCTTGTGCCAAATCTAATGTGGAAAAATAAGTGCTTCGACCAAGATTGTCGAGAATTTCATCGATACGAGGAAGGGGGTATTTATCTTCAATGGTTTTTTCATTGAGTTTTCTATAGTCTAGAACTAAACGACATTTCTTTTTTCCGCTAGCGTCCATTCGCTTAGGAACAAGAAAAGTAGGAAAGCTGTGTGGAGATATACTGGGCTTTATTATTTCATTATTTAAAAGTTTTTGAATTTGCTCTTGGATTTCTTGTTTTAAATGATAGGGATATCTATACGATTTTTTATAAATCGGTATATCATCAACTATTCTAATATTATGCTCAACTGCATGAGTAAATGTTAAGCCTGAGTTTTCATTATAAAATATATTTTTAAACTTTTTACAAAGAGAAAATATTGCATCTATTTCTTCGGGATTCAGATGATCTGTTCGAAGAAGTTTGGTGATGTCAATATTGTTATAATACGACTTAGGGTTCCTTTCGTGAAATTTTGAAAGGGGTTGAACTTGAAGAGGTTCATGAAAATTTATAGAAATATTATTTAATGAAAATTCTTGTTCTATTGGTATTTTACAATAACCGTTATGTGCTACAGCTATACATTCGGGTATAATTGTATCGTTTAATTTTATTTCTGGGAGAATTATTGGTCCATTATCGATATTTACTGGGATATTTAAAGTTCTTTTATCTAAAGGTTCAGAATTAGGAGTAAATAAACGAGGGTTAATTTCAAAATGAAAAGGTATTTTAATAGAATTAATTTGTAAAATATGATTTTCATAGTCAATGAGAGCTTTTAGTTTATCGAATCTATCGTGACAAGGTATTATAAACATATCAAATGTGTATTTAATACCAAATTCTTTTAAAAGAGGGTATTTACAGTTGAAATTACCATTATAAGTAGTTTTAATAGCTTTAACGGAAAATTTGGACTTAAATAGAATTAGAAAATAATCTAAGGGCCGGTTCTGGATTTATAATAGAATTACTTGCGCCGGGATCAATTAATATTTTTAAATCTAAATTTGAGAAATATATAAATGGAAGTTTTGGGTATGAATTTATATCAATTCCGAGGCTCTTAATCAAAAATTTTGAGTTTCGTCATAATTTTCGTTTTGAGGGTCGTCGTATTGTAAATCATTAGGATTATGATCTACGTCTTCGACATTGAATAATTCTTCAACAGCTACTTTAGAGGGTCCCGGTTGTTTAAAAAAATTTTGTGGGGGTCTATAAGTATTTGCGGTAGAAGTACTCATTGGGGTTGGCCTGTAATTGCTCGTGGAAGGTTGTGGATGACGATTGCAGTTTTGATTGTTAGGGGATTGGATTTGTCTATTAATTGATTGATTATTCGGTCTTTGGTAGTTATTTTGATATTGGGGTCTTTGATATTTATTAATTTGTTTATTACTGGAATGCTGGGGTACTTGTGAAAAATTATGGAATGATTGATTTCTTGGTGGTTGATTACCTGAATTATTGTATTTTGGAGAGGGTCGATTTCTTTTAAATTTTTGGGATCTGAGAAAATTTGCAAAGTCAATTTGAGATCTTTCATTGTCTAAACACATTCGTACAATGCCTGCTCGAGGGAAATTATTGAAATATGAAATAAACGGTCTCTGTAAGGGTTTAAAAGACCATAAGGGCTTGATCGGTATACATTATTTCTTTAGAGATTCTAACTTCTTCATTATCGGAATTTATAGCTAAATGTTCTTTGAGAACTTGTAATTCACGAGTGACCTCGTCATGAAATTCTGAAAATGTTAGGGGGTGTGATTGAATTGAAGTATTCAGATCATGAGATAATATTTTTTCGGACCTAGGGTCACCAAAACGAGTTGTGAGGGCTGTTTTTAAATTAAGCCAATCATCAAAAGATCTATTTATTATTACGTCTCTAGCTGGACCTAATAATTTAGATTTTACTTATATAATAAATCATTATTTTCGGTTTTTAGTAAGGTTAAATATTTTTCTGATTGTCTAATGAAACAGGCCAAATCTTTTGAACCACCGTTATAGGTTGGGACAAGATTGTTTGCCATAGATAATTCAATTGGGGTAATTTGAGTAGACATTTTGGTAGCAGTATTCAAATTACGTTCTGTATTAGATAATGGAGATCTAGATCGATCACGACTGTTTGAAATATATATATATATATATATATATATATAAACAAAAGGGAATTCTTGACGGTAGATAATTCAATAGGTTTTATATATCTTAGGGATTCCGTCGTAAGGAGGGCTGAATTAAACTCTTATTTACTACCCAACGTTTCGAAAATTTTTATTTTCTTCTTCAAGGCTGAAATATGAACATTTTTTTGGTAGGTATATCTTTTGTAAAGTTTAATTTGTAATGAACGTTTATGTCAATTATAAAATTTTATTTTTATCTATTTTTACAATTATACCGACATCCTCGTTTAAATAATTCCTTGAGAATGAATATGTTATATTCGAAAGCTTGGAATATATTTTAAAAAGAGTACTCTCTGGTATTTTATTGCCACATCCCCACATAAATCGTCTCCTATATATATATATATATATATATATATATATATATATATATATATATATATATATATATATATATAGGATAGTCTTTGCCGACTAATTATAAAACCAGAAATATTGGCAAAGACTATCCTATATATAATTATAGATAATGAGGTTTTACAAGAACATCGAAAACAATTATGGTAAATGTGCTGTTAAATCATTAAAAGATTGGTCAAAAACTAAGATGAAATTAGCGAAGGAATACAATAGAAGATGTTTTTTACTAAGATGTAGACGAGAAGGAATCACGCCGAAACATATTACTGATTCTACTGTTCCATTGATAGACCTTTTATATCGTCAAAATGTCTACATAAAGAAGAATACCAATTTCATATTAAGGTTAGGAAGTAAAATAATTAATATTGAAATATCTAATAATCAAAAAACAATTGTATACCTTGAACATAATTTGAATTTTTTAAGAACGGAAATAATACATTTAACATCAGAATATATTTTTAATAATTTTGCATTTCGTCAAACAAAAACCTACAATAAGATTTTTTATTCTATAAAAAATAATAACATCAATAAATTAAATAGACTTAAAGAACAAGAATTTGAAATGAAATTAAATACAAACCCTAAATGGATAAAAAATCTCACCAACATCGAAATTCCACATGACATTTTATGTTTTTTATCCTTGGGACCTAAATTTAGTATAGAGCCAGTTCTAGGAAAAGATATTCAAATAAAACATTTACTAGCAGATGTTGAATATATTACATCACAAACATCAGATGACAACTTAAGAAAAACATTAATAGCAAAATCAACTAATATCATAACTAATCAAATAAACCATAAATTAAATATTTCATTCTTTCGTAATTTATACTATAAAAAAAAGAAATTTCTAAAAACACATTCTAATATAGTTGTTACTAATAGTGATAAAGGTAACTCCACTGTTATAATGTTGAAAGAAAACTATGTTGAACTGTCTTCAGAAATTCTGAATAATTCTTCTTACATCAGATTAAACAAAGATCCTACAACAACAATTCAAAATAAATGCAATAATATAATTAAAAAACTTTTTAATACCAAACAAATAGATAAAATTACGAAAAACAAACTTACTTGTTATAATGGCATACCTGCTAAATTTTATGGCCTTCCAAAAATTCATAAACCAATATTATCAATTAGACCTATAGTTGCTTGTATAGGTACCCCAACTAATTTATTAAGTTCATATATCACTGAAATTTTAACAAAAGCTTACGACTTTAATACAAAATATTACATCAAAGATTCATTCGATGTTTTTAATCAATTTAACAAATTTCAACTACCTGATAATCATGTAATTTGCAGTTTAGATGTTATATCTTTATTTAGTAATGTCTATTTAGAAATTGCTCTAATAGCAATTGATAAAAAATGGAATGAAATCAGTCAACATTGTAAAATATCAAAAAAATATTTTCTAGAAATTGTTACATTACCCTTTGAAAATACCTATTTTACTTTTAATTCCCAAATATACAAACAAACCTTTGGTACTCCAATGGGAGCTGCAATTTCTCCAATTATAGCTTGTTATGTAATGGATAATATGTTGGATTCTATTATACCATTATTACCATTTGAAATAATTTTTATAAAAAAATATGTTGATGACATTATTATGTCAATACCAAAAACTAACTTAGATGAGGTTCTTTTCATTTTCAATAGCTATAATCCATATATTCAATACACTATGGAAAAAGAAGACATTGAACAAAGTGTGCCATTTTTAGACACGAAATACTGATAATACATTATCTATTGATTGGTGCATTAAACCAATAGGCTCTGGAAGATTAATGAACTATTTGTCTTATCATAAATATTCAATAAAAATTAACTTGATTAGACAAATGAAGAACAGAATAACCAAAATTTCAGATCCCAATTTTCATGAAAAGAACCTAAAAATTCTTCATAAATTATTTTTAGAAAATGGATACCCTAATAATTTAATCAAAAACATATTGTATAATTATTTTCCAACTGTAGACGTTGCAGACAATAATAATACATCCCATAATACAGTACATATAAATAAATATATATCTTTTCCATATATTAAAGAAATAACACCAAAGTTGAGTAGGATTTTCAAACCAATAAATAACATTAAAATTGCCAATAAAACATGTTTCACGATAAAATCTATTTTTACAAAATTGAAAGACAAAACTCCGATTCTCAATCTATCAAATGTAATATATTGTATACCATGTAAAAACTGTAATAATAAATACATTGGCCACACTAGTCAAAAATTAAAAAGTCGTTTAAGTTTACATAAAAGTGATTGTAGATTACATCCTGACAGATGTGCATTAGCAGAACATGTAATTGATAAAGACCACGTTATGGATTTTGAATCTGTTAATATTTTAGACATACAAACAAATACTAAAAAAAGACTTTTCTTAGAAATGGCTCACATATCACAAGAACCTTGTACTATTAACAAGAAGAGTGACCATAAGAATCTCAGTGATATTTATCACTACTTACTATCAATGGATCACAATAATAACATTTCAAATTTCAATTCTTAATCAAATATTAATTTTAAAAAAAAAACTTTTATAATAATTTGTCATTATCATAACCTACACTCTCCATTTTTTGACATAATTTTTATAACTTATTAGAAGGAAAAAAATGAAATTGTTTATCTGTCATAATGACAATATTTCAATATTTTTTAAAAAAATTCAAATACCAATTTTAGCATTTAATATATATTTACCATTTTATATGAATCCTCAATTTACTGTAACTTGATAATGGAAATAAAAGTTTCCGAAAGCTTGTTAAATTAGTAAGAAGAGTTCACTTTTATAAACTTGCCGTTTCCCCAATATTTCTGGTTTTATATATATATATATATATATATATATATATATATATATATATATATATATATACATCCTTCTATCGTTAAAGCGTCCAGACAAAAATGTGCTTTATAGCGTCCGACGTGGTTTTCTGCAGATATAGTGTTAATTGAGCTGAATACTTTTGGTTATAGATAAAGGATGGTGAAAATAGATGGAAAAAAGGACTTTGGCATGGAAAACACAACATTGTTGTATATTTTCTAAACAGTATGGCGCCCTTTCAGTCGATGGACAATTGGGCGTCTCTTATATTCAGCATGACGTATATATGATAGCCTTTAGGGCGTCAATTTTGTTATTGCGTTGTTGCCGCTGTGAGTACATATCTGCTGTTTACAGAAAATAGGAGGACCAATAAGATATAATGTGGTTATTGTAAGTAGGAGGGATCCATATTATGTTATTGCAATGAAATTTCAGAAGTATTCATTTAACAAGTTACAATCACTCAAAATAATGAAGACAGTGAACTTAAATAAATCTTCAAATGGACAATTTCTTCACAAAGTTGCATAAATTTCAGAATGACATGATAGTTATTATTTTATATGGTGTTTGGTAGGTACTAGTTGAAGAATAGCTATTTATGTAGGAAGTTACAAAAAATATGATTTTTTGTGATATTTGTGATCATTCAGGACACGAGTATTGTCGTTGAATAGTTTTAACCCTAGTTGTGAACTAATATTTTTCCTGCGTAGATAAATAAATTATTTCCTTAAAATTGTGGGTTACGGGAAAATACTATAATGGAAGTGATGTGATGGAGTGATTTCGACGTTTCGAGATTCGAAAGTTAGTTGTCGGTTAGTTGTCAACACGATAACTCAGAAACACTACCGAATTTTTCAATGAAATTTTATAAGTAGGTTCAGAACATAAAAACTGAGGCTAAGTTCGTAAATGATTAAAATCTGATTTACAGTTTTTCGGAAAATTCCATTTTCATGAAGTTTTCTCAATTTTCCACCCGAAATAATTTTTTTAACGAACAACTGACAGATTTGTTGGAATCTTCGTATCAAAAAACCTCCTATACAAAATTTCTCCGAAATCGGAATCAAAAATTTTTTGGGAATTTCCTTCAGCTTTAATCCTGTAAATTATCTACAATATAAAATGAAAGAATTCAAATGTAGTAAGTAATTGAGAGGCATGTTAAACATTTTGCAGTCCTGACCAAAAAATGGTAAATTTTGGTTTATATTGAATGTATGGAAAAAATTATGCAGTATCATGTATTTTAATACAAGGAATCCATTTCTTGATGTAGTTTTATGAAATTTTTGTTATAAAAAAAAAATGTTTTCTTAGATTTTTTCAATTAAAGTATTAGAAAACAAATTTTGGGTGAAAACTAATAGCCTCGTGCATAAGGTGAAGTCATCTGGGTACATCGACTGGTTCAAATAATATTCTAATACATCAGTCGGAGCTAGATATCTCGTTTATCCTCAGTGCCACGAAACAACATTATTAACAAAAGTAGTAAGTAGATATCGTCAAGGACCAGATTTTAAAAATATTCATAAACATGCAGTCTGCTCCAAAATTCAGTGACGAACCAAACACATATTTTTTATGTAACACTCTGTATTTCTCAACATCTTTCGCTTCTCTTCGAAGAGCTGATTTCGAAAAACTATAGCACTTGGGGTCAAATGGTTATAGTTTCTAAATTTCAGGGTGTTGAAAATCACTTTTTTAACTTCAAAGATTTTTCAGCTAAAACAATTGATTATTTAAAAAAGAATGGCTTGAATGTCCCTATATTTACTTGGGTTTAGTTGGGTTCTTCAATAAATTTTGGAACATCCTATATATTTATGAATACTTATAAAATCTGCCTCTTGGCGATATCGGCTACTTTTATGTTTCATACATCAATATTGTGTATAGGAAAAGGAATAACTTTTGGCCCTTTGGCCCTTGGTTTTTGTTATTAATCTACTGAAATTATGTCATATCAACCTGTTGTTGGTTTTCCAATGAGTCCTTCAGTTGGTTCTTGCTGATTTGCCATTCCAAATGAAGTATTATATACAGGGTGGTCCGTAAGTCATGGTCCAAAGTGAAATGGAAGATTTTTGGCCTGAAAATATTACAATCTGTTGCAGCTTGCTTTAATCAAATATTGATAATGGAAAAGATACAGGGTGGCAAATTTGGAATGTAAAAGATGTTTTTTCTCAGTAAATTGAAAGATTCTGGATATACAAACGTGAAAATTTAGAGATGGGGGTTTTAAGGCATGAGAAATCGTAATGTGATATCCGTTTTGATGTATTTCCTATAGGGCGCCACATGAGCTATGTTGTTGGTGTAACTGTGCGCTTAACTTTTTCATCATTAACGCTATCTCTCCTTTACATAATTTTTATTTTATTTATTAGCACAAATAACACCGTACACTAACGTCGTTAGTTAGTGAACCGTGCAAATAATAACGTTAGTAGGCGCTGATGTCAGCAAATTTATCATCACAAGTATTAACATAGTAAGTGCCGATGTCATCAATACTCCTGTCAGTTAATCATTCGTGTTTTGCCAGTTAATTATTCTAATTTCAGTATTACAAATTTGTGACTAATACTACCAGTTAATTTAAGAAAATGCCGAGGCATAATAATTTTTCAAACCTAGAAAAGAGAGATATGTTAGCTATTTATTGACAACAGAATTTCAATGGGCGTGCTGCGCAAAGAGAATACCTACGAAGGTTTCGCAACAGATTGCAAACAGGTAATCGATTATATCAAGATCTGTATAGGAATTTAGGTAAAAATGGATCATTTCTTGGTAAACGAGATCATTTAGGTCATCCCAAAATTATTACGCCCGATGAAGAAGACGAAATACTAGTTCGCATTGTAAACGATATACAAATAAGTTCAAGGCTACTATCGGCAGCAACAGGAATAAGTAAAACTTCTATTCTAAAAGTATTGCACGTAGAAAAATACCGTCCGTTTCATTTTTCACCTGTCCATAATTTATAACAAAGAGATTACCCTTTAAGATATCAGTTTGCACGTGATATTCGGAACAAACAAGATAATGACCACACATTTACCACATTTACTCGCCTTGGAATTTTCAATTTAAGAAATAATCATTTTTGGGACGTCACAAATCTTCATGTGACAAAAGACCGGCATTTTCAAGACCAATTGGTCTAGGCCCATACGAGTTGCCACAAATATTAAATGGTAACAATTATTTACATTTCCTATAAAATGAGTTCATTGATATGCTCGATGATTTACCACTCAATTTGAGACATAACATGTTGTTTATGCAGGACGGGGCTCCTTCTCATTACACTCTTGAAGTTCGAAACTATGTAAACACCCTGTTTCCTGAACGCTGGATTGGTCGTGGTAGTCCCTTTCCTTGGCCACCACGCAGTCCAGAATATAACCCCTTGGATTTCAGTATATGGGGCACAATGAAGGAAATAGTTCTTAGAAACCCTATAAATAGTCAAGTTCAACTTTGGCAAGAAACCAGAGCAGCAAAAAAAATTTTTACGCCAATGACATTGTTTAATATTAGGCGATATTTCATGAAACGCATGGATAAATATATCGAGATGAATGGCGGACATATTTTGAACAATTACTTTGAAATAATATTTAAATTTTGTTGTATTTTTCAATAAATTGTTTTTTTTTCTTGATTAAAAGTTATTGAGTTCATAATGGTTGCTTTATTAATACGTCAAAGTACTAATAAATAAAATGCAAATTATGTAGTCTTTTTAAAATGCGAATATCTTGGAAACTAGCAACCTTTGTGAACTTATGATAAGTTTTCACAAAAATGAAGTCATTTTATTATTTTTCAATAAAAAGCGAGATAACGTTAACGATAAAAAAGTTACACCAACAACGTAGCTCATGTGGCGCCCTCTAGAAAATACATCGAAACGGATATGATATCATGATTTCTCAGGAACTAAAAGCCCTATCTCTAAATTTTTACGTTTGTATATCCAAAATCTTTCAATTTACTGAGAAAAAACATTTTTGACATTTCAACTTTGCCACCCTGCAACTTTTTTATTATCAATATTTTATTGAAGCAAGTTGCGTCAGATTGTAATATTTTCAGGCCAATAATCTTCCATTTCACTTTGGACCATTACTTACGGACCACCCTGTATATATATTTTTATTGTTTAAAAGTACATTTTGCAATTTTTTTTAATTTCATTCAACTATTCGAGAGCTATAAGCCCGATACAGGCAATAAATGCGGAACATAACACCCTCTATGCTACAAAGTGTTAGAGTAGACCTTAATGCCCGGTTAAGTCATGTCTACTGGTCAATGATGAACAAGTTGAACATTTATTGTAAATTTTCTTTTGTTTATTTTGGTAATTTAAAATCAAAAATTGACCTATTTGGGGAATTTTTAATAGTACTTTTTATTTAGCTTATAATAAATTTATGCGTTACTTGGACGCACCCTATATACAGGAACGTATCTAAGAAATTAATTACTGGGAAGTAACTTGGGACTTCGATTTTAAATGAAAAAGAGATTCATTCATATTGTTTCATGTATAATTTGCGTATATGTCCATGTATAATATGGCGTCCACTGACCATCCGCATACAACGTGCTAACTCTTTTTTTTAAGAAAACTAAATATTTTTATGATCGAAGAATACATACAAGTACATGCAATGGAAACACACAAAGAAGTAAGAGATGAAGGCTGTAGTACATTAAATTCGAATGATTTTGATTTTTGTATCCCTGCAGGATTTTTTTTCAATCTGAATAACTTTGTAGTACCTATTATAGGACTTTTAAGTTTCTCTGTGTATATGTAGATTTTATAGTAGAAAACTATTTTTTGTTTTGTGTAAAAATGCACTTTTTATTTGTCCCATATTCGACATTGTTTTATAATTACTACTTACTAGGTATTAAAATAATAAAATCTAGATTTATAACCTAATTAAAGTGGTTTTCTTTAACACGTTTTAGCTTCCAAATAAATTTAGGGGTAGTCAACATAATATATAGTATTGACATTATACTTGTCTTTTAGATGACCGAGAATAGTTTGTATATAATGTCCTACTCAATAATTAATTATACAGTGAACGTCTAAATTATGGAATATTATCATTATTTCGAGAACCGTCGAGTTTTAAGGGAAATCCCGAAACAGGTCGATTTTTGTTGTAAAATGCCCATGTTATAACGTACATGGAGTAGGGATGATGTAACCGGTGTAGGTGTAATGACGTAATCGTTAATTTTTTTGAATAGAAATCGGTATAATGTGACACCTCATTTGAACGAGAATTTAATTATCTATTTAACGACATTACATTTTTAACTAAAATATTTTTTTAAGAGTACGAAAACAATTTTTTTTAATTTAAATTCAATCAAATTACAATTTATGCTTGAATCCATAACTTTCTGAAATACTTAAAAAAGCAAAAATAAGTAAAAATAATATTGGGCACAAAAAGTTCTCTCATAAACACTGAAACTTTTTGTCATATGTTAATTCAAGCAAGTGATAGTGGTATAGTTACTGTAATATTTATTGTCGTAAATGTTTTGATTTTGTGAATTGTTATCAGTTGTCAATTGTAATTTTTACTTTTGAATAGTAAATTATGGCTGACCTTGTAACATGTCTATCGACCTGTTTCGATTTTACAGAATAAATCCTTTTAATTAGCGCTCGTCGTCACTAGCCACATCCAATTATAGTTCTGTGATCCCAAACTCTTCTACCCCGAACGTAAGACAATTGACGTCTGCCAACGGACGCGCCCATTGTTTTTGTTGCACAGTGTAACAGTTGGGTTGGAAGGATTTTAGTTTTTTTATTTTTGCATATTCTCTTTTTTAAAATTTCTTATCGTTCAATTTAGAATTTTTGCTTCCAACAACTAACTTTTTTTAAAAAATTTCACTTTTTCAAGTAACTTTATCTTGTACCGACCCTGGACGTTTTTTTAATTTTATCTTAACTACCTGCCTTATTTAAAATGTATATTTTGGTCTATGATAACGAATATTCTCTGGGTTTATTTTTTTTTAAGAGATAACGTAATATAGCACAATCTTTTGTTGTTCCGAAAACGGATTTTGTTATTGATTTTTTTAGGAAAGGTGAATTACATCTGATTTGTTTGCAATGTTGCCACGTTTTAAGTAAATTCTTAAGGTGTCTATTTTCTGATAAGTTGTTATATTTTATGTAGCTGCATAGTAAAATTATCTTTTTCAGTTGAATTGTGTCTGGTTACACAAACTGAAATATCTTACCGTTTGTATCTTGTTCAGTTGAATTGTGTCGAGTTACACAAACTGAAATATCTTATCTTACCTATTGCATAGATAAGTAATAAACAAGATGCGCACGTCAATGCTGTAATTGGGAAATATTTTCATCATGGTTTTGGAATCAACCAATAGATGGAACTAGTGCCGTTGATTCCAAAAAGAGATTATAGCTTTATCAGCTGCAGACCAGGAACCGCAAAAAAGAAGAAAACTTCTTCATGTTGTTTTTATCACATTTGACACATTTCATTCATTTTGTTTTTATTCATTGTTGGTATTTAGTACATGGTGGAGTTTTTGTGAATATTGTGATTTTATTATCAATTTATTGTTCAGAAATATAGTGACAATGTCAGAATCGGGAAATAAGTGTGAATTTATAAACTGTGAAAGGACACGTCGCCGAAATGTGGGTTTGAAAATGTTTCGTTTTCCAAAGATTTGGTTCGAGCAAAAAAATGGATCGTAAATTCTGGTACGTAGTAACTAAAATCACAATTTAGAATAACTATTAATGTAAAAAGAAATACATACCTTGCATTAAATTTTTTGACCCAGATATTGGTATTAAAGTATTTTCTCTCTGTTACAGGAAATGTAAAACTGATAGATTTGAGTTGGTATGAACTACACAAAAAGGTAGTTTGTGAATATCATTTCTCTGATGACTTTATAAATCCATTGCTTAGAAAAAAGACTAAAACTTTCTGCAATACCCCAACCACACAATATCAAGTCTACAGGCATTGATGACACTGAAACCATTTTTCAAACCAAGTTTGAAGTACTTAGGCAAACATTCCAAATTCCCAAAAGAAATTGAACAAAAAACAGTTGAAGATGATAGGGCAAGTGATGCATCTTCCAATGTATCTTCAACTAGCCATTGGTTAGAAGAGATTATAGACATGCCTTCTTCACCAAAGAAACGGCGTATGTCATCAGAATATAGCAGTAAAACATTGGATGATGCTCAAAAAGAAATAGAAAAACTAAAAAAGAAAATTGTGCAAAAAACCAAAAAAATTGCCACACAAGCATCAACAATTTCTAAAATGTGCTGCAAATTAAAACTGTTGACTTCAAAAATTAAACTTATGCCTATAGAAATGCAAATACATAATTTCGATTTTATTATGAAATGGTCTAAAACTCTAGTAAATATACAAATGAAAAAAAACACAGAAAGTGGAAAAATGATGAAAAATATTTTGCATTTCTATTTTATTATAAATCTCCTGGAGCATATAAATACCTCAGAAGATATATTGTTCTTCCAAGTGAGAGTACTATAAGAAAATGGATTAGTCAATCAAAATGCCTCCCTGGAATAAGTTTAAAATATTTCAAACAAATTCAGCTGAAAGTCCAGACGATTGTAGATAGTGAAATACAATGCGTTATATCTTTTGATGAGATGGCCATCAAAGAATTCTTGGAATATTCCAAATCTATGGATTTGATTGAAGGTTTTGAAGATATGGGACATTTAGGAAGAACTGCCCAAAAAGCTAAATATGCTTTGGTTTTCATTGCTAGGGGCCTTTATAGTTCTTGGAAACTGCCCTTGGCATATTTTCTTAGTCATCGTGGTGTGTCTGGTAATAATTTAAAAGAGCTTCTAATTAAGATATTGGAAAAGTGTTTCAGTAGTGGCCTTCTTCCAGAGGCTGTTGTTTGTGACCAAGCCACTACCAATCAAAAATGTTTCAAACTCCTGGGAGTCACAAAGGATAAGCCCTCTTTTGAATATAGTAATGGTGGAAATATATCTACCATTTTAGCGCTATATGATATTCTCCATATTCTAAAAAATTTTAGAAATAACCTTTTGAATGGTAATTATATATATAAAGGAAAAATGATATCTTTCAATGATATTAGGATTGTCTATAAATTGGACAAAAAAAATGCAGGGCTCTTTTGAAATCAACAGATACCCATCTGGCTCCAAATCTTTTTCAGAAGATGTCTGTGAAACTAGCTGCTCAAGTACTGAGTCATAGTGTAGCCAGCACAATCAGAACATGTATCGAAACGGGAGAAAATAAAATATCATCAGCTGAGAGCACAGCTGACTTTATAGGTAATTATTTCCTTAAGTCATAATTTAACCACATTATGCATCACTTGACTAAATTATGAGTGCACTCATGGATCAATAACCCAAATATCATTTTTCAATGGTGTAGGGTAAAACATTTCATTACTTAACGTTATTGTTTATAAAATCCTGGTTCATTGCATAGTACACTTTTAGTGTTTTTTGCACTCTATCGTTTATTTATTTTTCATGTCTCCCGTTTTCTTGTAGTTCTACACCTAGATATTTGAAGCATGTTACTTGTTCAATTATAACATTGTCTACTCTGATCTGTATGTTTTTGTATTCATTTCCAAATACCATAACTTTCATTGTTTTTATTTAATTTCACCCCATATTGTTCTAGGGCAACATTCCATATCTCCAAGTTATTTTGTAATTCTACCTCTTTTTCGGTCACAATGACTATATCATCTGCAATTGCTCCTTCTGTCACTTTTACCATTTCCATATATCTGTATCCTACCTTAAATTTTTTTAACTTTTGCTTACCTCATCAATATATATTGTGAACAGTGTAGGACTTAGACCTCCTCCTTGCCTCATTCGTTCTTCTGTTATGAAAGCTAGTGTTTTCACTGTATTGTAACGAGTTTTTTTTTGGGCACCGATCAGAGGTTTATTTATTTTTTTTTTCCTTTCGTAACATTTTTTTTGGGTTTAATATAACTCGTTACATACTCTCCAACCTTTTCCGTTACCGTATCCAGGTATTTATTTTTCTTTATACTTATATTTTTATCATCCGTCCGGAAGTACGTAAAGTCGAAGTATACTATATAAAATTTTTGATTTAAATATTTCAACCGAGGAGACATTCAGTAAATATACAAACTAATTAATTTCGAAAGACACCTAGTATACATGTGAATTTTTTGGCTAGAGATAAATTTAACGACCACTAATGCCGAAATGTAGAGTGGGAATTAAGATATAAATTGGAAGTCAATTGAAAGAATCGCTCTCATTTTCTGCTCTTCTCTGCGCTTCGATTTAAAAAAAAAACCAGTGAACCAGTAAAAATATTTTTGTGAAATCCGGACTCCGGCAGTTTTGTTTTGAAGGTAAATAGTTTAAAGTAATAGTATATTAGAAGACTTTCCGTACCGCCGTTTAACATTAAAATTTTGTAGACATTTCTTTGAAAATAGTCACGACCAGTTTTTATGTACTAAGTTAAAACATATTTTTTGATTCTTTCTTTTACAAAAATAAAATATTTATAGTTGGAATGAAATAAAGTTTCCGATAACTGTATATTCGATAATTTTTCGTACCGCCGATTGAGATTAAAATTTTGTAGGTATTTCTACGAAAATTTTCATGACTAGTTTCTTTTAGATATTAAGTCAAGTTTTTTTGTTGTTTGGTTCTTTCACAAAAATAAAAGTTGTAGTTGAAATATAGTTGGCTTAAATTTTTTTTTATCACATCGTTTAAAATAATAATTCATAATCGATATGAATTATTATTATCCGGTTCTCTAGTGGTTTTATGATTTCAGTTGCTGAAGTTCTTTCTATATAATTAAAACTCGTGTGGATTGTGAAATTTTAACTTTATTCCGGTCTTGATATTTTTACTCTGTGTGTCGATAACTAGGTACCTTTTAAACTCGTGAAATTTATTTCGGGAATAGTAGTTTATAATATTTTTCTTCCGTATTTCTTTTAAATCCAAGGGGTTTCTCGAACTTGGAAGAGGCTTAGCTACAACTCGTTCGAGTAACCGGCAGATTTAAACCGTTCTTATATCGTACCGTGGACCAGTTTAGTTCTTTTATTTTTTTAAATAGTATTTTTCGTATTTCTTTTAAATCCAAAAAGTTTCTCGAACTTGGAAGAGGCTTAGCCACAACTTGTTCGATTAACCGGCAGATTTAAACCGTCCTTATATCGTACCGTGGACCAGTTTATTTCTTTTATTTTTTTTAAATAGTATTTTTCGTATTTCTTTTAAATCCAAAAAGTTTCTCGAACTTGGAAGAGGCTTAGCTACAACTAGTTCGAGTAACCGGCAGATTTAAACCGTTCTTATATCGTACCGTGGACCAGTTTATTTCTTTTATTTTTTTGAAATAGTATTTTTCGTAGTTCTTTTAAATCCAAAAAGTTTCTCGAACTTGGAAGAGGCTTAGCCACAACTTGTTTGATTAACCGGCAGATTTAAACAGTTCTTACATCGTACCGTGAACCAGTTTATTTATTTTATTTTATAAATAATATTCCTGTTGTATTTCTTTTAAATCCAAAGAGTTTCTCGAACTTGGAAGAGGCTTAGCTACAACTTGTTCGATTAACCGGCAGATTTAAACCCTTATTACGTCGTCCCGAGGACCAAGTCAATTCTTTTATTGTCTAAATAATAATCTTTGTATTTATGGGGAATCCGAAGGGTTTCTCGAACTTGCAAGAGGCTTAGCCACAACTTGTTCGATTACCCGGCCGATTTAATTTTTTTTTCCTCTTTCTTTCCACCGTCTCGTGTGCAAAATATATATATATAATTTTTTTGTTGTTGTTTAAACACTGGTTTTCCGTATTTCCTTTGAATCCTAAGGGCTTTCTTGAACTTGGAAGAGGCTTAGCCACAACTCGTTCGAGAACCCGGCTGATTTAGGACGTTCTTTCACCGGCTCACGAATCAATACACTCTCTTCCTGTCTAAATAGTAAATTCCCGTGTCCCCATTGAATCCGAAGGGTTTCTTGAACTTGCAAGAGGCTTAGCCACAACTTGTTCGGTTACCCGGCAGATTTGAGCGGTATTTGAATAATCTGACCAGCCTTGACTGTTACGTCCGTTAAAATCCCAGGTATAGGTAATACATACCTCATTTTCTTTCCCTGTTATTTTGATCGTCACTATAGAATTATTCATAAAATAGACCACAGAGTATTGATAGACCCAAAGGTTTCCTTTATTATTATTTTGTGATATACCGCCCTATTGTGTGATCGTAGATATACACTAAACCGTAGGTAGTATACCACTCTGCTGAATTCCTGTTTCCTTCATTAACCCGTAATTTATAAATTGAAGGATCCATATTTGATTGTAATTAAGTAAATAAAGTTAATTCAACAAGACCCCTGGAATTTTTCGTAACCTCCATCTGAGGCTATCTGGAACTCTTGACGCTAAGGGTCAAGGGGCCGTGGAGCAAACCACGTTAATAATCTGGCGCCCGAGATTTAAACCGAATTTTGCATCAAGGGTGTCCATAGTAACGTGTTCGTGTGGCAGGAGCCACGTGTAAGAAGGTAGGCACGTTACAGTATATAAGATATAATTCAATTATTTAAATTAACTAATGAGCCTATTTGAAGGGTGAAACTTACTTTATTTAGATCCTGCATATTGTGGGACAAATATATTAGATTACATTATATATGATCCCAATTTCATTTCATTATTTTTTCAAAAAAGCACTCTGTATTTGAAAATCAATATTTTTTCATTTAATATGATAATATCATAGTTATATTTTTATTTTCAGAAAGAATTGATAAAATATTTGATTGCCTCAATAGCAGGAGATTCCAAGGATCGAAGCCATATAATTGTGCCCTTCACAAAAAAACCCTATTGTGGAGAAAACTTGATGCTGTACCTTATTTCCTTAATCTAACTAAATTGGATTTCAAAGGAAATCTAAGTAGACCACCATGTTTTGATGGAATGATTCAAACTATAAATGCAACACTTCTGTTATACAGAAGGGAGAAGACCAAAAACGATGACATTCATATTTTAACCACGAAACTCAACCAAGATGTGCTCGAGAATCTTTTTGCTGCATATAGACAACATGGTGGTTACAACTCAAATCCAACAGCTAGATTATTTAGGACGTTATTCAGGTCAAATACAGTAAACAATTTGATAAGACCACCTGCTTCTGCCAATTATGAAGACAATGATGAAATCACTTTGTTCACTGATGAAAAAACAAAACCTCTTATATGTACAGGAACAAATGATGAGAGTATTGGTCAGGAAGATTTAGATTGGAGTTTCAGCAGTGGATCTGATTCAACACTGGATTCACTTGCTTCTTTTCAGAGTGGTGGGAACGATACCCTAGAAAAATGTGCCATAAAATATTTCAGTGGCTATTTGGCACATGCAACAATAAAAAAATTCAGTTGCAGTTATTGTGTGGATGTTCTCGTTTCGAAAAATATATTCTCAACAGATGAAAGTGAAATGCTAATTTATCACAAAATGTATAGCAACGTATTAAAAGTGAATGAAGTTGAAGGCTTGAAAGCACCTTCAGATGTTTTATATAGAGCAGTGGATACTGCTTTGAATATATTTGAAAAACAATTCTGAAAAGTGTGTACAAAGAATAAAATAGCTAGGAGAATTATGACAGTAATGAAAAAAAATAAAACAATGTCCGAGTTCATTAATTGCGGAGGTTGTGAACCACATAGACTTTTTTTGATCCACCAATTAGTTGTTACAAAACTTTTTAAAAACTGCAAAAATTTAAGCCATAAGGAAACTATACAACCTAAAACGCAAAAAATGAAAATTGTTAGACATTTATAATGTGTATAGAATTTTTCATAATAAAAAATGGGTACTAAGTTGTATTATTACTTATTGTCCACATTCATCCCAGAGCTATAGTCGAAACCAAGTATTTCATAGGGCTAACACTCCGGCAAATTTAAAGGAATATATTATAAATGTGGTTTATTTGTTTTATACACTACATCTAGTTTTGAATGATCTGCACAATTCAAATCAAAACATCAAACATGCATGTTGTCTGATGATGATGTATGACTGCTAATAATAAGTGACAATTTTTTTCAACATTTAAGTTGTCACTTAACAGATAACAGAAATTCCGTGGGAAACCAGCTGTATAATAATGTTGTTAGTGAAAATATCACGAAAACTGCGTTGGCTCCAGCTCTCACTTCTAGTGGTATTCAAATAACCACTGCTCAAAACTACACGTTTAACATTAATATAAATAATTACTCTACCACAAATTAAAAATATGTAGGATGCAAGAATGAAAATAACGTGCAAGTTATACTGTACCTACTTCTTAGTTTTATATCTTTAATGAATTTTGTTTGTTAGTTTCACAAATAAATTATTTAAAAATGACTTTGATTGAGGGAGGCGCAAAAATCATATGTATAACATGGGGGTAAAGTGCCTTTTCCTCCATTGATGACGCTACGCGTCTGGCAGTAAACTTGATCCTCGGGAGGAAAAATAGCACTTTCCTCCCTTTTTATACAAATAGCTATTTTTCTATGTATCTGGAAAATGGTCAAAAAGACCGGATAAATGTTGAAAAGTTCTTAAATAAACATTAAAACAAATCTGTTTTTGATCTATAACATTATATTGCATTTCTTCTTGGGATACACCTAGTCAACTAATGAAAAATAATCTATTTTCATGAATAAAAAATTCGCGATATAGGTCAAATCCCAAATAATAATTCTTGATAGCATCTCTAAATATATTTAATAATACTTATATTAATTTCAACTCGACTATTTTGTGATTTAGACGATTTTACATTACTTTTAATTTGAGATATAAAAAGTCCATTTCACTGAATAGCCATCAAGGTTATTTAGTGGGGTTGTGTTGTGGGTTATTTGTATTTTATGGTCACTGTCAATAAATTTGCTGTGAATCGCTCTAACTTCACATCATAATATTTCAAATAAAATTCACGCATTGTGCGCCATCTATTACAATAAATATGAAGCAGAATTAATCACGTGACTATATTTCCAAATTTTCCATTAGACGTGCACATCTTGTTAGGTTACTTATCTCTGCCTATTGTTAATCAAGTGCAGTGTTGCCAAAGTAACAATTTATCTTTAAACTCTTACTTTTTCTTGTCTAATATTGTTAATATAAAATGCAGTGTTGCCAAATTAACAATTTATCGTTAAATATAAATATTTTGCAGTTCGGTTTTTTTGATAACAGAGATTGTGATGCGTTACAATAATTTTTAATGACAATTTTTGATACATTTTTGATCTTGATCAGTTATATATTTTGATACTTATACTTTTTATGGAGTTATTATGCAACATTTTTATTACTACGTATGACTTGTTGAAAATATGGTACGGTTTTGTTTATTTTAATTGACGTCTATCGGCAAAAAGTATTTGTTGTTTTTATATCTACAGTCGTTCACGTACATACAGTTTCCATATCTATATCTCGTTGCCAGACATTTATGTTCACTCGGATTTTAGATCCTTTGCTTTCGCTAGTGCTATTTGATTAGTACTGTTGATTTAGATACCGTCTTTTATTCTTTTTCTCTCATTTTAAATATTTTCAAGATGCTGGCCAATCACTTGTGATACTTGTGAACTACCTACCGTTATCGTATATTTTAGAACCGTTCCTTGTGGAACACTATAAGTGTTGTCGCCCTGCCAATAATCTTTGCTAAGTCAAGTAGTATTTCACCCCTGGTGACGTCATTATGACAAATCTTTACTCTTTGCTCGGTGAAAATTGGGCTGATTTACGAATGAATTAGAATTCCGACGGAATTGCATTCTAAATCAATTTTAGGCTGACATCACTCAACGTGTTCATTTTTGTGTCTCTCCCGGAGACATTGGTTTGGTATTTCCTGGAATTTTTCGCTCTGCGTATCTGAGATCCCAGCGTTTTATCAAAACACACCCTACCGTACCTTATCTTATCGTTTCGCCTGCACTGAGAAATTATCGCACCCTATCGTTACCTTTCGTTCTCAGTGTGTGCTTTGTCTTATACGATGACATAGCTACACGATAATCACAATATGACAAAACTACCGTACCTTTACCTTTGACAACTGCCTTACCTTACCTTTGACAACTGCCTTACCTTTACCTTTGACAATTGCCTTACCTTACATAAGATACATAGATTTTGCAATGATACTTCACCCCGCCCATTTTTCACAAAAAAAAAATAATTCTTCGAATCATTTTTTTCCGGGAGGAGAGGGGGTGTAACATGTCTATCGACCTGTTTCGATTTTACAGAATAAATCCTTTTAATTAGCGCTCGTCGTCACTAGCCACATCCAATTATAGTTCTGTGATCCCAAACTCTTCTACCCCGAACGTAAGACAATTGACGTCTGCCAACGGACGCTCCCATTTTTTTGCACACCGCCACGTTAAACACCCCTTTTTGTTAACGACCACCGAAGGGGACACATCTTTCGCTATCTTTCATATCTCAAAGTACCTATCTTATGAATTTTGCTGTGGTAAGTCCAAAATCATAATCTATAATTAATAAGCTTCTTCTAAAGTACTGTCTGATATAATTTTCGTAAGCATTCTTTATTCTTTTACAGAGATAGACGAAATTAAATTCAACACGTGGTCATAAACTGTTCTTTTATACTAATATGGTAGTTTTAAACCAAATATTCTTTTATAATTCACTGTTTTAATCTTATACAAACATTTTCAAGCTTTTTCAGTTGCGAAATAACTTTTTTAATTATAAAATAACATTGTTATAAACCGCTAACCTATAAAATATTCTTTCGTAACGCCAGTGCCGGTTTCAGATATTTCCTAAGCACGATATTTTTTCATATAACTAAATAAATAACGTTTTGCTATCATTAGTTTCTTTCGGATCATTAGTATATTTTTTTTAATTTAGCCGATAATTGCTATTTTTACTGTTTTAACATGGAACATATAATGTTGGAAAGCTTTCAGTAAATTAAATCAATTTTTTGACTTTCAAATAACTGCCTTCCTTTTCTTTAACCTGAAAAGCTGACCAACATAATGTGCCATAACATTCAAGTTCCTACATATCCCTGATCCACTTGTACTTCTAAGTAAGCACAGCCCCTAGGCTAGTATATAGCTCAAGAATACAACCCTAGGCTAGTATATAACTCAAGAATATAACCCTAGGCTAGAATATAACGCCGAGGATATAAACCGAAAAATTTAACCGGAGAATATAACCCCAAGAATATAGCCAAGGATACAGCCCTAGCTCAAACTACCGCCCTAGAACAGAACTCATCAGTTCGGATCAAGACCTGACTTCTTCTCCAGGAAACCACTTCATCTAAGCTAAGTACCTATAAAAGTACAAATTCCTCTATTAAATTCCGTTGTTCATTTCCTGTGGCAGAATAAATTGTAAATTTGTTTTTAATTCTTTTTTATTAGAAATCCTCAACTATAAAAGTTGAGGGAGATACCACCCGGGGTCACTTTTCTTTATTAACTTTTATCTAAATTTTACAAGGCGTTTCTACCTTTTCCGCCTTAGTTTTTTGTAGTTTTCATCGTTAAAAAGGTAGTGGCGCCCTCAACTTTTACAACCTTCCTGTAGCACTTGTGCAGCATAAACTTGGGGTCGAATCACCCTTGAGAGGAGTCTCTAGCCGGAGCCCTTCGAACTGGTGCCCTGTGAGGTACAGCATTTACCGTTACAAATTGGCGCCCAGCTAAAAGCATACTTTTACCGTTACAACCTAAATGAATCACACCGCATAGAAATATTAATCCTTAGCGGATGCGGAGATAAAAAAAGAACACAGAACGAGGTATGCAATTTATTCAACGCAACATATCCCGTCAGACCCATCAGCCAATCAACAGTAAGTAAAATAGTCCGAAAATTTGGAGAAACTGGGCACGTTAAACATATTCCAAACGCTTGGCGTCCTAAAAGTGAAGACAATGTGAAACTTGATATTTTATTAAATGTACATGACAATCCTCACAGTAGTTCAACACAAATGGGTGAATATGCTGGAGTTTCCCAAAGATCGGTATTACATATTTAAAAAAAAGAAAAATACCATCCCTACAAAATTCAACTACATCAGGAATTAAACGACGACGATCCCGATCGCCGGCTTCAATTTTCTGAAATTATGCAGGATTTATGTATCCCCAATCCACTTTTCATCAATCAAATCCTTTTTTCCGATGAAGCAACATTTTTTATACATGGTACCGTGAATCGTCAAAATTGCAGATATTGGAGTCAAGAAAACCCGTATTGGATGACTGAGGCACACACGCAATATCCTCAGAAAGTGAATGTGTGGGCAGGGATCATCAATGACAGAATCATTGGCCCTTTTTTCTTTGAAGAAAATCTAACAGGAAGACGTTATTTAACTTTTTTGATAAATCAACTTATACCTGTCCTTGCTAACATGTATCCAAATGCCAATAATCCAAATTTACCTAGTGAAAATATCTGGTTTCAATAAGATGGATCCCCTCCGCATTACGCACGTGAAGTACGTCAATTTTTAAATAATTGCTTTCCCGGGAGGTGGATCGGAAGGCGAGGTTTTATAGAGTGGCCAGCAAGGTCGCCAGATCTAACACCTCTAGATTTTTTCCTGTGGGGTTACATAAAATCATAAAATACAGGACTTGAAAGATAGAATTAGGCATGAAAAGAGTCTAATTACTCCAGAAGTCATCCGCAATGTACTTGATGAATGTGTCCGTAGATTCGCATATTGTCAAGAAACCGATGGATGGCATTTCGAACATTTAATTTAAAATAATTGTTATGCATAATTTGGTTACTTTAAAGTACATTATTAATTAAATCATTAGTTGAAATTTGGTTGAATTTAAATTAAAAAAATTGTTTTCGTACTCTTAAAAAAATATTTTAGTTGAAAATGTAATGTCGTTGAATGAGGAATTAAATTCTCGTTCAAATGAGTTGTCACATTATACCGATTTCTATTTAAAAAAATTAACGATAACGTCACTACACCTTCACCGGTGACGTCATCCCTACTCCATGTACGTTATAACATGGGTATTTTACAACAAAAATCGACCTGTTTCGGGATTTCCCTCAAAACTTTTACGAAAACTGTTCTCGAAATAATAATAATATTCCATAATTTAGCCGTTCACTGTAGAATACTATTAAAAAAGAGATGCGCCAGCTCACTGACCTTCCTACCTTTACTTACGTTGATGTATCGGTCTCTCTTAATTCGGCGCTATTAGAGGAGAGTGGTTGACGTGACGCTCTAAAGACGAGAGCGTGTATTTGAGAGAATACTCAGAGTTGAGTAATGTACCAGAAATGTATTTTTCTAACTGTTGCATTCAACAATATAAGCAATTTAACGTTCTACTGAAACTGCAGTGTTGTCAAATCTCGGGACGCTCTAAGCGCGAATAACTATCAAGATAAAATGTATACTCTATATACAACTTAATACTCCTAGCGACTCTGCCGGAGAGTTGCGCGAACTAAATATATTCGAGAACTGTATATTTTTGTTCATTTCATGATCAAAAAAGCGTCCCCCAAAAATTTTGTTGGTAGGTTCGTGACGTAATTTCAAGTCCCTGGACAAATTATTACAAGGGGTGTGTATGCACTTGGACGCTCTATTGAATGCGATTTCAGAATGTATGGACGCTTTAACGATAAAAGGATATATATATATATATATATATATATATATAACTATTATTGTGGGGGATGCGGCAATGTGAATAAGTGAACTCTTTTTAGTTTGTTCTGAGCTTTCGGTAATTTATTGCCGCATCCCCCACAATAATAGTTAGACCTAACTAGTATCGGCAACGAACTATTTCCTATATATATATAGTATATGTATATATATATGTATATATATATATGTATATATATATGTATATATATATGTATATATATATGTATATATATATGTATATATATATATATATATATATATATATATATATATATATATATATATACTGAATGCCTAAACTTAAATCAATATTCCCAGATATTATAATCCCTTGCTCGGGGACGAGTTTAGGACCACCCGATTAATAAGAGAGTGAAAAATGGAAACCAATTTCGAGTAAGTGTAATAAAATATTAAAACTACATTACTTTAACCTTAAATATCTCCTGTATGGGAAGTGCGCAGCTCCTCTAAAAATGATGATGAGGGAAATGCCAGAAAGTCAATCTAAACTGCCATATTAAACATATGTCGATCATTTATTTACAAGTACATATTTACTAAAGGATATGAGAGATGAAGGATACTGGTGCACAGGAACAATGCGAGAAAATCGCCTGCCAAAGGGCATACCTCTTCCCGCAAAAACGACTCTCCAAAAATCATCAATACGTGGGAAACATTACTCCATACTTGACCGAACCACTGGAATCGTATTTGTGAGATGGGTAGATAATAATATTGTCACTGTGGCCTCCACATGTCATGGAGTTGAGCCAATATCCCAAGTAAGAAGATACTCGCAAAAGCAAAAGAAAGTCATACAAGTTCCACGACCAAATCTGTTTGGAAAATACAATGCATCAATGGGAGGAACCGATTTGATGGACGAAAATGTGGGAAGGTATCGCATAGGTATCCGTTCCAAAAAATGGTGGTGGCCTATATTTTCGTGGCTAATTGTCGTCTCTATTCAAAATGCCTGGGTCTTGTATAAAAAATCTGGAAAGTCTGTCACTCAACTTCAGTTTAGGCGAGAAATAGTAAATACTTACCTGTCAAAATACGGTACCGTTTCAAAAGGAGCTGGAAGGCCAACATCTTCGTTGAGCAGTAGCCAAGGAAACAGAGTTAGTGATGCTATTGATTTGATCTTGCTTTGTTTACGTTGGTTTGGTATTGTGGTACTATGTTTACTCAAATTTATTTGAATAAGTTTTAATACATTGACTTTATCATTTCTGTCCAATGTTTACAAGTGATTATTTGTTGGATGACATTGACAATTGGCCGTGACAGTCGTGTCTTGGATAAAAGCGTTCGTTCGTCATGACTTACATAGAAGTGTAGCACTTTATGACTCGATCTGTGCGGAACACGCTCGGTGTAGTGAGCAGTGTAGTTCGGAAGTATGTTTCGGCTAGGTTTCTCTATGGTAGTATTCTGTATTGACGTTGAGGAAGTGTCAGTCACCCTTCTTTCCGGTGTGTGCTCCTACTTGATAGATGGTTAGCAAAAGTGCACTAGAATCTGAATTTTGTTAATGACTGGATAGCCATCCCCTGCTGGGATTTATAGGTTCTCGTTCTGAATTAGTTGTGGAATATACGGTTTAGTATTTTGGTTCTACGGGAGTTCGTATTGTTGAAGAATTCCGTCCTGTTCTGGAAGCCGTTTTCACAAACCCTTATAGGGGATTTAGTGCACTAAAACGATTGTAAGTATTTTCTCTACTTACTGATTTCGCATCACTATGTATTTATCACTATTTAAAGGAAACCGCCAACGTTGAAGTTTTGAAATTGAAGGTGTGCCACATGCTGTTGTTGGTTCGTTATTTGTTGGTAGCCGTCCAGTATTGAGTATTGGACCCTTTTTGGAAAAGGTATGTCTCATAGATTTGTAGTTAAAACAGTTGGTGGTAAAATACTACCTGTTGATTGTAAATTTTTGATTAAGACAGTCTATTCTGTTACCTTGTGTATATTTTGTTTTCTTTGCCCGCTTTAGTCTAACGAATACTATAATTCGTGGGTGGTTCTTCAAACCTACCCTGGCTATGACCAAAAACAGTTTATTTTAGATGCTTATCGCATTCTTATTATTTGATTTAAATTCAGTGTAGTATACTGTTGCTGACACTGTTGATTGTAAGTAGGCCTTATGACTACTTTGTGGGTTTGATTAAGTTAATTTGGGGTTGATTTTGATTTGTACGTTACTTGTAAATTTTTATAAATTAGCTTCTGGCATAGGCCGAGACAAGCTTAACTTGTCGAGGTGTTTGATTGGTTCCTGTATAGGCTCAGTTTTTAGCTGATACCTGTTTTAATTTTTAAGGGTTCACCTGTGGGGCCAGGGTATACTTACCACCCTCCAGATACACACTTCGGGACATTTGGAGTCTACCTGGTGGATAGATAATGATGTCTTCTGCAGTTTGCTGCTACTTCTCAACAACTTCTTGAAGAAGACCACATTGAGGGTAACCTGGTATCGGGGGTTTTTCTGAGTTATTTACTTATTTTTATTTTAGGCTTTACGCCAACATGTATATACATTAGCTAGGTAGTTCCTACTGATTTATTTTATTATGCAATTGTAATGGTGGAAATTAATATTTTGCGGTGAATTTTCACAATTTAATTTTCATAATTTTATCCACTTGCGCATGCGTCTCTGCCTTGGTACTAACGCCTTGACTACGGTGTCGCCTTGTATGGAATTGATTTTATAAACTGTACGCTACTTTTCAGGTTCGTTTATAGAACATATAATTAATACGTTCTTATTTACTGGTTCACTTGAACAGCCATATTAATTTCCCACTACGTAGGTCAATTAACTGGTATATGTTGGAATTTAATTGTTAATCATTTGGGTTTTTTTATGTGTTACAGAGGTTCACACTATTTTCTTTAAGTGGGGGTACATTTACTAGGGTTCGCATTAGCTATTAATTGTAAAATATATCCCTTAAGGGTATTAGATGTTTTTTTATTTAGATATTAGAAGGAACATAAGCTGCGGTTTGCCTTTTATTTTCATCCCTTGTTTTACTGGGTTATCGGGGGAGATTAGTCGTGCTAGGCCAAAGTGGAAAACTCAGTTGGCGCCCACACAAGTTGTCTACTATTTTGTCCGGAAGATCAATAAGAGGGATCCACCCCTACCTCCGTTCTGAGCGACGTCGAAGGCCTACGGTTGTCACCGGAGCAACCGAAACTTATGTAACCAAGTAGACAAATTAATTTATAATCTTGCACTTTTTTTTTTAATTATTTAAATTTTATAACTTTATTCTTATTTGGGCTTGAGCTCAATTTTTAAGGTTACACCCTATTTTAGTACAAACAACTCAAAAAGAACGAAATAAAACGAAAAGAATTAATTCGGGCTGTCAAGGGTTGAAGATAAAATAAAAGAAGAAATTAAACCAGAATATTTTATGAGTGATGATGATCCGAAGTATTTTAATGCATGGGTAAAGATCATAGGAAATAAACCAAAAAGGCTGTTGTGTACATGGCACGTAGTGAAGAATTGGAATATTCAGGGAAAAAAGAAAATCAAAGATGCCTTTTTAAAAGTAACATGAAAACTGAGATGAAGATTTTAAATGAAACTGACGAAGACAAATTTTTATCCCTAACAAATGCCTACTTGCTCAAACTACAAGAAGCAAATGAAAAAGATTTTGTCACATATTTGTTAAAGTATATCTACTAGAATGTACAAGTATAAGAATATATTATAATATTAACATTTATGTTTTAGTTATTATTTGCAAAATGAAGAACGATTAAACTTGTGGGCCCATTGTTATAGAAAGAATGCTGGAATAAACACAAATAAGGCAATAGAAACTTTAAACAGCATGCTGAAAACGAACCAGTTATAGTTTATTTCAGAAAGGTATAGAGTAATAAAACCTCATTAGGTATGTAAAGGGAGCACAGAGTAACCCAACGAATATTTAAGCCACTTTCATAGTTTGGCATTGATTTCATTGTAAAATTCTTTTTTTTTTCATCAAGTGCAGGTAGTACCACCCGAGTTGGGGTCAATATATAGATTTAGCCTATCGTTATCCATTCACAAACACTGAAAATAGTGTGCCAAAGGCGTGCCGGTAGGATACTCGTAAAAAGGAAAGAATTTTATTTCAACAGAATAAAAATTAGGCATTATGTACATAGTATTAGGTACACTCATTTTTTATTGAACATTATACAAAAAATACATTATACAGAAATTAGATTATAAAAAATCAATCAATCACGCAATTACTTGAAATTTTAATATTACAAACAATACTATTTCAAGACCTACGCCTATGGCCGACACCGAAATTGAGACGAACTGGACGGAATTCCCCATTTTATTTCTCTATACCTTTCTGAAATAGACTATAAAAAGGAATGCTAGGGTTACAATTGAGAAGTTGCTTGATGCTATAGAAGACTTGGTAAATATTAAAATGTGGAAGAGGATTTTAGACATAGAGAGACCTAATGCCAATAATTATCAAGATAGAATTATAATAAAAGCACATAAAAGAGCAGAAACAATGAAGAGGAAGGTAGAAGTAGTAAAAAGTTTAGGGGTATTAGGAAAATTTCAGGTAAAATCTACAAGAGACAAGAAAGTTTATAACATAAGGTTCAACAAAGTTTGTGAGAGTGAATGTAGGACATTATATTGTAGGGTATGTAAAATTTGTATTTATCTCTACATACGTGATTGTATTTTAAAAATAGGTATACTTATTATAAGAAAATTATTTTCAATTATATTATTTTCTACTCTAATAAATTGATATGTATGATGGAATTTTATTATTCTAGACTATATTTGATATTAAATATAATTATATATCTATTATTTTTCCAATAATAACTATAAATTCATTACATTTCCTTAACTATTACGTATTTTAACATAATAGAACTTGCTTTCTAATTTTTTTTAATATTCTATATTTTGTCACTAATTTTTAATGATTTTCATTCTATTTTAATTATAATTTTACTTAAACAACTTCAATTTAATATTTTTCCTTTCTTAAAATGATATTTATGTCTATACCAAAACTAACAAGTCGGTTAGTCTCCGCCTCCTACATAAAACGTTCCACTGCTACCAACACAACCAATCTTAACTTTAAAGAATGTACTCTGTTGCCAGTTGTATCTATCAATGAGATTACTGAAATTCTATCATAGCCATTAATCTCATCATATAATAATTAAATATTAATTATTAAAAAGAAAGAAATGCTTTTCTGAATATTTGCTACTTTTAATTGATCCATTTAAGAGACATTAAATATTTTATTTTTCCATATGAAAATTTTACTACAGCCACAGTAATGTTAATTACTATCATTATTTCAAATGATCAAGATCTAAAACGGATTCGGTAAGATTCGCAATCCTCGGAATATTGTAAGATTTTTTGCTTATTAGATAATTTTTGACCATTTTTCGAAAGTTTTAACAATTATTAACCATTTTTGACAGTTTCTTATAATTATTGACCATTTTTTTAAAATTTTTATAATTATTGACTATTTGTAACAGGAGATCCTGTTTCTCTGTCCAAAATAATTCCTTTTGCTTATAAATTACCTATTTTAGTACCTCTCGCGCCATCTAACGGCGAGGCCTAAGAACGCATTTACTATAATGTCGACGCACGTTAGATTCCTTACTTATGTTCTCATATCTTTTCTGAGAGGGCGTTGTTAAAGATTTAAAGCATCCGAAAATTGTTAGAAATGATGTGCACAGAAAAGTTGGTTAAAAAAGAAACCATTTTGGAGACAAGCGTTCTCTTGATTGTCTAAAAAAGGCAATTATAATGTGAGTTGTGTCGAAGGAAATTCTAAGTAAGTCAATATCTTTTTATAAATAATGATTGTCGTGTATATAGCTTTGAAATGTTTGTGGGATGACTCTGTCATTCAAAATTAATTGTTTTCGCCGACAACATTTGTTGCTTGTAGAAGCTTCTAAAAATTCCTGTGTCTTTTTAGATTGCAACAACTTTACATTCTATAATCAACCTGATTCAACTAGTAACTTGATTTGAAAATCAATTCAAATCGATTCTCTACTTGCGACACTACGTTATATTTGCTGTAACAAGTATGGGTCATATTATGTCCAGTACTTAGTTGACATAAAATTCGTTCTCTTCCCCATCTGAGAATACGAAAACCATTTATAGATGCATGATAAGCCGATATATCTTTCAAATCTTTGATTAATCATACCGTTGGAGAACCTTTAGCAATGAACTAATTTCCCTCGAAACCTTATTAATTTGTGCATTTAATGTACGACGACCAAGGGCCATATTTGTAAAAATAGTAGGGACCAAGTCGACTTTAACTAGGATATCCTTCATTATATTGTTAAGTTACTTTTCCGATTTTTATTTAATGATCATCTAAGTACCTATAAAACGTCCACGTCCACTAGATGGTGTTCTAATTTCACAATTATACGCACGCCGCTGCTATGCATGCCTCTGTTCATATTTTTCTTCTCTGACTCCGTGATTGACGGCGACACTCAGTCGGGCCGCCGAGTACCAAAAAACCTAAGCAAAAAAAAGTAAAAAGTTACAGCCGAGAGGCATAGTTCATTTCATTGTCCCTTCAACCGCCATGCGGTTAACACGTAGTCAAGAGCCTTCGTATTTTTATTTTAATTTATTTTAATAGTTTCGAATACTGTATTGATTTAGTAAGTTAAAAAGGTTGAACCTGTGTATGTGAGGAGGCAGTAGCTGTAAGTTACTTCATTTTACTTATTCAATTCAACCAGTTTACATATAAATAAATAAATAGTTATTACTGTAAAATGACACAAAATTTATTCCTGTTCTCGACCTACCCACCCTATAGAGTATACACTATAATCGAAGGAATATTGGAAGATTACTAACAGAACTTAATTGATGTATAAAATACATTGATCATTTTCAAATGGTAGGACGATTTATGGAGAATCCATCCAAAATAGAGTAAACAATCGAAGGATTGTCCCCTATAATGCGTATTTGTTGGCCAAATACCATTGTCATATAAATATCGAAGTGGTAGGATCTCTCTATACAATGAAATATCTACAAAAAGGCTCAGACTCCATAACCCTACGCGTAACCGGTGATGGTAATAATGATGGGAATAATTCGGTTAACCGTAATAATTCTCAGTCGGCGGCTCAATTGCAAAACGTCGTAACCAGCGGCAATAATACGGCTATTGAAACATCGTTGGTTATAGACGAGATAAGACAATTTCAAGATTTTAGGTACGTAAGTGCGATGGAAGCGATGTGGCGTATTTTCGAATATAAAATGCACGATCGCTCCCACTCGGTGTTGGTCTTGCCTGTACACATACCGGGTGAACGGACTATCATGTTCGAAGAACTTGAAGAAGCCGATAACATTGAAGCGCGTCTGCAATCACGCTCAAAGTTGGACGCTTACTTTTATTTAAATTTGCACGACTTTGTCGCTCGAACTTACTTGTATCCCCAAATCCCTGAACATTACACCTGGGATAATAAAGAATGCAGATGGCAACCCAGAAGACAAGTAAGTAAACAAATCGGATGTATAATTGATATCAGCCCCATCCCAGGCTTAATGGAACTATTTTTTCTCCGAATGTTGTTATCGCGCGTTACAGGAGCGACATCGTTTGAATCCCTAAAAACATTAGACGACGGTACGACAATCGACACTTTCGAAGAAGCATACAGAGCAAGGAATTATATTCGTCACACTGACGAATTCGAACGAGCTATGAGAGAAGCCGTTCTAAAGCAGCACCCCCGTAAAATGCGTAAGCTTTTTGCACTCTATTGTTGCGTCTCCAAAGACGAGGGTTTCACGGAATTTAACGCCATTTGGCAGCAATTTTGTGAATACATGATCGATGATTTCGTTAACATGAAACATCTTTCACTAAAAAGTGCGGAGGAAGAAGCCTTCCGCGAAATAGAACAAGTCCTCCAAAGAAACCGACCAGACATAACATTAACATCGTTAAAAGTACATCCATCATTTAATGAAAACAATAGAGGGAGTGCTGCTTCGTCCAACAACCACCGTGGATCCCAAACCGGTAACGACTTCCGAATCAATCTTAATTATGATTATGGTGCGGATTACGATAATGATTTACCTATCGCTTTGCGACGTCATCACCGTTCGCCTTCGCAAACTGACGGCGTCAATAATTTTCGATTTGATCCGTTCGATCTGAACATCGATCAAAAACGGATCTTTTGGAAAATTATAAAAGTGGTAAGTAACGTCCTTAACGTAGTAGTTCCCTCGGAACTGAGACGTGAAATTAACGATGTTATCGATGATGATAATGATGACGACTATTTTCAAGTCCGTCGTTTATTTTATGTCGACGGACCGGGAGGAACAGGAAAAACCTTTTTATATAATTGTCTTCTGAAAGCTATTCACATCTATTTCAATAAATCGACCATCGCGGTAGCGTGGACTGGCATTGCCGCCAATTTTTGATAGGTGGTACGACAGTCCACAAAGCTTTCAGACTGCCAATTATTGTAACTAGCGACACCATGCCTGGATGGGCAGCATAATCGAATCAAAGCCTCGCGATTGTAGAGAATGTCGCTTTGATAGTATGGGACGAATCGCCTATGACTCCGAAATTAGCGGTAGAGGCGGTCAACAGATATCTTCAAGATATCACTAAAAGTCCTTTACCGATGGGTGGCAAATGCTGCCTTTTCGGTGGGTTACCTCCGCACGAATTAAAATTAAAAGTGGGCACCATTGTCATGATTCTCCGTAATATTGACATCGAAGACGGATTATGTAATGGTACTAGAGTCCGAATCGTATCTTTGGGGGATAATATTATCGAGTGCGAGATTATGGCCGGGGTTAATTTAGGCCAAAAGGTTTTATTGCCCCGAATACGTATGATCGCGCAGGATAGTATGCTCCCTTTTTTTTTTTTTTTTTCGGGCCGAGATGGGAAACTCATGTTCGAATGGGTCCAGGACCCAAACAGTGTTGGACTCATCCCCAAAGAGATGCCTACCAACCAAACCCACCTCAAACTCGCCGTTACCCCCGCCTCGGAATCACTACCCTAGCATACTTCGAGACAGGCGGCGGTCCCTCGCATACTCTCCGCTCACACTGTCATCTTCTCCCTCCTATCACTCCTGCCTCTCATGCCATATCGAGTCCTTCTCTCCCCCTTACCATGCTCTCTACTACTCCACTCACCTCCATCCATTCCTCCTCCCCCCTCAACATTATCTCCACCATGTTTTCCCAGTACACCGCCTCCCCTAGTTTCCTCTCCAACTTCTTCAGCACTTCCTCGTTCCTCCAGCATCTAAACACATGCCCCACATCATCCTCCACTTCACACCTCTCGCACACACCAGTCTCTCGTTTCCCAATCTTGTGGAGGTACCCTACTCTCGACCCATGTCCAGTGAGCACTTGTGTCAAGAAGTAGTTCACCTCCCCGAATTTCCGGTCCATCCAATCTCTCCTATTCCCAATCGCTCCTTTTAGCGCGCCCTCATACTCCTCCCACCTTCTCTCCATTTCCTCCTCCATCCATTCCCTTACCTCTTCTTTGGTCGCACCCCTCCAGCGTTTGCTCCTAGCTCCAGCCAACACGTCCAATGGGTAGGACCTTGCCAGCACCGCTGCTGCCAGTCCACCCACTGTCCTGTACCCCTGCACCACCCTCAGCAGTATCCCTCTCTGCACCCGCAGAAGTGGCCTAACCCTCGCATTCACCCCCGCTCTTTCACCCCACACCTCCGCACCGTACAGCATACTCTGCTCTACCGTCCTACCAATTACCCTCCTCTTCCACTCTCCCGGTCCTTTCACATTACACATCAATCTCCCCAGCCATGCTGCCCTCACTTTACCCTTCTCTGCCGCCTTTACCATATGGGTTTTGAAGGATAATTGGCTATCCAACCACACCCCTAGGTATTTCACAGACTCCTCCATGCGAATTCTCCTTCCCTTAACCATCACCCCCACTTCCCTTGCCCTGCTCCGTCCCTTCGCTAGCAACCCCACCGTCTTCTCTTCCGCCACTTCCAGTCCGCACCGCTCTATCTTCTCCACAATCTTCCTGCACATTCTCTCCGCCTTTCTCGCTATCTCCGCCTCTCCCTTTGCCGTACATACCAGACACACATCATTCGCATACACCGTAATCTCACATCCCTCTTCACATACTATCCCACAAACCTCATCAAACACACACTTCCAGAGCGTCGGTCCAAGAACCGAGCCCTGAGGCACTCCAGCCTCCATCTCATATCTCCTCCCTCTGGAGTCTACAATCACACGCCCCGTCAGGTAGTCCTCCACCAGGTTAACCAACCCCTGCTCCACTCCAAGCCTCAGCAACGCGCTCAACACTGCCCGTTTGCTGACACTGTTGAACGCGTTCCCGACGTCGAAGAACACGAGTAGGGCCAATTTCTTCTTCCTCCAGCTGCCCTCCCTAGCTCTTTCCACCAAACCCATCACCTTGCTCAGTGCCGAGATGCAAGATTTCCCCTTCGTGAACCCATGCTGGTTTACCCTAAAACCCCCATTCCTACCAACTTCCTCCTCAATCCTATCCCTTATTATCCCCTCCATCAATTTACCCATACCACACAGCAGGCTGATAGGCCTATAGTCCCCGCCCGCTTCCCCTCTCTACCCGCCTTCTTCATCAGTATCACCCTGGCTACCTTCCATCCTTCCGGGAACTCCTCCTCCCTCAGCACCCTGTTGAATAGTTCCCAGAAGTACTCCCTATTGTCATCCAACAGCCTCTTCACCATATCCCCCCTCAGGCCATCTATCCCTGGGGCTTTTCTCACTTTAATATTTCTCCCCCAATCTTCTACCTCCCACTTCTCTACCGGCCTTATCCCCCTCATTTTCACTACCCCCCTTGTATCTTGGATTTCCTGAATTCTGCCACCCACTCCTCCTTCTCCCCCTTTGAACAATTTCTCTATAATCTCCTTCTCCCAATCCTCCTCTAGAACCTCGTTTCTATTTCCACCCATCCTCTTCACCGCTATCTCATACGCCTTTCCCCATGGATTGTTTTCCAATTCCCCCAGTAACTCTTCCCACTTCCCACTGTTTTCCCTCTCCACTCTACGCTCCAGTTCCTTCTTCTTCTCTTTATATCTCCCTCTTCCCTCTATCCTTCCTCTTCCTCTCAGCATCCGTCTTCGTTCTTTCTTACACTCCCTCCACAGCTCCTCTATTTCCTCATTCCACCAGTAATTGGCCCTCCGCTCACGCCTATTACCCCTCTTTCCCTCTCTTTTGCAGCCCTGTATCACATTGTACAATTCATCTGCATCATGTCCAAGTCCCCTTCCTACCTCTTCTCTTACTTTCCTCCTCATTCTCTCTGCCTCGGCTTTCGTCCACTTCCATTCCCACTCTTCCACTAAATCCTTTCTCTCTTTCCTTATATCCGTCTCCACATACCTATGTAAGCTCAAGCTCAAGGATAGTATGCTCCCTAGAGATATTATTCGCACGCAGTTTCCCGTACGGCTTGCTTATGGCATCACCATAAACAAGTCTCAGGGCCAGTCTTTAACGAGAGCCGGAGTTTACTTGAGCGGTCCCTGTTTTACCCACGGTCAACTGTACTTGGCATTTTCTCGCGTCGGCTCCGCAGAAAATGTCCGCGTATTGGTGAACGAGGGTAACCAACAGGGATCGTTCAAGTTCCGTGGTAGACGATGTTTCACCAGAAATGTCGTCTATTTTGCGATTTTAGATTCTGCTAAACCTAATCGAGAACGTGAAGGAATTTCGCCGACAACAGCCGACTCTGCGTCCAACAATTTACTTTTATCGGTTCCCTGGGGGGTAATACAAACATAATTCAAAAGTCACCGCAATCATTATTACCACCACCACCTCCGCCTCGTCTATCGTTACCTAAACCAAATCCAGTAGTCGCTATTAATATTGATAATGCTCGTCGCAGGAAAATCTCTTCTTATACGAAGGTTCAATTAGAATCTCGTATATCTAGGGATGATCAACCCGGCACTTCATGATTAATTCCGGGAAGAATTGGTGAAAACCATCCAATCTGCGGCGTGAACTCGTACGATAGCGATTCCGACTAGACTCCAATGGACTCTGAGATAGATACAAATAAAAAAAAACATAAAAAAAAGCCGGTAGTGTTATTTATCAAATTTTTTTTAATCCATTTTTTTTAATTCATTTCAGTAATTTTTTTCCAGTAATTCTTTGTAGTATATTTTTTCAGTAATTTTTTTTCTTGTAACTTTTCCAGTAATTCTTTTCAATAATTTTCTTTTAAAATGTTATTTTCGTAAATCATTTCACTTCTATTTTTAAATTCTTCTTTTATTTCAATAATTTTCAATTTTTTTCATTCTTTCCATTTCTTATTTTTTTGGTAAATAATGTTACCGGATCCAAAAAAAATACAAAAAACCATAAAAAACCAAAAAATCTTTAAAAATACAAAAAAAAAATTCAGAAAAAAACATCAAAAAACCAAAAAAATTCCAAAAACCCAAAAAAAAATTTCAAAATATAAAAAACTGATCAATCAAATTTTGTAATGTTATTTCATATTACCAATAATTGCAGTAAAACTTAAATTTAAATTTTTCCTTAATTCAAAATTTTCTAAAATTCATCTTTAAATGGTTTTCTGATAGTTCTATTCTTTTGTATTTTTCTTCGTTAAAATATTCATAAAATTCACATTGAACAAATTTAATGATTTGTACAAAAAGTTTCATATCTTTAACCATATACTAATTTTTCATATGTATTATTTTGTCGTAAATGTATTTAAATTATTATCAATAATAATTTACATTATTTCTTTATCGACAGACTACACAATTTTTCACATATTACAATATTAATTTACGAATATTTATAATAATTAAGTAACCAATTATTATTTCATTATATACAATATATCATTATTAAATATTATACAAAATACTACAGATATCAACTTAATTTTCTTTTAATTATAACTATTTTTCTGTACTAAATATTACAAAAAAAAATATTTTCAATCATTTCTAATTTCAATAATTAAATTATTTTATTTTTAATTGTATCGTTAATTAAATTTCAATACTCCTTCAATATATCAAGTACATTAGAGATACAGTACACATCGACAAGTCGTTAATTATAATCAATCCAAAACGAGTTAGTTTTTATCATCCTCAAAATGTCATAAGAAGAGTTCCAGTTACTGTCTACAATTTGGTGAATATAAAATATTTACTTTATGTGAGAAATAAATAGGCCGGTCATCAAGAATAAGACTGACATCTGAGTTTCTATTTAGTTTTAATCTACTTCTTTTTTTTCCAACTAATTGTTCGTGATTTTGGTATCCAGGATCACAACAATATGTCAAACCCAACTTCAGAAAAACAAATCAATATGAATACCCCAACTACCACTTCAAACAGTGAATCTTACGCCGCTGCCATCTCAACAAAATTGCCACCCACGCCAGTTCCATCTCGAGACCAAGCCATCATTTTACCCTCTATTCCTAATACTGTCTTACTTGACTACATCAAAGCTATTGGTAGCACTTCGCTTCCAGAATTTCCCATGGCCGCATCTGTATTTACTCATCCTCTTCCACACAAGTAGACAACCTCCTAAAAACTAACCAAAATGTTACAGTCAACTCCAATGTGATTCCTATTCGGCGACTTATCTCTCCCACTAAAAGAATACTAATTTCTAACGTCAGCCCTTCCATTCCCAATACACTAATTGAAAGAGCACTTCATGATCTTGGACTTATACTAACATCTCCAGTTTCCTACGTCAAATGCGGCTCACCCGATGATGAATACGCCCATGTTTTGAGTTTCCGTCGTGTAACTTATGTACTACCCAACAGTGATGATTTTACTTTACAAACTTCGACTGTCGTCTATCATGAAAATACAGCCCACAGAATATTCATTTCAACTGATAAACTAGAATGCTTTCTTTGTAAACAGGCCAGACACACCGCTGAGTCCTGTCCCAACCCCCAAAACCCTCCCTCTTTCCCACGTTTTCTACTAATCCAGTACCGTCAGAAACCATTCCAGTTGATACCGAACCGATCTCCGAAAATTCACTTGCTTCCACCTCCTCTCCTGCAATTTCAATGCCAAAATATGGCGAAAAAAGAACACGTCCAACCAACAGTAATCTTGATTCCTCCCCACCTATATCCCCTATACCTACCCCTACCCCAAATCCTGATACTATGCCCCCTCCCTCATTTTCCACTTCTTCAAAATCTTCAAAAAAGCCCAAAAAGAAATCTAAAAAATCAAAACAGATTGAAAGCGACAGTCATAATATATCACCTGAATCACGTTCTACTATCCACACACTTTACGAAAACTCCCTTGAATCCTTCTCCCTTAACGAAACCCAACTAATCGCGTTCCTTGAAAACACCTTCGGCATCGACGACCCCCTTAGTGAAGCTAATAAATTTACCTCCGACACCGACGCACTACTAAGTGATCTGTCTATAATCTATAAAAATATTAACGACTGATCTTTGAAGACTCGCCTCACGCGACTTCAAAATAAAACTTAAATTACTCCCCGAACTCACATCTGACGACGGAACCACCTCCGATACTTCCGTTTTATCTCAGTAAAATCTCACCATCACATTTTTCAATTTAGTAACATTCTCTGTATTGCAATGGAACTGCGATGGATTTTATCATAGCCTTGAAAGAATACAAAAACTGATATCCTTCTATAACCCCGACGTATTATGTCTTCAGGAAACAAATCTCAAAGTTGACCATCAGTGCAATCTAAATAACTTTGAAGGCTACCATTATATCCGCACAAATTGCACTAGAGCCAGCGGAGGTTCCTCAATATTTATATCTAGGGACATATTCTCATCCCATCTCCCTTTAACTACAAACCTCGAAGCAATAGCAGCTACCTTCTGGAATCCAAAAAAGTTACCATTTGCAGCTTATACATCCCCCCCGATCACCCTCTTAGCGAAGAAGAACTAACTGATGTAATATTCCAACTTCCCCAACAATATATTATTCTCGGTGACTTTAATGCCCACAACTCCATGTGGGGCTCCAATCGCACATTTGGCAAAGGGAAAGTTGTAGAAAATGTTTTAAATGTTACAGACACATGCCTTCTGAATACTGTCTTAAACACACATCTCAACATTTTCTGCAATTGACCTCAGTCTCTGTGACCCAGAATCCGCTTCTTCTCTTTCTTGGCAAGTCCTTGACGACCTTCCTGGTAGCAACCACTTTCCCATATTTATTTCGAATAATGCCAATAAGGAATCGGTGACCCGAGGCCTCTGGAATTTAAAAAAACGCAGACTGGTCGGAGTTTACTACTCTCTCCCAAAACTACTTATCCTCCCTAGTTATCACAGAGAATATAAGTGACGATTTAAATAAACTGACCGAATGTATACTCTCTGCAGCTGATTCTCATATTGGCAAAACAGTTATCTCCTCGTCCCACAAATCTGTACCATGGTGGAATCCAGATTGTGAAGATGCCATCTGACAATCCAAGCGTGCTCTCAATAAGTATCGAAGAAATAAAACCCAAAAAAATCACATTGAACTAAAAAAACTCAGAGCAAAAGCTAAATACATCACTAAGCAGAGCAAAAAATCCTCCTGGCAAAATTATGTCGTGTCCATTTCAATTAATACAGAACCATCTCAAGTCTGGAAAAAAATAAAACAGGTACAAGGTTACAAGTCTAATCTCAAGATCCCCAGTCTCATATATAACGACACAAAAATCTCCGACAATCAAGTAATTGCAGACACACAACTTTAACAGAAGCATCCCCTCTATCATCCCATCTAACTCAATTCAACAATCGCCCCCTGTCCTTCCAATTGATCAAAACGACGTTTCATACGTCAATGCTCCCTTCACTCTTAACGAACTGAAATCGTCTTTATCTTCTCGCAAAAATTGAGCTACCGGTCCCGATGACATCCCATATATATTTTTTAAAAATCTCTCAAATTCTTCTCTCCTCAAACTCCTTGAAATATTCAACCTTATCTGGAACTCACAGCAATTTCCTGAATCGTGGCGCAACGCTATTATCATTCCAATAAAAAAACCTGATCAACCCCCCACAGGGGTAAAATCTTATCGCCCCATATCTCTACCTGCAAACTTCTGGAAAAAACGATCAATAAAAGACTCCTATGGTTTTTCGAAAAGTACAAAATTATTCCTAGTGCCCAATCTGGTTTCCGACGTCATCGATCTACTCATGACAACCTTGTCTTATTGCAAACCGACATCTCCTCAGCAATAACTAATCAACAGGATCTCGTAGCAACTATCTTTGATATCGAAGGTGCTTTTGATACAATCTCCAGAAATGCAATAATGAATAAACTATTACAATATAATCTAGATGGCAACATTCTCTTTTTCATACGAAACTTTTCAACTGCAAGATCATTTAGAGTCTCTGCAAAGGGTAAACTTTCCCAGCCTCACACCCAACATGATGGTGTTTTGGAAAACTTTCATTTTTTATTTTTATTATATGGAACATTTTTATCATGGGTAAATTCAAGTATGTAACAAAAAGAATGGCTTTTTCCATAATTGCAGAGAATATTAGAAAAACATCTCCAGATTTTAATTTTGACTCTACTGTGGATAAAAAGACTTTGTTAAAAAGTGCTTCGGAACTGCATGGTTCCAAATTTGGATATCCAAGCGTTATTTCAAACATTGTTAATGTTAATAAAGGTTTTAAGGAATATTTCAAGAATAATGTGATTAGAAACAACACAAAAACAACTCGGTGCGTACTAACAAAAATGCTCAATATTCTAGGCGACCTACAATTGAAAGAAATAAATAAAAATTATAGAAAAGAAAAAGCATTATATGATACTCTTTGCAAAAAATTAAGTCTTCCTCAAACATTAAAAATGAAATTGAAAATCTTTAAAACACTAACACCCAGTTGCACCGACTTTTTATTAACTGTTATTTAACAAATGAACCTTTAATTTTAATTGCTACTTAAGTTTCAAATGATTTACACCGGAACATTTTACCAAAACTTCAACTAAGGGTTCTTTATCTTCGTTACATTATGGCAACATCGCAATAATCCAGTGGCTTTTGTGTTAATTCTGTTGGAACACTGTTTTTGTTGTTTTTAACCTTAAAATACCTTTAATTTTTGTCAGAGACAAAGCAGATTCTTTTTTGGTTATATTTTGCTCATCAATAAAACTTTATTAAGAATGGAGTTACACTGTCTATGGTACATGTGTTCTCAATGTAATATAATAAAGTGAATGTCAGGAAAATCCGACAACTTTTTGAAAAAATTAATATGCTCAGTTAAAGTTTACATCAGTATGAAGGGTGGAAAAATAGTAGGAATTTTGAAAATATTTTACCTTAAAACTTAAAAATTATGAGCATTTTAATTCACTAAAAAATGATGGTTCGCAAATACCTCTTATTAAAAAATTATTAGTGAGATACACTTTATCTCTTACACAGAGACATAATGTAAAATGAAACTTATGAATCTACTTGGAATTAATTTGGGCTCATACTTTGGGATAGGACGTCTCTAATTGGATTGGAAGTTTCTGAAATTTGTACTTCCACTCTTAACCATCTGTAACAATACACTCAGTATAAAATCTATAAATTACAATAAATTTAAAATTCAGATTACTGACTTTGAAGAGGAATATATGTTATCAAGTTCTGGTCCCAAAATAAAAAATTGGATTTCCACAACTGAAGCAAAAAATGCACTTGATAATACAACACAACTTCCTTCATGTTCCTCAGCAGAACCTTCAAACAGAAAAGCATTATCTCCTGTAGAAACGAATATTAAACAAAAACTGTTACCTACCTTGGTAAGTAAAATATATTTTTTAATTGTATAGAGCAATTGGTGATGCAGAATTATCTATTAGTTATTTATTAGTTTTTTACCTATAGGAATTTCAGTACGTCGCTATTTAGCCCCTAGGTTCTTTGTGCCAAAAATCTGTTTGTACAAAAATGTCATAGAAATCTATAAATCAGCAAGTTCAAATGCAGTCTCAGAGACAGGAAATACAGATAGAATTATGAGATTTTTCACATACATTCATAATTTTCTACAAGTTTCCATTGAAAATTTATATGAAAAAACTTATAAATTTTTGGTAGGGACACAGGATTATTCCCATAAACTGCTGTAATAAGCAGGCAATTTTTTTTAGTAAGCATGGTTTCACCATAAGCTAAGGCAAAAACACAAGCATAACTCATACATTTGCTGTCTTTTTATTGCTTACTAAGAAAGACAAAAATTAAACATGAATTATGCTAGCATGTATGCATCAATTGATATATAACCATGCTAAACCTTGAAAAAATGCTTGTCCTCACCTTATTGCCCTTATATGCTTTAGAAAGAAGCAAAAAGTACTGAGAAGATCAATTGGAAACATTTCAGTACAAATGACTTGAAAAGACCTCTAAATCCTGCACTATTGCATCCTGGTATGAGGAATGAAAATGAAATGCAAGGTAACGGAACTGAAGATCAACAAGTAAACAATCCAGCAGTAGGATCTCAAATTGAAGATCAGGACTTAAATAATAAAATAAATAGAGAAAATGGTTGGGGAAGAGGAGACATACGTAGAAGAGGGACATCCAGAAAAGTAAGATTTCTGATAGCTTTTCTTTTCACCCTCAAGTTTGAAAATTAGCGAAAACCCTAAAATTTCTTATGCTAAATTTAGTCAAAAGGGCATAGGGAGAAAAACAGAGACCTTAACAATATATTTTTGTGATACACTAGCTTCAATTTAATATAAAAATGAAAATCTTGCAAGTAGCTCTTTTTTAGGAGCCACCTAAAATTAGTACCAAATTCTACTGTTTGCTTTTAAATACTTTTTGAGTTATGTGAAGCAAATAATATCTCAGAAAATAAATAGAATTCAGTTTAGTTTTTATATCTATGTATCATTCAGGGTTTCCATTTTTTTTCTTCTACATGCACTTTTTACTAACTCTCTATTGTTACAAGTGAAAAAATATGTTCTTTGTGGCATGGCGCTTTCTGATGATCCACAAACCATCTGGATTATGTGCAGTCTGTTGCGAAATCCTGACAGTTTGGGATCATTAGTTGGTGCACCTTACAAACTCAATAATATTGATTGATTCTATATTTTAGGGTCCCGATAGGAGGCCAACTGCCTCACTTGTAAGAACATTGGCATCAAATGCTTTAGCAGAAAAATATGAATACTTAGCAGACAAAAAAAATATAATTGCAGATTACACTATTAAGAAAATAGAGAGGGAAAGGTTGTTCGCCGAGGAGGAGCCCTAGAGAAGAATGCCTTCAACTAGATGTGGATATAAGAAAAAAACAATTAGAGAGACTTTCTCGTTAGCTTGTGCTGGATTTTGTGGCAAGCAAATTAAAAAAAGAACTCCGTTATTTATGTTACTATTTTTTTACAGTTAGTTCTGTTATTTTTACCTTATTTATTTAGAATGTAGTTTGTTGAGTTTTTGTTACTTTTTTTCATAATTCCTCTGGCAATTGTTACCTGATTTATTTAGAATGTAGTTTGTTGAGTTATGTAAGAATTTTTGTTTTATTTCAAAGAGTGGTTTGTGCTTCGCAATAAATTAGATATGAAATTGACTCTTTCATTAAACATTTTTTTACCCAGTTCTTTTCTCTACTTTATTTTTTACCTCCGTTTTCAATTTAATTAAATTAAAAAGTTACACCTAAATTCCTAAAGTGTGAAAAAGAGTTAGGGGGGTACACATTATTTATAAAAGACACTGCATGTACATACAATTTTTTTATTGAAATTAATATGAAAGATAAAATATTTACAGTAAAGCCAATCCCTGTAATAAAATGCAAATTAATCAGAAATTAGTAGGTGTGGCTCTATGTCAATTTGTTGGGTTTAAATCATATAATTAAGTTGATCTTCATTCATGTCTTCAGGCAATGGAGGCTCTGGTTCGTTCATGTCCCTCGCAAGGTTATGAAGGACAGTAGCAGCCACAATTATGGTCATGACAGTTTCCAGCTTAAGTCTAAGTCCATAGGCAACTACTGGAAACCTTCGCTTCCATATTCCAACGACCCTCTCAATTGCATTTCTGGTGCGAACTAAAGCTTCATTATATAGATTTTCACCTGGAGTGACAGGATTTGCAAGTGGTGTCATCAAGTAGTTTCGAAGTGGATAACCACTGACTCCTGAAAATATTAATTTTGAGGTCAAATGCTATGTTAAAACCCCTCTGAACTATAGGGAGAAGAGCATAACCCCTATAATTTTTTTTAATCGAGTTTAAAACTGTTGTTAGTGTATAAACTGTCATATAAATATATGATTAGAAGAAATATGGATGTGAAGAAAAATCAGAAATACAAGTTATACTTGCACATGCATGTAAGGATAAAATTGTAAGAAAATTCAAGGAGGGATTTTACACTCTTATCCTTCCTTCCTTCTAGATGCCTTTGAATTCCAAAAATACACTTGCCTATTATCACACTTCCCCCAAATTCTCCAGTTTCCAATCTGGTCCGTATGGATGAATTGGCAAATATTGTGGCATCATGTGTTGAACCAGGCCAGCGAGCAACAACATCAAGAAATTTCAGTTTGGAATCTGTGAGGCACTGAACATTCAGTGAAAAGTAGGACTTTCGGTTTCGATAAATTTTCTGCATTATCTCCACCTAGAATGTAGAAACAATGCCTAGAGAGAAGAATAAATTGGAAAACAGTTTTTACCTTAGATCTGTATTTTGAAGGTTTCAAGTTCAAATCCTGTATAAACTTTTTTCTAATTTATTCTTTGCCCTGTACACCCCTTTGATTTTTATATTAGTTTGTTGACTTTTTTGGCTTCAAAATGTTCAATAATCTTTTTTGTTTTTTATTGCCAACTTTCACAAACCCGTTTACAATAATTGATTGAACACATCTACTTCAATCATAGTTTTTTGTTTCTTTTTACTCACCAGGGGAATCAATTTTTACATGGGTACAATCAATCAATGCCTGAACTTTTGGAAATCCAGCGATATTTAAAAAATCAGTCTGGGCCTTGATCTGCTGCCGAGAATAGGGCATATTCACAAATCTGGTGCATAAAGATGCAATTAGTGATGATACATAAGCTATCACTCTACTTGCTGTAGAGACATGGACGTTCATGAAGTCTGCCGTCTGAATAATATGCCCACTGCTGGCATAAAACCTAAGTGTCAGAAGCAGTTGGTTCATCGGCGAAAGGCTATTATTTCTAAAATAAAATCATTTTGTTTGAGAAAATAAGCAGTATCTCACCATACCCATATAGTTTTTCAATTGCTGGACATAACAGCTATCTTAAAAACTAGTAGGTATTCTATGGCAAGATGGTTATATTTACTATTGACCTATCATCTGGGTACTCCAATTGATTCTCAATTTGGGTTAAAAGTGTCATGACTGTAGGTTTTGTTAACCTAAATCTTCTAAAAAAGTCCATTTGGGACATCTCTTCATAGTAATTGGGCCTAAGAAAAATGCGCCTTGGGTAGCCCATATCGAAGAAATCAAGGACTTCTATATCATCTTCTAGAAAATCCTCCACCAAGACCTCATCAAAATTTTCCATTTTCACCTATCTCCAGGCCCTTATATTAATCAAAAAAAATATGTTTATATGTATTTGAGGTTAAAGAACAATTAAATATGTTTTAGGGTAGGAATTTGGTCAGTTAACTAATGCAGTTTTGATGGATGCTTTAAGAGTCTCTTAAAGTTGGTGCAACACACAAAAACCGATAATGGTACTTCAAAGGACCATTAGCCTAATTGATCCTTAAAAAAAAGTTGGTGCAAATGGGTGTAAATGAGATAAATTCGAAGAATTATGATAATGTTACATCACCAAGTAAAGAAGTAATTCCAAAATCTATGTTGGAAGAAGTTGATTGCAGCAGTCCTAGAATTAAAAATCACATCGTAGAACTCGATAAAAAACTCCAGATATAAACAATAAGCTGGAATATACATCAACGCTGAAAGAGGTTCATAAAGCAGAAGTGATCACAGATTTAAAAGAAGGTAACAAAGGAAATGATATAACATCGAACGATTTCAGAATTCTTAAAGAAATGAATGATTCATCTGTAAATAGTAAATATTCAGAAATGTCGGAATATACAGTGCCAAAGGAGGATAATGGAGAAATCATAAGCACAGATTCGCATAAAGATGAAAATGGAAGTACTTGAAATAACTCCAGACAATTTGGAAATACCCAAAGAGCTCAATGATTTATCTTCAAAGAGCCCCAATCATATGCTACCTATATCATCTCAGAGCACAAACAAACTTATTAGTGAAGACAAAGATTGTAATGTTTTTGAAGGAACATTTTCCATAAATAGTGGTGTGTGGATATATTAAAAAAAAAGCTCAATTCCAATTTTTATACTTATTTTCTACGCCAAAGGATAAGAAAATATGTCAACAATACATGTTTGTTAGTATTCAAGGGAGTAAAATACTTGAAAAGAAATGAAGCAATTAATATTTTGGCTATTGTAAAAAGTTTAAAATCACAATAAGAGATTGTCAAGTTATTGTTAAAAGTAATTCCCTTAATTATAATCATAAAACCCTCCAACTCTTCCTGTACGAGGAGTTGAAAGAGCCATAATAAAGCAGCAGCTCAAAACGTGTTCAGCTTTTCAATACAAAAAAACTCACCGATAGCATTTTAAAAACCAAAAATTTAAATACGATTAAATCTGATTCCACGATTAGAAAAATAAAATCAAAAGCGACACAGTCGTTAGATCGTTGTAAAGACGACTTACACGATTTAATTTTGATGCAAATAGCACATCCTGAGTACATTAAAGAGGTAACTGTTCCCTTCACAGTTAAAATGTTTAGTGTTGAGCAATTGAACGTCTTAAAAGCTCAAGCAAGTGAAGGAGAATTACCTCTTGTTACAATTTTCAAATTGTTCCATGATTTCCGGTATTTTTGTGAAGAATTCTCCTACTGGCCATCATTTTCCGGGATAGTCACTGATTTTTCGTTTGCCAATTTACATGCAGCTATTAAACCGAAACAGATGCACCCTTTTAGAATATTTACACAAACCTTATACTGTAGTGGAAAGTCATTCTACCCTGAAATCTAATAACTTAGTTGGTATTTTTTTATGTTGCGCGCATTTTATGAAAATGAGTGCTAAGGATATAGATCTTCTTTCTGTGAATGATAGTCAGAGAATATATTTTAAAAACTTAGTTGCGGCAGCAATTCTTATTGACAATATTAATCTATTTGATGACTTTGTAGTTAATATGTACGTCTTGTTAAAATCTAGATATGAAAATATAGATGTTCAAAATGCTAAAGAATTTTTCAGTTCTCTTACATGTAATAATTTCTCTGTGGATATCCAAATTACGGAAAATAATAATAATAATGATAAATTTAACGAAGATCCCGGCAAAATTATTTACAAATCAAGCCCATTTTATATTAGATTTACGAAATTATGCGAGAAAGTTTTAACAATTCTGGTGACGTAATGAACACTTTATATAATGAAAACTTTTTTGATTTATTTTTGAAAAAGAGTCTCCCATTTTGCACGTTTTGGAATGCTCTTTTATTAGATGGTCGTAAAAGAGTCAGCAATGCACTCGTTGTAAATTATTTTGGACAAATAAAGAAGAATTCATTAAACGGCAAGCGAAATCTCAAATGTTCGCGGTTTTTAAGAAAAAGTCGAGAAGACGTTCTCGCATTGCACGCTGAAAGCAAATTAGATATAAAAAAAGCAAATTGACCAAAATTGGAAACACAAATAAAAAAGATCCAAATGCCACTACTGATGAAAAATTATCCCAAGAAAGTTGGGCTAAAAAAAAGAGAATAACTGACTCCCATTTTACGGGACTTACAGAAATGTGTTTTTGCTGAAGACGATCCAGATTTGGAACATGGACATGGAACATTAGAAGAGGTAACATCATGGGTCCAATGTGATAACTGTAAGTGCTGGATCCATCAACAGTGCGAAAAAGAAGCAAATTATTCGGAAAAATTATTCATATGCCAAATCTGTCACATTCAACCCGAAAAACTTGTGATAAATGACGGTTCCGGTTTTATGCGAGTCTTTTTTAAATGATCTTTCTTTGTCACAAAAAGAAAAAACGACGTTAGAAATGAATAGCATTGCACAAAGTAACAGTGACGATTGAAAAAAGGAAAGAAAAATTAGGGTTACTTCTTCATATTTTGGGCGGATTTGTAAAGTCCGAGATTTGTCGTCCTATAATGAAATTATTAAGGAAATTACACAAGAACGAACCATAAATACTCCAGCTACTAACCATGGACTACTGTACGAAGATGCTGCTATAAAAGCATATGAAAATCTAACCAAACCGATTTGTAAGAAATCTGATTTATTGATTCATCGTGAATATCCATTTCTAGCAATTTTTATTTCTAGCTACATCGCCTGATGGTCTTGTGGGTAGCGAAGGAATCATTGAAATAAAATGTCCTTATAATGCTCGGGAATCTGGACCGGAAGACTTTAACTTCGATTTTTTAACCAAAGACGGCAGATCGATCAAGACCATTCACAATTATAATTATCAAATACAAGGTTTACTCGAGATTTCCAATAGACTGTGGTGCGATCTGGTAATATATACTTTTAAAGGAATTAAAGTCTTACGAATTCAAAGGTCACCAAAATTTTGGGACGGGATATTCAGAAAGATAAAAACTTTTCATTACTTTCACATGCTTCCAAAAATTGTTATGCCCGATAAACTGCTTTCTTCATCTGAAAGTAAATGGGTAACACTTAGCGATATAACGTTATTACCAAATGGACTTGTCCGAGATGTAAATTATTATAAAGAACTTCCAAGTAGAAGGGGTTATGTCGTAACTAGCGATGTTACTATCGACTTTACTATACGTGAAATTTTGTCAGATGATTTAATAACAAACAGTGGTTAAGTGGTTTCGTCATTGATCACTGTTTAAATATTATAAATAAGAAATATGGCTCCATTTATCAATTACTTTCAGTAGAAAAGTCATCTGTTATTTTTTCTCAAGAAGATTTCATTAATAGTATAACCTTTCAAAAAGATTTTGTGATAATGCCAGTTAACAAAAACAGTCATTTTGTGTTGATTATAATTCCATTTGTTGAGAAAAAAATTATTTTTCTTGATCCCATGGGTAATAAAGTTGTTTTAAAAACAATTTTCTCAAAATATTTGAGAAATTTTTTAAAATTTAAAAGACCATTTCATCTTAACCACTCCAAATCACTTAATACAAAGTGACGGATATAATTGTGGTGTCTTTGTAATATATATTGTTTTAATTATTGAAAGTCAAAAATTAACTGATCCAATTGACCTCGAAGATTTTAGAATTCAATTAAAATGGATGCTGCTTAATAACAGTTCAAAAATGAACGAAATGTGTATTTTTTGTGGTCAACAAATAAAGTCTTCTGAGAGAACTATCTTTGAATGCAGAATCTGTAAACGAAAAACACATCTTAAATGTTTATTAACCGTCGATGAAATTGATCGAGGAATTCATATTGAAGAGAAAATGTTGAACAATATGTGTGATTTGTGTAGGCTGAATTGAAATTATTAGTAATATATAGGTAGAGTTCGTTTCAATAGAGAATGGCCCATTTGCGTCATAGTTGACGCCAGTCGAAGAAATGCAAAATCGTCGTTGCCATGGCTACGCTTCCGGTGCGCCATGATCAGTGCCACTGATATAAATTGACAATTGAAAGGGTCTATGTTTATATTTGAACCTAACCTCTAAGCTCCGTTTGCGTTTGAGTTTTTAATTTATTTCTTATTTCTTTGCATTAGTGCGTGTAAAAGTGTAAGTTTGTTATAAATACTTTACTTGATAACTCAGTTTTTTATTTTGAGTGTATTAACTATTTAAATCTAACATGCCTCCTAAAAAATTTATCGGTGTTAAAGGAAAAGTAATTCATAGCCAAGGAAGACAAATTGTGCAAAATTTATGGAAATGGAAGCTGAAAGTGGGATTCAAATTCCTTTACAAAATCACCGGTAAGATATTTTTGCATCAAATTGTATTTTATACTAATATAGATGCTAGGTACTAAACACAGTTGCTTCATTAGTATGGCATTTGAAGCAAGACCCCTGGGAAGCTTCAAGGGCAGTATTTAAAAAAATTTTTTTTTGGTAGATTTATTTTTTAGTATATTTAGATCATTTGTGGCTAATGTTTAAGGTAGGGAACCACCCCCCCGCGGGGTCGCAACCCCCCCCCCGCGAGGCTTAAACGGAAATGAAAAAAAAAACGAAAACGTGTTTGGTATACAATTTGAAGAAAAAGCTTCCTTATAACTTTTTATGAAAATATTTTCCCTCGGAGTTACAGCGAATTAAAAATCGGCATTTTCACCCCAAAAATCCGCGTTCTATATTGGTTTTTCTTTAATAATTCAAAAATTAAAGTACATAGAGAAAAGTTTGATGTCTTGAATAAAAACTAATAAAAACGTGAAAATATATTTTTTTTTTTGCGACTGTTGCAAAAGTAGATACAGCGCGTACAAGATGGCGCTATAATTTACAGTACCTCAATTTTACATCTTTTCTCCAAATTTTCTCAAAAACCGCAAATTGTAGGCAAAAATTTCTCATAACCTTATTTATTCATCTTGAAATCGGCTTAAATTTGAGGCTAATTAAAAGTTAATAGGATTTTCCAAAAAAAAGTTATAGCGAAATAAAAAAATTTTTTTTTGTGGATGGACAATAATGGTGGTATTAAAAGTAGAAGGAAAATTTGGAACTTAAAATCCAAGTAATAGATGTTGAAACATATATTCCTTAGCATGCCTAAAAATTTTGGTGCTTCTATTTTTTATACTTTTTGAACCAGACAATTTTTAACGTCTTAAAACGCACTACTTTTTCAAAAAGTTTTCCGGTTTTTCGGAAAATTAAGCGAATATATTCATGGCAGTAAAAAAAATTATTACACACATGTTTCCCAACATTTTCACGAATATTTCCCATTTTTTTTTTTATACGATCTGTCTATCATGAGATATGACCATTCAAATCCTAAAACTGCAATTTTCGCTCCTCAAAATTTGCCCTTCAACTTGAATTTGCAAAATTATATGTGGACAAAAAAAAACTTACTTGAAGAAATTTTTTAGGGATTTAAATTCCTTTCAAAATATTTTTTTTTTATCTCTATCTGAAAAAAAGTTATACCAATAAAAGAAGAAGTAAAAGTTTTTTGTTATTTCAATAAGTCCTTTTTCTATTGAATAAAATTTTTTTTTTATTTTTTTTTTCAAGCAACTACCTAGTTTTTACAATTTAAAATTATGAATAAATACATTCTTATACCTGGAGTCCCACCATGGTGCCCATTCAAGCGGATTATAACAGTACATGCGCATCAGGGAACAAAATTTTAAACACGGTTCCTTTCTAAATACCGTGATTTCATCAGTTAGAAATTGGAGTTATAAAGTGTGCTCATAGTTATTCTGTGTTGTGTATTAAATAAATAAATAATAATAAGTAAAAAACAATAAATAAATAATAAATTGTTATATTATTGTTGACATGTGAGGTAAGATTTTTTAAAATTAAAATTATACTTAATTCTTATTTTTTTTGTAATTTAAATTATATTTCATCATGAAGTCATTTTTTTTTTATAAATATATTATTTATTTTCAAATTAATATATTATTTATTTTCAAATTTATAATTATTTTATTAATAATGAGTAATAATTTCTAAATTAAGAAAATAAAGTTTATAATTGATAAATTATTATTGCTCCAAAATTTTTATTATTATGTGCTCCAAAATTTACAGGATCTTTTTAATAAAAAATTTTCATTTTTTTATTAAAATTTTTATTTTTTTTATTTAATTAAAATAAAATTACATACATAAACGAACAAAAAATAAATAAATTATTGGTATTTAAACAATTATTAATTAAAAAAAAAACAAAAAAAAAATTACTGACTGTGGGATTCGAACCCACTCTCATTTTATGGTCGCTGAACACTTAACTGACTGATCTATTCTAATAATTTAAAATATTATATTTAATATGGGTACACTAGTATAATTTTTTTTACTGCTTATTTTTCACAAATAATTTTTAATTTACAGATTTTTGATTAACGCAGCTATGGATGATTCAAACAATGAAAATAATGACATAGAGAGATTTTGTCTTATATGCAAATATTTTGAAACACAGAAAGCAATTGAAAGTCCTTTAACTAAAATTGGCAAGAAGCAACTAGAAAACTTTAATCAAAAATCTTTGCAGAGACAGGATGACTTTCATAAGGAATTATATAAAACCTGTGATGTTTACGTTCATGATAAATGCAGAGTTGAATATATTCATCAAGTAGCTACAAAAGCTTACATTAATAAAAAAAAGGATACTAGTTCCACTCCTTCTCCTCCTGCCAAGAAAACCAGATCTTCAATAGATGAAGTTAAAGCAATATTTGATTGGGAAAATTCATGTTTCATTTGTTGTGAACCAATTAAATCAAAAAGAAAAATTGCCAAGAAACATATGAAGCCATTTCGTACAGTTCAAGACGATGAAATAGTGCCAAGAATATTAAAAAAAAATAGAAAATTATGGAATATACGATTATCGAAATGTTTATGAAAGATTATGCAAAATTGACAAGATAACTGAACTCAAAGGAAAATATCACGTCGAATGCCATAAAATCTTCTATTTGCATGTTCACATGATTATAAACCTGAAGTACGTAATCCAATTGATGTTTCTATGGAAATTATTTTCGATTTTATGGATAACAATCCAGATACTCAGTTTACTTTTGCAGATCTCGAAGAAGTTCTTGAAGATTATATTCCTAATCGAAAAACTATGATTAAAAAGCTAGAAAAAAGATATGGGGATAAAATAGTCTTTACACAAGTTTATGGCTCTAAAACAATAATTCAATTTAAAAGAAAACAAAATCAAATTTTAAATGATCATTGGTATGAAGAACAGAAAAAAAAAGCAAGAAAGAAAAAAATAAAGAAATATTGTTAGCAGCAAAAAATATTTTTAGGGAACTGATAGATGATAAAAATAAAGTATATAAAAATGGTGTTTCGCATTATCAACCCGTGGAATCGGCTTTTGCTAATATTAATGAAGATATTCCCAAAGAATTAATAGATTTTTTAGAAGATCTTATTCATGATAGTAAAAAACCTAAACAAAGTATAAAAGATCTATACTATACAAAAATCACTGCAATTGCTCATTCCATAGTATCTGCTTGCCGACCAAGATCATTTTATTCCCCTTTACATTTAGCTATAGGAGTTACATTGCATCGTGCATTTGGTTCTAAAAAAATGATTAATGTATTTCATGCTTTCGGACATTCTTGCTCTTATAATGAAGTTAGGCGCTACGAATCTTCTGTGACAATGCAAGCCGAATTAAATATTGATATTGGTGCTTTTATTCAATTTGTATATGATAATGCTGATTTTAATGTAGATACTTTAGATGGAAAAGGTACTTTTCATAATTTAGGAGGTATTTTAATAGTAACTCCGAAATCAAAAGTTCGTCCTAGAGAAGCCATTGTTCGCTTACGAAAAATACCAACGGCGGAAGAAGTCGCTAAAAAAGTAGAAATTCCTTTAGAAACTAGATCTGTAAATATTAAGGAAGGATATAAATGTTTAAAATATAAGGTACTTAATCAAAAATTAAAACTAGAAATTTCAGAAAACAGCGATCTGCGAAATTTTTGGATGTTTTTAAAACATAGTAATAACATGAATTTTGAAGGTTGGAACGGCTATATGGAAAATATTACAAGTGAAAACGAATATGAAATTTCACTTGTAGATTATTTGCCATTTATTTACTCACCTCCATCTGATATTCACACGCTTTATACTAGTATGCGTAAATCTTATAAAATAGCTATAGACAAGGGTATGAAAACCTGCATCATAACATTTGATCAACCTTTGTATTACAAGGCTAGAGGTATTTTGGAAGCTTTGCCATATGAGTTCGAAGGAATTAAAATGGTAATAAGATTGGGGGGATTTCACACAATCTTATCCTTTTTGGGAGTATTTGAGCATAACATGGCAGGCAGTGGATTAAAAGAAGCTATGATAAAATGCTACGCTGAAAATTCAGCTGATCTAATGTTAAAATGAAAAGCTTATGCAAGAGCCGTACGTGCTCATCATTTAATACAATCAGCTCTCACTGATATTATTTTCAATGACATTGAGAAAGAAAATAGTGAATTTACAGATATGAAAGATGATTACAGAATGTCTGATTTTTATATAGAAAAAAACCGAGAGTTACATGCACGTGATGAAGATAATGAAACGAAGTTAAATATGGAATTCATCAAAAATCATGATATATTTAAAAAATTTACAAAATTGCTAAAAGATAAAATAAATCAGCTACAAAATCGTGGAAAAACTTCAAAATTGTGGATTACATATTATCATATGGTGAATATTTTATTTGACTTTATAAGTGCTGAAAAGCAGGGAAATTGGGATCTGCATTTGAAAAGTCTAGAATTTATGATTCCATTTTTTCATTCAGCTGGCCATTTTCCGTACGCTAAATCTGCACAAATATATCTTCAAGACATGACAGAACTCTCAAAAAAAATTAATGCACAAGAATATCAAACTTTTACTTCCAAAGGATATTGGACTTGCAGACGTACAAAAAAATTTTTTTCTGGTATATTCACTGACCAAACTATTGAGCAAACGCTCATGAAACAAATCCACATTGGGGGTGGAATTTTCAAAACTTCTTGTGAAGAAAGTAGTATTGCTAAACATATTGAAGGAAAATGTGATACTGCTAATTTGGTTGGAGCGCTTGAAAAATTGAGTGGTATATGTTTTGACTCTTCTCATCAACATGCAGATTCCACTGATAGTCGTATAAAAAGGGATGCTATTGATGTAAGATTAATTATAGAATTTTTCACTGAAAATAATCCATTTCCATTTGATAAGGAATTAGTATCTCTGTCTACTGGTATAGTTGCAGATGAAACAATTAATGCTCATAGAGCATTTGAAGTTGGTGTTGACACTATGGTCCAGTATGATGGAAAAAAATTTTTAGAGCTATCTTTATCCAGAAAAAATAATGTACGATCTATTTTAATGATGGATAGTAAAATAAAAGGTTTTGGTTCAGAGGTAGCTATGCATTCACATGCAATGTATCAGCGTATATCTATATTAAAAAACACAGACGAAGGTCTTGCTAATTATTTTAAATACGAATTAGCCCCATATCCAGTAGCTCTTTTTGATAAGGAAGGCATGCGAAAATCAGAAAAATCAAAATTATATGAACTAGTGGATTCTTTAAATTTTAATTGCTTTGGACCTCGAGAAGATTTCGTCTATATTATAGATGGTGGTTTATTATTACATCGATTAAAAATAAATAAAAAAGAAAAATTTGATGCCATTTGTGAAAATTTTTAGAGTTACATAACTCGCAACTTTGAAGAAAACGTGAATGTTGTGTTTGATGGGTATAGTGAGGATGGTACAAAGTCTGCAGAAAGAATTAGGAGAAGCAAAAAAAAGCAATCCTATGCATATAAAATAAGTCCAGAAAAAGAACTAGAGGTAGCCTGGGACCTTTTTTTATTAAACAGTAAAAATAAACAACAATTTATTGATTTACTCAAAGAAAAGTTAATTGAAAAAAATATTCACGTTTCGCAAGCTGTGGCTGATGCTGATCTGCTTATTGTTCAGTCAGCAATTTACGCTAGTGCTAACGTGAATAAAAAAGCTGTTATTATATGTTCTGATATTGACGTTCTAATTTTATTAAACCATTTGCATGTACATGATAAGGAAATTTATTTTTACAAGCCATCGCAAGGATCAGTTGACTCTAAGGTATATAGCAATACGAGTTTTTTAAAAATATATCCAAATGCTGCTCGATATCTTTTAGTTTTGCACGCATTTACTGGGTGCGATACTACCTGTAGCTACTTCAATAGGCAAAAAAAATGTCTTTAAAACTTGAGAAATCAGAACATTTATTTGATCATGCGAATACATTTTTACTGCCAAATCAAAGTGAAGAACAACTTTTGGAGGCAGGAAGGAATCTTATTTTAGCTTATTACAACTCCCAGCATGAATCCATCAATGATTTTAGAGGTGATGCATACATCACTGGAGTTACAAGAAATACCATCAAAACTAGTTTGAAATTAGAATCTCTTATACCAACCGAAGGTGCTTGCTTACAAAATTTTAAACGAACGTATTTACAGGTACAAGCTTGGTTAGGTCAAAATCTTGACCCTACTCAATGGGGTTGGGAACTGAAAAATTCTATTCTACATCCAGTTCCTATGAAAAACGCTCCAGCTCCTGAAGAACTTCTACGAACTTTATTTTGTCAATGTGAGACAGGTTGTGGACCCAGATGTGGTTGTAGAAAGGGGGGAGTTTATTGTTCACCAGCTTGTTTAAAATGCAGAGAGCTTGGCTGTACCAATATCCCAGAACAAATCGTTAATAACAACGCTGATGTCTTTGATCAAACTGTTCAAGATGATACTGCTGTTTAAATACTTTGAGGAATTGAACTTCAATAATTTAAGAAAATGATAAAATTAAAAAATATATGTTTAAATAAAATAAACTGAAAAAAAAATTTGATTTTTTTATTTCCAATTTCAAACTATTTAATTTTATAGAATTTCAAATTTTATATTTTAAATGATAAATTTTAAATCAAATAAACTTCAAATAAATTTTTTTTGCCCTTTTGCCCTTGCATTTATGAGTATATAAATTTAAAATGAAATTTTTATAATTTCCTAAATCCTGACCCTTTAAAACCCACTCATATATTTTTTCATTAAAATGCAACGTAATTTAAATATTAAGCCCTTTAGGGTTGCCCTTTTACCCATGAGATTAATGGTATATGAATTAAAAATATTATTTTTATTATTTTCTAAATCCTAACCCTCTAAAACCCACACATATAAATTTTGATTAAAATACAACTTAATTTAAATTTTATGCCCTTTAGGGTTGCCCTTTTGCCCATGCATTTATGAATATGTAAATTTAAAATAAAATGTTTATTATTTCACAAATCCTGGCCCTTTAAAACTCTCTCATATAAATTTTCTTTAAAATACAAGGTAATTTAAATGTTATGCCCTTTAGGGTTGCCCTTTTGCCCATGAAATTAATGGTATATAAATTAAAAATATAAGTTTTATTATGTGTTTAAGTATCGACACTGAAATACTCACAAAATTTAATATTCATTAGAATTTTTACATAAATTAACTATTTCACTGTTAAAGTTGCCCCTTTTGCCCTTATATTCAGTCCATTTTTCACCTCATTTTATTTTTTCACTAATTTTTTATAGTTAAATGAAAATTACTGCCCTAAATCAATTATTTCAATTACTTTTCATGAAAATTAAATAATTTTATTTGCTTGTACCAGATTTCACCCCTTTTATACCCTTAAGGGTGTAATTTAAAGCGAACCCCACATTTTGACATAGCCACAAATGATGTACACATCCTTGCGAAGATTTTCCGCTTTTAAACATGAAAATCGAGGGTGCCCTTCTATGGGTGTTCGGTTCTTGAAAAATCTCGCTTCAAATGCCATACTACATATATATTACGCTGCAAAAGATGCAAATTTGTTTTATTAGACAATCGCAATATATCTGCATATTTTAGCCAACGAACACTAAAAACCACTGGTGTATACAAGGGTACATATGGTAAAATTAGAAAGGAGGGCTTAAACATTGACAGAGGAGTATCAACATCTTTTGGAACACCTCATAAGATAAGACCACGCAGAAAACATGTTCAAGATAGTTTAAGAGATGGAGAACTGGAAAGAATTAGATAATTAATTTATGATTTTTACATTGTGGAAAAGAGAGCTCCCACTCTGAAGTGTAAGTTTTCATAATAGAATCGAAAATAACTTTCACTTATTGTAATCTTGGTATAGGTATTCTACAAAAAATACTAAACATCATCCCTGATTTTACCAAAAGCAGAACTACTTTATGGCGTATACTGAAAAGTATGGGTTTCAAGAAAGTAGATGTAATATAGTAATATAGAACAGATATTTTCTGATACAACCTGTGCTGTTATGGCAGACTCTAAATAAATGCATGGAAAGTATTTAGCATGATTTTCATGCATTTAGATATCTATCAATAAAAATAAATGTTGAAACTAGCACATTTAATCAATTTAAATATAAATGTAAGTAAACTGTTCTTAAAAATTTCAAGCTAATCCAGTTTGTATTTACTTAAATACTTTTGTATATGTATTTTGATGAAATTAAAAGTTATTTTGTTACATCTTCTTAGAGGAGGCCCTTATAATTACAATCATATATTACTTTATTTTAAGATGGAGAAGCACTACAGATAAGAGAAAGGTTCTAATAGAATCTCATGACATTAGAGTGAAAAGAATCAATTTTTTGACTGAGATCATAAAGTTTAGAAAAGAAGGCTGGAATATTATATATACAGATTAGACATATATTCACAGTTCTCATGTGCAATCGAAAGGATGGTATGATGAAACAGAGAAAGGTCTAAATAAACCAATCTCAAAAGGCAAGAGACTTGTAATTGTACATGCAGGTGGAGAAAAAGGATTCATTCCCAATGCCTTTTTGATTTTTAATTCAGGTAAGTGTCAATTATTTCATGCGAACCATCCCTCGGGTATTGATAATATATTATTAAGAAACTTTGGTACATTCTAATTAACAGTTACAGGTCATGATATATTTTAAATTATAATTTTCCATTTTACAGAATAATTTTAATATAAAAAAAACATCAATATTTCAAAAACTATGTAAATGAGACCATTGCAGACTATAGAATATCTTAGTAATACCTTGAATATTTTTATATTTATATAGGATTGTTCAAAATATGTCTTTTTTATTTTATTCTTTTTCAACATTTTCATATGGGTTCGAGCCTAAGAAATTTTAGATTAGTATTTGTTGTAATCTACTTTTAAAAAAGTTACTTAGCTTGTATATTCCCATAGTATTTATCATTATTATAGTCAATATTCATAGCATCTGATTCTGGTATTTTAAAAGCTAATTACCTAGTTGAACTTCAATTTAAATCAACAATGTTTTCTATTTCAGGTTCTAGAAGTGGTGACTACCACGATGATATGAATCATAATAATTTTATGAAGTGGATTCGGGAGCAACTTCTACCTAATATGCCTCCAAAATCAGTTTTGGTAGTTGATAATGCATCATATCATAATGTTAAACTGGAAAAAAGTATTACTTCAGCATCTCTTAAGGCTGAAATGATACAGTGGCTTGAGGCAAATAATATTGCACATGACAAATTTCAAACAAAACCAGTCCTGTATGAACTAATGAAAAATTCTAGGTTACACTTAGGTATAGCAGTAACTTATAAATTGGATAAATTGTTGGAAGAACATGGTCATAAAGTATTACGGTTGCCACCATACCATCCAGTTTAACCCGATAGAAAAAATTTGGGTATTGGTAAAAAACCGGGTGGCACCTCTTTCAAATTAGCTGATGTGGAAAGTTTGGCCAGGCAAAAATTTGACGAAGGTTCAGTTGATGCGTGGTGTTCTATTTGTCAACACGTTAAAAAAAGTGAGGATATGTGGATAAAAAAAGAACATTTATTTCATGAGGCTGAAGATTCCCTTGCGTTTGTTGTAATAAATACAGGTTCATCTGATGAAGGTATTTCAGATAGTAGTGGTAATGATGATTTAAGTGGAATTGAATTATTCAGCGAGTCTGATAGCAATTAAGGCGATGGGATAATCCAATTGATATCGATGTATTATACTATATATGTGAATTTTGCTTATCAGCTTATTATGAAGAAAAGTAGAAAATAACTATTGTGTGTATATAAAGTAAAAAGTATATCTCCCAATTAATTTTGGGAATCTGTGTATATTCCCCTTGTATAAAATATATACCTAATACAAGTTAAGAAGTGTACCTCTCGATTAGTTTTTATGATCTCATTGAAAAAAGAATATTGTGTACAAAATGTCTATTTTCGATTGTTATGTATTTTTTAAATTTTGTTTTCCTAAGTAGGTAATGATGGAAATGTCAACTTTTCCATCTGTTCTCGATTGAACAGTTTTTTGCTGGCTAACTGACACTTTTTACTATGCTTTTTTATTTTGTTACCTGGTAAACTAAATAAAAATGTTCATTATAATATTTGTTTTAATATTTTTCTTATCCTACTTATTGCTCCTAATACATATTTACATGTAATTATTATTTGCAGTGAACGGCAGAAATTAGAAAAAATTAGAATTGGCAGCATATCTTATCACATTTTTTAGTGTTAAAATGTACTTAAAAACTAAAACAGTATTATGTTTTCACCACTTGAAGGGTACTGCTGAATTATGCATATAAATATCTTTGCTATTTTTACTGCTCATCATCATCATCATCTGCTCATTTCGATTTCTTGTTTTTGTTATGGGTTCTTTGGCTATACATTTGAACCTTTGTTTTAATGCAGCAGCACTATAACACATCACATATTGGAGATCCTTATCACATTTTTTGTAATTATATGTTAATTACTAAGCTACTTCATAGAAATAATCAAGCTCATTAACTTTGTAAAAAATCTAATGTATTATATTTAGTTATAGATTTCCCTCTTCCAAATTCATCCACACCTCTTACACACACTATTTTAAAGTGGATGCTGGTTTAATATAACAAAGTAGCTGCTTGTCCAGATATTCAAACATTTTCTTCAAATTAATTTAAAATTTTACTCTCATATCCCTTATACCCAATAACATTAAAGTCGTTACGCGTATGATTTAAATGTCCAACGTCAAATTTCAAACATAGCTTCAGTTATGTCGTCACTTCCGCGCATGTTGCCGTGACGTAGGTGGCCCATTCTCTATTGAAACAGACTGTACATAAATATCGACCTTCCTACTCCTTTTCAGCAGAATATATCATTTATTAGTAGGATACTCATTTATGAATTTCAAGTTGCTCCGTAATTTTCTTCACCGTCAAAATGACATATTTCTAAATTAAATAACAAAAACTACCCCTTGGAGATTAGCTAAGTCATTTTCCTTCCAGTTGGGTATTTAAAAAATCTTCAGGATACTTATTTGTGAATTTCAAGTTGCTCCGTCATTTTGTTCACCGTCAAAATGACATATTTCTAAAATAAATATCAAAAACTACCCCTTGGAGATTAGCTAAGTCATTTTCCCATCAGCAGAGTATTTGATTTATTATAACCATACATATTTATAAATTTCAAGTTGCTCTGACATTTTCTTCACCGTCAAAATGACATATTTCTAAAATAAATATCAAAAATTACCCCTTGGAGTTTGGCTAAGTCATTTTCCTTCCAGTTGGGTATTTAATTTATCTTCAGGATACTTATTTGTGAATTTCAAGTTGCTCCGTCATTTTCTTCACCGTCAAAATGACATATTTCTAAAATAAATATCAAAAACTACCCCTTGGAGATTAGCTAAGTCATTTTCCTATTAGTGGAGTAAGTGAATTATCATCACTTTCGATAGGAATTTTGATTTAACTATAAATTTCAAATTTTGTCATAATTGTTTTTTCTGTGAAAATTACTTGCATCCAATATAAATGACTGAATCTACCCCTTTGACCATATCTAATGATTTTTATTCGGGCTGAATATTTTGTGAATTCTCAAGATACTTGTGTTGTTGTTCTTAGCTATTTCATTATTCTCTACGTAGTGAAAATGATATTAACGACGCCACTGATCGTTCGGTATTGTTCGGCAAATGAGTTACCAGCTTTGGGTTACCAACTTCACACCGGTAAAATAAGTTTCATCAACATAATGCAGAACCACCAAGAATTAGCTGAAGATGATTTCGATAGAAGATTAGAGTTTTGTGAAAAGGTTCTAGAGAAAATTGGTAATCAAAACAATTTCTTAGATTCCCTCATATCAAGTGATGAAGCTACATTCTGTCTAAATCAGTGCCATATTATCCAATAGGCTGACTAGGCTAGAGCCTAGGGCACCGTGAAATAAATAGGCGCCGACTGACGACTCACAATCCGTGCAAATTATATTTGCTGTATTTTTTTCGTGGAGATCGAAGAACTAGAGTGTAGGTATATATATTACTTGTATTATATGTGTTGTAAGGTACCAATTATAAACAAAATTTTAATGACAACATTAGTGAATAGTGACATATCATTATTTCAGTCGGCCGGGTTTGAATAGATTGAAAAGCACCGCTTTACATACATATCTTTTAATTATCAATGCATGGTATTGCCCTATTGCCGTAACTATAGACAAATCTCTTTTTGCTGCCACAGATAAATATGCAAAAGAACTGCCACGTGCGCCTTGTGCTTGCAAAAACAAAGAAAAATCCGACAAAGGGTAATTGCAAACGAAAGATCAAAGACAAAGTTTACAAAAAAATTGGTAAACTTTGGAAAAAGTTATTTTAAAAATTGAAGGTAGTCAGTTCAGTCACTGGCATTGTAGGCAAAAGATCAAAAGTGGAGCAATCGAGTAATCGACAATTAAAATAATATCAGTTTCGGTATTTTTGTCTTGTTTATCAAAAAAAATGAGTGGAGGTGCAGGAAGTAGAAAACTTAAGGCGTGTTCGGGAAGCACGCTACTTGCGCCAATTGGCGCCATCTAGTACTACTCTTCGTTCGCGGAGAAATTCTATAGCACTATAAAGCGCTTATGTGAAGTCGTTGTTTTTCGCCGTCTACGTCATCACTAACGCAATGAAACGCAAACGAATGCAAATTACAACGAGGTAGAGCGGCAGATAGCATTAGCAGCATTTAGCGCCATTTTGCACGACAAAGCTCCATGAACAGTTGAACCAAGTGTTGTGAGTCGAACAGAGTTCTATATCGATAGTTGTGTTTTTCTTGTTTTTTATTTTAATATTTTTTTTATCCGATTGTGTCAAAAAATGACGTTTTATGGTTAAGATATTTGGACGGAAAGGAAACCTTTTCAGTAAGGTATTAAATAATTCATTGTTACCTAGGCAACACCTTTCGTCCTAGGCCGAAAAATATTTTTCGGACGCTGAGAACGACTGTATTTTTCTCTTGTCGATAGTCCATAAATTTTGTGTAAGCTCTTTCATATATTTCCTTGGATTTTTGCGGCAACAAATGTAACATAACATCATTGGCAGCTTCTTGAACATCAGGTGGCGTACATACAAGATCTTCACTATCACTTTCAAATTCCATTTTGGAGTTTTTCCGATTTTAAAACTCTCGTCTTATTGACAAAACGTCAGTTGAATTAAATAATCCCCCACATCGTCCGAAAAACTTCATTTTTCGTCCTTTTAACATAATATACTATTAAAATCATCCAAATGACTTTATTAACCCTACGTTAGGCGCGTGGGCTACATATGTAGCCCGGCGTATTTTGATTGGTTGTAAAATGCTCAAATATTATTTTGCATGATCGCCGTTCTTAGTAGCTGCTTATAAGGCTTCAATAGACAGTATTTGGTGGACATTGTATGTGAGCGGACGCGCGGCTCTACGTTATCACCGAATTTCGACGACTGGGCTACAATCGTAGCCCATGCGCCTAACCACGTGATTTTTTTTTATGTTCTGGTAATATTTTTTTCTAATATAATTTTTGGTTTTCTACAGAAAATTGCGTAAATAGCATTGTAAAAGAAGAAATTGTCGTAATATTTGTTTGTAACTTTCTCAGAGTGCATTATATATGTAAGTAGTCTTTATTTTGATTTGTTTTTTGTATTTTATTTTAACATTTATATCTTTTGTAGAACATTTCGACATCATTCATTATGTCTCAAGCAAAAAGAAGACGTGTTGAATCATCCAAGGATCCAGATGTTTGGATGAACTGGTTTGATGAAATTGCAAGCGATGAAAGTGTAGCTGAGATTGATAGTGAAGATAACATTGATAATCCTGGAAGAGATGGAGTAAATGAAAGTGACCACGATTATTTATCGGAACAAGAGGCTTCTGATGAAAATGATACTGACAATGACGTTGAGCCTGAAAATCCAGATAAATTTTTTGTAGGGAAGGACAAAAAAACCAAATGGAGAAAGGAGACACCTAATACTCATGTCAGAACCAGAGCTCATAATATAATCACCCATTTACCTGGCTCGAAGGGAATTGCTAGAAATGCAAAATCGGAGAATGAGTGTCTGAATCTTTTGCTAGATGATTCTATTATACGAACTATTACTACATGTACCAATATTTATATTGAAACAATAAAAGAACGATTTGACCGAGATCGAGATGCAAGAAACACAGATGAAAGAGAGATAAGGGCCTTTATAGGGATTCTTTATTTGATCGGTGTATTAAGATCGTCCCGGAAAAATTTGCATAAAATTTGGGACAACTCAAAAGGAAGTGGCGTCGAAATATGTTATTTGGCTATGAGTGAGAAACGTTTTAGATTTCTTTTGAGATGTTTACGTTTTGATGACATCAGAGACAGAAATCAAAGAAGAGAAATTGATAAGTTGGCCACGATTAGGGAAGTTTTTGAACATTTTCTGGCCAATTTTCAAAGATATTTTATAGCCAGTGTGTATTTGACTGTTGATGAGCAGCTTCTGGCATTTCGTGGACGTTGCCCATTCAAACAATATATACCGAGTAAACCGGCTCGATATGGTGTGAAAGTTTTTGCTTTGGTGGATGTCAAATCTGGCTATACATTTAATCTTGAGCCGTATGTGGGCACTCAGCCTGATGGGCCTTATAAATTTAAAAATTCTGGAGAAGAAATTGTCCTTAGACTAGTAGAACCCGTGGAAAATACTAACCGCAATATCACTGGCGATAATTGGTTCACTAGTGTGCCATTGGTAAAAAAATTACTTATTGATAAAAAGCTAACATACATAGGCACAATAAGAAAAAATAAGGCTGAATTACCAAAAGAATTTTTACCAAACAAAAACAAAGAAGTAACATCTTCTATTTTTGGGTTTCAAGAAGACTGCACACTAGTGTCGTATTGCCCAAAAAAGAATAAATCGGTAATTCTTATCTCAAGTATGCATCATGACAGTGCAATTGATGATGAAACAGAGGATGCTAAAAAACCTGAAATAATTACCAAGTATAACCAAACAAAATTTGCAGTTGACCGACTAGACCAATTGTGTGAGAAATATAATGTCTCAAGAAACACTCGTCGGTATCCGATGGTCATTTTTTATGACCTTTTAAATATCACAGCAATAAATGCTTTATAAATACAATACAATAAATGATTGCTTTTCTGTATTTAATTTATTTATTTTATAATCAGTAAACTTAAACAGTAAACTTATGATATCAATAATTTTTTAGACCTTGAATATGCAACGCAATTGTTGGAGCTATCCCAGTCCCAAGCAAGGCCAGTTTTCTCAACAAGTATGTATTGTATATTAGTACTAGTAGCTTACTAAGTTATTTTATTTTGTGCATATGGTTGGTCTAAATTTGATAAAATATAACATTTGTATCATTTTAACTACAGTTGCCTCCAGCTGTAGTATTAGTGAAGATGGTACTATTCCTAGCAACGTTGGTGAGGCAGTTAATGGTGAGGATTTATTGTATTCTATTAGCTTGTTGATTTTGTCTGGGACATTCATAACTTAAAAAATAGCTTACTTACTCCTTATTATTTTGTGTTTGGTTATTAGTTGATTTTCAATTTTTTTTCAGTTTTCAAGTGGTCACATGAAGCAATTCAACTGTTAGTTGAAGAATTCCGGAAGGAGCAAGAAACCTGGCATCGGGGCGACTAAGCCAAAAAAAAGTGTGGGAAAAGATTGGGAGAGTTCTCCATGAAAATGGGCACACAGGCATTACTGGACCACAATGCCTTTCAAAATTAAATGGCATAAAACGCACATATAAATCCATTAAAGACCACAATTCGAAATCGGGGAACAGCCTGAGATCATGGCCGTACTTAGATGTAAGTTTTTATCTATTTATTCAAACCAAGTAATTATTATAAGTTTACATGTAATAAAACAAACAACAATTGGTTGAATCTGCTGGGGGTAATAGAGATTGTCTGTAGGCAGACTCGGTTGCTTGACTAAGATTTGATGTACCTTCATGTTTCTATTATGCATTTATTTATTTTATAGCTTATGGAAAGCGTGTTACGGGAAAAACCCTACATGCAGTCTGTGCCGACACTCTCCTCAACTAAAGTTGAAACAGGCGATGCAGGACCTTCAACCATCTTGACTGCGGCTGAAGAAATAATCAGCCCTAGGAGTCGAAATAGTGGTAAGTACAATTTAAACAACTTGAATAATGAATTCCTTCTGCAGTTCTACCACAATTTATAACTGTTATTGCTGTTTATTGCCATTTGTAATAAAAGCATTATAAGATTTTTCTATACCACAGAGGTAAAGAATCTCCAATTTTATAGATTTTAAGTCGAGGTTTAAAGAAGTAATAATTTTTTTTAACTCATGTTGATAAGTTACTTAAATAGATAGTTAAACAATTTAATTATTACTTTTATTCAATTAGAAAAATGATACGAATGGAATTTTTTAATGAACAAGAAAAAAGTTTTTTTGAAATCAATTTCTTTATATTTACCTAATATTTCTAATACCGGCACTCATACTACCTAGTCTAATATCCTCATTAATAGTTTATATTTATTTTAAGGGAAAAGGAAGGCAACTTCTGATATAGCTGAAGCTATTATAGAAAGCCGAAGAATATCAGAAGAATATAAAGAGAGGAGGCATCAAGAAAAAATGGAACAAAAAAGAGAGTTCCAGCAGAAAATGCTGGACATGATGGGGAAATTAATGAACAAAATTTAACAAATTCTAATTTTTATTTATTATATAACAGTTCTTAAACCCAAATTCACACATTCCTCATCAAAAGTCTTTGACCTAATTCATCCCTTTTGGCTACATTCTGCTGCACATTTGGAGGCACATTTTCTTCATCACCTCCATTTACTGCCATATGTAAGTCATCACTTGCAAATTTGTCATTAAATTTTTCCATATAGGCTAGTACATTTTTGGGATTATTTTCAGAAGAATTAACTTCATTTATATTTAGTTGTATGCGTGACAGACAGTCACTGTTGGTGTTCAATGCACCTTTTTGTAAACTATATCATAGTCGTACTCTTCGAGTTTCAAACGCCATCTAACTAATTTAGAACTGGGTTCTTTTAAGGAAAATAGCCACTGAAGGGGCTTGTGATCAGTTTCGATAGTGAATTTTCTCCCAAAGAAATAGGGGCGAAAATATTTTACGGCCCAAACAGTTGCAAGGAGTTCCTTTTCAATTGTTGATTAATTTACTTCAGAATCGTTAAGTGTTCTACTAGCATATGCTACAGGTAAATCAGATCCGATATTGTGTAAAACACAGCAAGCAATAATGTGGGCAGGGATTAATTCGACTTTACGCATGGGTAGTACAGTCATGCGGCTACGGAATCGTCCTTTCAAAATACCAAATGCACTCTCAATGGCTATCCGAGCTGATTAATGGCAAAAATTATAGTTTTTTTGCCGTTCTGTCAGATGGCCATTGTCACGATAAGGTACCAACAAATTGTCATGTAGCTTGTAAGCAGAGTCACCAAGTATATGACAATTATCCTGGAACTTTTCTGCATCCCCTAAATATCCTTGCACTTCGGATAGACGAAAGACTCGTTGATCATGAACAGAGCCAACTTGGCCTGCATAGCAATGGAGGAAGATACCAGAATGGTCACAGTCAGCCTAAAATGAAAACAATATGTCACAAGGATACAAGTGAATTATTATGTACCTCATACCTGAAGAATTACTGAGTGACATCCTTTTCGATTAACATATGACTCTGGATTTGCTGACGGGGCAGGGATATTTATATGGGTTCCATCAATAGCTCCTGTGACTTTAGGAAAGGCACTTATTGCTTCAAAACCAGCCCATATTTGTTGAAATTTGTTTCCTGTTGGCCATCTGATAAACACTGGTGATAGGTCATTTATTGCCATTGTAACACACCTTGTTATGTACATGGCAGTACTTCTTCCTACATTGAACCTTTCACATATTGACCTGTAACAATTAAATATAAACACTCTTTATTCATCATAAATGTACTTGCACGTCATCAAAGTGTAGAAATGAGTTAACAAAGTGGTTGCCTCCAAAAAAAAAAACAGATAAATAAAAGTATTAATAATACTGCAATAGTTGATACATTTGGTATTCATGACACTGTTTACAACATCTATGAAGTAAGTAAAAAAAAGTAATTATAAGATTAATATAAATTTTGTTATCCACTTTCTTATACCAAATCAACATTTTTCATTATATTCTAGTACATTTATTCTGTATAAAGAATAGAGACCATGTACACACGATAGCAAGAAATATTATTGGAATCGGATAAGAGAAAAATAAACTCACCTTGATGAATCGGGCGTGGCCAGTCTCCAGATGGCAACTAGAAACTGCTTCTCGGGTGGAATCATACCAGTTCCTGGAATCTGCCTTCTAAGCCGTGGTGAAATAATATTAAGCACATAATCGAACGTTTCTCGACACATTCTAAAACGTTTGAAGGTATTAAAAATTATAATAAGGAAATAATAAAAAAATAGCTGTAGGTATTACTATTAAATAAATAAAATAACTAAAATGTGACTTGAATTCCTGGTCACTTCGTGCAGGTAACACTTGCTCCTCATAATTTTCAAGTCTTGGGATCACCGTTCTTCTATTAAACCCATCAAGGCGTTCTAATGTTTGTAATTCTTTTTCACTTTCTGATGATGATGAAGACGAATCAAGAATCTGATTCATTATTTGTAATCCCACTGCCACCACATTCAAAGCATTGCGTCTATCGTTCGCCATATTTTATTTAAAAATCACTAAAAATGCTGTAGACTGTTGTTGACTACTTGACATTTGACATCAGCCAAAGAATACAATTCTTTGCATCAGCTGATATACTGTTCACGGAGCTCGATAGCATTTTGTGGCTACTGTAAAATGCACTAAAGAGAAACCCGTTCTATTACTGCTAGATAATCACGAATCTCACCTTTCTATAGCTGCATTGAATTAGGCTGAAGAAAGTGGGGTCATAATGCTCTCATTTCCGCCTCACTGCAGTCACAAATTGCAACCACTCGACCGTAGTGTATTTGGTCCGTTACAAAAATTTATAAATTCTGCAAAGCACAGCATGGATGAAGTCAAACCCCGGAAAAACTATTACCATATATGATATACCGGGTATTGTGGCAACGTCTCTGCCTATGGCACTAACTCCAAGTAATATAATGTCGGGATTTAGGACCACTGGTATATATCCCTTTAACAGGGAGATATTCTCAGAACAAGACTTCCTCCCTAGTTACGTTACCGATCGAGAGAACCCAAATGAAACTGAAGTGGGCACACTTGACACCCTTGAAGAGAAAAATGAACTAATATTAGGTACAGGAAACGAAGATCATGGGTTATATAAATTAGAAAACCTAGAGACAAACAGTGAGAACATTCAAAAGACACCAAATAATCAATTTGCCAACATCAAAAAAAATCAAGATTCGAATGAAAACCCTGCAGGTAAGAATCCGTAAAGTGCCTTTTAAGTCAAACTAATAATTTCCTTTTATTTTCTTAAATACACCCTCTAAGTTTTGAACTTGAACAAACCAAGAGTTAAAGAATTTTACACATTTCTACTTTTAGGTCTCTCAAGGGTACAAAAAATACGAGATTTGGAAACGACACCACCCGGAGGATTTAAAGAAGCGCTGTCTTCAGAAATGGTTCGTCCTTTACCAAAGGCTGCGAACAGGACCAACCGTACTCAACGTAAAAAACGCAAATCAGCAATACTGACAGTTACTCCAGTCAAGAATGAAATGGAACAGGAGAAAAAGTCTAGGCAGAACAAAAAAATGGGAAAAGCGTTAAAAAGAATCTGTCTGCTGCCCAAAAAAAAGTAAGGCCAAAAAAACGAAGAAATTTCATCGGACGAGGAAGACTGCATATTCCTTGTTTGCAGAGAACTTCAAAGTGCTTCCATTGAAAGTTGGATCCGGTGTACAGCATGCAAAGAATGGGCATATACAAATTGCACCGATGGAAATCCATTTTATTTGTGCCACAATTGTGGCTCGGAGGACGATATGTAGTTCTTTCTATCTACTTATTTAAAACCATTTTGTCGTAATATCTAAAGCTTTGGCTTTTAGTAGCTTTGTAAGAGAAGATCCACTGGTGGATTACCGCCACGATGCATGAGTTGCTAGCCTAGTACCTCTGCAAAACGGCGCCCTCAAAATCGGTGCTTATTTCTAAGTTTGTAAGTTTTTCTTTGAATAAAAACGTTTTATTTCTCATTTACTTTATTTTTCTCACACTGTGACAATTTGCCCCAGGTACTGTGGCTGTTTTATTATAATAAATATCGGTTTTTAAAGTACTAAGCTTTTTATTAAAATATTGATTAATTGATTATATGACAAGTAAATTCAAATATTAATGACATCTTACAACTATGATAAAGTACATTATTATTATATGATAATATACAGGATGATTTGCTAAATAATAATAAAACACCTATTAAACATCTTCCCCTTTTTAAAATAAAAGTTTTCACCCAACATACTTTATTATGAACTTGAAATTTCTACGTAAGACTTGATTCGTACTACAAATACGAACAAGATAGGATCTAGGTACTGAACATTGTTTTATCACGTCAGCTAAATGCCAAGTTCTCTTAAAAACGTCTTGTACAAGAACCCTTTCTCCCTCTTCAAACATTGATCCCCTAATAACATTTCTATCATATCCTCTCTTTTGAATCTTCTTATTTTCTATAAATTTTTCATGAATGTCAGAAACTAATTGTGGCTTTAAGTTATTAATAGAAATAGGGATTTTTGATCTTAAAATCCTACTTTGAAGTAGTTGAGCCGGAGAATATCTCAAATTGGCAACATGAGCATTTCTGTAATTTAATAAATATAGTTCTAAACAAATTTTTGAATCTGCCGATTTTTTGGGCATATATTTAGCTATGTGTACTGCCTTTTCTGCTAATCCATTAGACTGGTGATAGTGAGGCCTACATGTATTTAAAGTGAAGATCCAATCTTCTGAGAATTTTTTAAATTCATAACTCTTAAAAGGAACATTGCCAGAGAAAACTATTGATGGAATGCCAAATTCACTAAACAACCTTTTAAGTTTTCCTATTACACATGAACTAGTTTTATTTTCCAATGCAAAAAGTTCAAGCCATCTGCTATAAAAATCTATAACAACCAAATAGCTTTTACCTGCATGCTCGGCAATATCTACACCAATTTTAAAGAATGGAAACTCAGGTATGTCATGACCTATCAGTGGTTCTTTTCTTTTAGACCTCATATACTTGTTACAAATTAACCCGGCGTTGGTCGCTAAATGAGCATTCTGCTCACGCTTTCGGTAAAACGCAGATATTTTATAAAATAGTAGAGGGGATCACGCGTAGACTCGTCTAGTCTCCTAAATAACCTTTATCTTTAGTACGACAGCAGGCGTGTAACGGAGTGCATCGCATTAGATTTTTACAAGATAATTTTCTCCGACGTTCTCGTTAAGTGAGCATTTCTCTCATCGCGCGACTAACCGCGTCACTATGAACCGTTCTAGACGCATACTTGAATTAGCTCTGTTGCAAGCTGATCAGGCAAATAACCGAGGTAAGAAAAACATCGTTGTTTGCGGAATCGCTCTTTTTTAGTAAATAAAGGTTTTTTTTCTATAGATCCTTTTCTTAGACCTAAATGACAATCAACGAGCGGACGACCCCGAAAGTGACGTAAACAGTGAACACAGTAGCCACAATACAGACAACGAGCAATTTAGCAATGAAGGAAATTTAGAAGAACTAGTTCCAGTTGTAGCACATTTACCACAGAATAATTTACAGGGCATTCCTGTGTACTATGGGAAAGATAAAGCTTTTCAGTGGTCAAAACATGTTATTCCTGCGTTGGGCCGCACAAGACGTCGAAACTTGGTTACACATTTTGTTATAAACGGGAAGTCTTAGCCCAGAAACAATCGCTAATTTTAATAAAAATATTTATTAAAATTAGCGAAACGCGATATAGGAATAGGAAAAACCCAAGTGACGTCGCACTTGTCGGAAATCCCAACGTGGCCCGAGCCACGCTGGATGACGTACGCCGCTTAGGGCGCGGTCCGTGCATCGAGATATAGTCTCGATGCACCATTTTAGTATAAATATGGGCACCGAAACTGTAACCGGGATCAGTTCGCTTCCAGCTTCGGCTGAAGTAACATAGTCGACGCTACGATCAGTCTGTGAGATCAGACTGATACAACGATAAGTCCCCGGCAAGTTGGCCGTCCGGACTTTAAGAAGCCAAACCACGTTTCGATAAACGTCAGTGTAATTTTCAGCACTAAGACTTCGATTAGATCGTGGCCGGTCTAGGTGAAATTATTTGTTTTGGGAAAACAATTGTTTTATTTTCGACGCCTTATCGACGTGGAGTACAGGCTAGATGTGAAAGAGTTCACATCGCTTTTGAATACGTCCTGTCAATTTGACATTTCATAAAAATTAATTTATTGAGATTCAATTAAACTTGCAATTATACGTTAACGTGAGTGTACAACAGTGCTACTATCGACGAGCTGAACCGTAAGGGACAGCGAGTGATATATTACTGAGTAAGTACTAAAAATCAGATCAAATTTTACTAACATACTAACATAAAATCAACGTATTGGGGAAAACCCTACCGAAAGCGGGTGAGGTCGTAAGACCCACCCAATTAACAACAAAAACACATCCTATTCCGGCAGCATATTCAAATAAATTCGGCGAACGCCGCAAAATCATTTTTAAAATTAATCACACCTATCACAGTCCTACAATCAAAATGAGTCAGAATAATAAGAGAACAAAAGTTGACAATTCAATGACAGGAGCCAGCTCCTCACATACAAATACTAATGCAATTGACACAATGGAAGAATACACACCCAACATTCCTGTCAAAAATAAATTTGGAGTTCTGTCAAAGGAACAGGAAAGACATGACATTGACAAATTAATTCAAGAAAAGAAGGAAAAAAACTATACCACCACTTGTACTACTTGGACAAATACCCAAGTATGATGAAATAATTAAAGAAATTTCAGAAATCATAGGTTCAAGGGACTTTAGACTAAACATAAATAGGAATAAATATGAAACAAAAATTCATCTAAAATCCCAAAAAGACTTCGATTTAGTTAAAACCGAATTGGAGAAATCAAAAAATGAGTTCTTCACATACACTAAACGTGAAGAGATCTTAAAAAAGCTAGTAATGAAAGCTGCACCAGGCTTAAATACAGAAGCTATAATAGAAGAATTTGAAGAAGAACATAAAATTAATGTAAACAAAATAATTCCATTAAAGACAAGGAAAAACAATATAGAGAGTCATAATTACCTCTTACATTTCAAAAAAGAAACTAACCTCAAAGCAGTAAAGAACGTACGAGGTATACAGAACATAGCTATAAAATGGGAAAACTACATTAAGAAAAATACAATATCGCAGTGCTACAAATGTCAAAGATTTGGGCACTCCCAAGCAAATTGCTATGCTCTCCCCAATTGCGTAAAGTGCGGATTTCAGCATGATACCAAATATTGTCAGAAAAAACCTGAAACAACACCTTTGTGTGTAAACTGCGGAGGACCACACGCAGCGAGCTACACACAATGTGTTAAATACATAGAATATATCGATAAAATTGAACAAAGGAAAGAACAGCGATACCAACCAAAAACCAAAACAGGTACACAAACAAGGACTTTTACAAGTAGAGCAATAAATGAAAATATAAGTTATGCTCAAGCTGCAGCAAATACAACCCCAAAAAATAATAATAATTTTACGAACAAAACAAACAATATTGCAGACAAAACTACAGAAATTAGTGACCTTCTAAGAGACATTAATGAAATTTGCAACATCGATAAGATGATTAAGGTATTAATGGAACGCATCTAGTATACGTAAAAAAATTAGACCACTAAGGGAACTGACAGGCAGAATAAATCCCGATTTAATAATAGTAACAGAAACGAGATGCAAAGGAAACAATGCACCCCCCTACATTCCAAACTACAGCATACATTTTAAAAATAATCAACAAGACTCAATAGACGCAGTGGCTATTTACATCAAAAGTAACATATAACATGAGAAAATTGAAACCAACACAGCAACTATAATAACAACAGGAATCAGAATAAATAATTTGGATATCTATGCAGCATATCGGAAACCAACCATGGCAATAGAATCACTAAATAACAATGAAATTGAAAACTTGGTGGAAAACAATGAAAAAGTGATCATTGCGGGAGATCTAAACGCTTGGCATACTGACTGGGGAGTGAACAACAGATGTTCCCCAATCGGAAACAAACTACACAAACTGACAGAAGACAACGGGTACCAGGTATATGCCCCAGACGATGCAACAAGAATAAGTTATGTAATTGGTCATTCCAACTCGACAATAGATTTATATATTACGAAAGGTATACTACTCAAAAACACTATAGCTCTGAACGAGCTCAATTCTGATCATAAACCAGTAGTAACAGAAACTAAAAATAAAATAGAGTATATAGAAATACCACGCAGAGACATAAATGATTACAAAAATGCCAGATGGGACGAATTTCGAAAACAGCTCAATGAAGAAATAAAAATCAATAGAGAGATCCATGATGAGGAACAAATAGAATTTGAAATTAACAAAATTACCAAGACAATACAAAAAGCCATGAAAGAACATATACCTGTAATAAAATGCCAAGGAAAAAGAACAAAAATAAACGAAGAGACCAGAGAAACAATAAGAAAGAAAAATAGACTAAGAAGACAGTTTCAAAGACACCCGACAATCCAACTGAGAGAAGAGATAAACGAGCTTAATACCGAAATAAATACTAGACTTGAATCTATAGAAATTGAAGAATGGCATAAACAGATCAGAAAAATAAAAGAAAAGAAAACAAATGTATGGAAGATGATCAAGAACAGAAAAAACAGAGACAAAAATAATGAAATACCACCTCTCATAATGGACGACATATTAGTACAAGATCCTAACGAAAAATTAAATGCAATAGCAGAGCAATTTCGAAGACACCATCTGCTAACAACACATAAATCTGATGAACAAACAAAAACATTGGTAGAAACAAAATATGAAGAGATAATAAATGAAGAAGATCCGGAAATAATAATGACAAGCCCTGAAGAAATAAAAAGAGTTATACAAAGTATGAAAAATAAAGCACCAGGAGAAGATGGAATACAAGCCATTGTCCTGAAAAATTTACCAAAAAAGGCAATAGTGCAAGTTTATTATATTATAAATGCAACTCTTAAAAAGAACTATTTCCCAAAAATATGGAAAAATGCTCAGATAATTCCAATCAAAAAACCCAATAAAAATGCAAACAGACCTAACAGTTACAGGCCGATATCACTTTTGAACACTATGGGCAAAATATGGGAAAGAATAATCATGAAGCGAATGAGTAAAAATTTAAATCATAACAATACAATAATTCCTGAACAATTTGGCTTTAAAAAAAATCATACAACGGAACTACAATTGGCAAGAATAATTGACTTTGCAAAAACAGAGCTCAACAAAAAACGAAAAACTGGATTGGCAACTCTAGACCTAGAAAAAGCGTATGATACAGTGTGGAAAAAAGCACTAATTTATAAATTGAAGAAAGAAAAAATAGATATTAACATAATAAAATTAATAAATAGCTACTTGACAGACAGAACATATGAAATCACAGCTATACAGAGGAAATCTGAAACGTATGATATGCCCGAAGGATTACCACAAGGAAGTGTGCTTTCTCCCATACTTTTTAATATTTTCATTAATGACATACCAAAAAATAATAAAACAAAATTAGCTCTATACGCGGATGATACAGCCCTGATGACAACATCTAAACATAGAAGTATCATAACCAAAAATTTAGAAGAACATATCACAGAAATTAATAACTATTGTCACAAATGGAAAGTGCAAATAAACAATGAAAAAACGCAATTAATAATCTTTGCCAATGATTACCCCAAAGAAAAATCCAAAATAAAGATAAATAACACAACAACGGAGGAAGAACAAAATATAAAATATCTGGGAGTATATCTGGATAAAAGATTAACCTTTAAAAAACATGTTGATGTAACAAGAAAAAATGCTCTATATGGGAAAAAACTAATACAGCCTTACATCTACAAAACCAGCCAATTGGAACAAAAACAAAAAATCACGCTATATCATACATACGTAAAATAAATTCTGCTTTATGGATGCACGGTGTGGTGCTCTACCATAAGACAGAACCTAGAGAAACTCCAAGCTGTCGAAAATGCCTGCTATAGACTAATAGCAGGCAAAAATAGACTTGAAATTACCAACAAGGAACTACATGATAAATTCAATATAATAGACCTCCGAGAAATAATAAAAATTAGAGTTAAACATTTTTATGAAACAAAAATAAAGAAACTAAAAATCACCAGGAATATTGGACAAAATCCAGTGAATAGAAGAAATAAATTCAGGGAAATTAACTGCATCCCTGACTAAACACCCAAAAACAAAATTTAAGCAAATTCCAGCTAACGCCAAAAAGAAGTTGGGAGAAGAGATGAGATTGCCAAATTTTAGATAGTCTAAAAAATACAATTACCATGGTGCATAAGCGGTACATGAAGAGGAAACAAAAAATACCTTACATAGGGAAAAACCTCAAGAAAAAAGGCAATATCGAATAATAATAATAATAATAATAATAATCACACTGTCCGTAAATTTCTAAATATGTAACTGCTCTGCCTAATCCCATTTGCGTTTACAAACGCTCGGGATAGGTGAACATTACCAGCAAGAGCTGAGCAAGAGTACACTTGAGTTGGGAATAATAATAATAATAATAATAATAATAATAATAATAATAATAACGATGTCGAATTGTAAAACAAGATTACCCCAGGTGGGTAGAGCTAAATGCTCAGAATCCCACACTGCTTGTGTACCTAGTACATCGGCTGTCTGCTCCACGGATTCTGGGGGGAGCAATAATTCGAGTGTAAATTCCGGGACCCTAAATCTCAGGAATCGTCAGGTGAATCGACATTGCAACACCTTAAACTCTTGTCGCGTTCAAGTTGGTGCTAGAAGGGCTTGTTCGAAAAATGTTTTACCTTCTTCCTCGGTTAGCGGTAGGCGCAGCGTGACACCGAGTAGGGCTACTGCGAACCACACTCAGGGGGAAAACAACACCGATCCTCCGCCACCGGCTTCTGATGTTTCTGGAGTGACGCAAGTCGGCACATCTACGACCACAAAAGCCGGAAAGCCCAGGAAGCGCATGAAGTGGACTATCGAGCTAAACTCATTCATTATGCGCTCCTACTTTAAAATTACGAATATGGAAACTGATATGACGACATACAGATACGCCCTGCAACGTGCATTCGTTGAACATTTTCCAGAATTTCACCATCTCACGGAACAGCGTATTGCTGACCAACGTCGAAGTATTGTGAAAAACAATCTACTACCCAGTCCGACGTTGCAACAAATTCGAGGTGAAGTCCTTCTTGACCTTCAAGATGGCGAGAATGACATAATTACCGATCAGGATACACATAAATCGGAGAATGCACAAGGAGACCACAATGGCGTTGAGGAAATAAACAATGATTGCGACAAAACCACCGATAATGACTATAATACCGAACTTTGTAAAGCACTAGCGGAATTTAATGGCACCAACCCAATACACCGGCCAAAACTACCCAAGCTTCGAACCAATAAGAGCACTAACAGCATACTAGCAGCTGTGAACTTACTACTGCAGAACTATGCTAAAGACTGCGAAGCGCTGGAACAACTTCACACTCTCATCTATTGTGGAGCGGTAGCAGTGATTCGAAGTCACAATCAACAGATCCAATCCCCTAAGAACAATCGAGGTAAAGACTACAAACAGCTCAAGCCTTGGTGGCAACGCCGGCTGGAAAAGTCCATTGATGACATCAGAAGGGAATTGGGGCAGCTTACAGAATTTAAAAACAACTTGAAACCGTCTAGGCGCTTAACAAACAGAGTGAGGAAGATCTATCGAAGAATCAACACTTATACAGGTCACCCACAACATAAACAACATGTATGTGAATATATCGATTCACTCAGGCAAAAGTTAAAGGCAAAATCAAAACGTTTGTCACGATATGTCAAGTGCACGAAAAGGAAACAACAGAACTACTTATTCAATAACAATCAGAAGTTATTTTACAGGCAACTAAGCGGTGCTGTAAACAATCACAACCAAAGTCTCCCAGATAAAGATGAGCTAACGGAGTACTGGTCTTCTTTATGGTCGAACCCTATCGAACATAAATCCAACGCTCACTGGATAAGAGCTGAGGAGGAAAAAATTAACATTGAACCAATGCCTTTCGTTAACTTGACAACAAGCGAGGTAACCGAAGCTATAAAGAGCACCAGTAGTTGGAAGACACCAGGAGTTGACAATGTCCAAAACTTCTGGTATAAGAAGTTTGACAGTCTGCATGAAGCAATGGCAAGATCATTTACACATATTCTGCAGCATCCAGAAGATACACCACCATTTCTGACGCTGGGTTCGACCCACTTGCTTCCCAAAACGCATCAAACTCACGATCCTACGCAGTATAGACCTATAACATGCCTTCCAACTATATATAAAATATTAACGTCTTGCATTACTAACCGTATTTACAGACATGCCGATCAAAACAACATCTTGTCGGAAGAACAAAAAGGGTGCAGACGAGATCACCAAGGCTGCAAAGAGCAACTCATCATCGATTCGGTAATACTAAAACAGGCGCAGAAGGAACAGCGCAACATCTACACGGCTTTCGTAGATTATAGGAAAGCATTTGATAGCGTTCCACATTCCTGGCTTGTTAAAGTGTTGCAAATTTACAAAGTACACCCCACTCTTGTTACTTTTCTTGAATCATCGATGAAGCACTGGCGAACGAACCTTCATTTACAAATAAATGGTCAATACCTCGAAACTGATGAAATTTCTATCCGTAGGGGGATCTTCCAAGGCGACTCCCTGAGTCCACTTTGGTTTTGTTTGGCAATTAATCCACTCTCCAATCTACTTAACGATACGGATTACGGCTTTAAAATCAAGGCCAACAGAAACACTAGCTGCACTGTTTCCCACCTCTTATACATGGATGACATCAAAATATACGCATCAAACCAGCGTCAAATTCAACATTTACTTAATATTACTGAAAAATTTTCCAGTGATATACAAATGGGATTTGGATTAGACAAGTGCAAAACCTTAAATATCGAGAAGGGTAAAATCGTTAACGGAGATGTATTACTACCTAATGGGAACATTATAAATGCCATGCAAAATGGTGAAACCTACAAATATCTAGGATTTCAGCAAGCTAAGCTACTTGACCAGAAGCAAGCAAAAACCAAAATTCGAGGACAGTTCACTCAAAGGATATCTGCTTTATTGAAATCCCAGTTGAACGCAGGAAATCTCGCCAAAGCAATTAACACCTACGCCATACCGATCCTGACATACTCATTTGGAATTCTGAAGTGGACAAAAACAGAACTGGAAGATATTCAAAGAACAACGCGAACCATGATGACCAAACACAAATGTCACCACCCGACATCATCAGTTATTAGGACCACATTACCAAGAAAAGAGGGAGGGAGAGCTTTAACGGACATAGTTAATTTACATTATAATCAAATATCTAAACTCCAAAAGTTCTTCATTGGCAAGGCTCAAACATCTAAATTGCATGAGCTGGTCGCGAAAGCAGATAAAAACTATTCCCCCTTAGATCTTGTAAACCCTGATAAAAAACTTGAAATCGTTACAGACTCTGACAAACAGGCGGAGTGGGCCCAGAAAGCGCTTCATGGTCGACATCATCACGACCTCAATCAACCATATATCGACAAGGAAGCATCAAATAAGTGGCTCTCTGATGGAACATTGTTTCCAGAAACAGAAGGATTTATGATGGCGATCCAAGACCAAGTTATTAATACCAACAATTACAAGAAATTTGTTATAAGAGATCCAAACATCGTGTCGGACAAGTGCAGAAGGTGTCAACAAACAACAGAGACGATACAACACATTACGTCGGGATGTTCAGCCATAGCTAACATTGATTACCTACGCAGGCACAACCAACTGTGCAACATCATTCATCAGAAGTTGGCCAACAAATTTGGATTAGTTAACACCTACACGCCTTATTACAAGTACCATCCTCATGCAGTTCTAGAGAATGCTGATTTTAGACTATACTACGATAGGTCAATTATCACCGATAGTCGGGTGACGAATAACCGGCCTGATATTGTAGTTGTGGATAAAAAAGCTAACTCGGTTCTTCTAGTGGATGTTGCTGTACCCAATAACAACAATATGTTAGACAAATACAACGAGAAAATTGCAAAATACACCGATCTTGCAATTGAGGTAGGACAGATGTGGCATGCAGAGAAAGTAGAGGTGGTGCCGATCATCGTTTCATCTACGGGACTAATCCCCAAAACTCTACAAGACAGCCTCACCAAACTAGGTCTTCACAAAAACACATATATCGATCTGCAGAAGGCTGCAATTTTGAATACTTGTCACACTGTCCGTAAATTTCTAAATATGTAACTGCTGTGCCTAATCCCATTTGCGTTTACACACGCTCGGGATATGTGAACATTACCAGCAAGAGCTGAGCAAGAGTACACTTGAGTTGGAAATAATAATAATAATAGCCGGGATCAGTTCGCTTCCAGCTTCGGCTGAAGTAACATAGTCGACGCTACGATCAGTCTGCGAGATCAGACTGAGACAACGATAAGTCCCCGGCAAGTTGGCCGTCCGGACTTTAAGAAGCCAAACCACGTTTCGATAAACGTCGGTGTAATTTTCAGCGCTAAGACTTCGATTATATCGTGGCCGGTCTAGGTGAAATTATTTGTTTTGGGAAAACAATTGTTTTATTTTCGACGCCTTATCGACGTGGAGTACAGGCTAGAACCTTCTTCTGATTATTGTATTTATGGTACCAACGACGAGCTCTGTACTCTGCAACCTCCGTTTACCAGGATACAGTGAAATATATAAATTCTCCGAGCGTTCTTTATTTCCTCACCTTCCCTTTTTTCAGCAGTGATTTATTTTTCTTAATTATCATTTTATTTGTTTCAGGAGTGAAATTATTTACTTAATAATTATTTTATCTGTTTCAGAGGTGAAATTATTTATTTATTATTTTATTTCAGCAGCGATTTATTTAATGATTATTTCTTTGTTTCAGCAATGAACCATTTTTACTAATTTCCTTCTTCTTGTGTTTCAGCAGTGTATAATTTACTAACTGTTATTTTATTTGTTTCAGAGGTGAAATTATTTGCCAATAATTACTTTACTCCTTTTTTGTGTTTCAGCCACGGATTATTTAAACATTATTTCTTCTTTTTACCCAGCTATTCTGCCGCTGTCATCATCTTGTGAGATTTGTCTCATGCTCATTTTATATTTTCTTTTTTTTCTTTTTCATGTATTCTGCCCTAGCTAGACTTCATGGAAACGTATGAACTTTCGGACGTTCCCTCCCAGGGCCGGAGCAGTTCCACGGAGTTTTTTGAGACTCCAACTAGGTCAGTCCGTCGCGACGACGTCCGTCACCAGGCAACGCCACGCCCAAGGGAGGATACAACGAACCCCAGTTTATTACAATTTACCTGGTGTGAAAAATGTAGCTAGAAATGCAAAAACTCCTTTAGAATGTTGGAAGCTTTTTTTCCCCGACCATGTTATACAAGGAATTGTACAAGATACCAATAATCACCTACGTTTAAAACGTGATCGTTTTTCCCGTGAACGTGACTGTAAGGATAAGGATTGACGAGATAAATGCTCTACTGGGTTTACTTTATTTGGCTGGAATTAAGAAATCTCACCATATCAATGTTGATGAACTATGGACCAACGATGGTACTTCACCCGATTGCTTTAGTGCTACAATGAGCAAAGGAAGATTTTATCAACTTTTACAAGCTTTAGGGTTTGATAATAAGGATGACAAAAAAGACCGCCTAAAAACTGATAATCTGGCTCCCATCAGAACGGTATTTGATGATTTCGTGGAACGATGCAAAGCCAACTATCAAGGGGGAGAATATGTCACTATTTACGAAATGCTGGACGCCTTTAGAGCTCGTTGCAAGTTCCGTCAATATATATCTAATAAGCCGGCAAACTACGGTATCAAAATTTATGCGCTGGTTGATGCACGTACTTTCTATACCTCCAATTTAGAAGTCTATGCCGGAAAACAACCCGATGGTCCATTCAACGTTGGCATCTGTTGTCAAGCGATTAGCTCAACCAATATTGAATACCGGCCGAAATATAACTATTTTACGTCATTGCCTTGCAAATCAATAAATAACAACAGTTGTAGGGACGCTAAGGAAAAATAAAAAGGAAATTCCTCAAGAATTTCTCAATGTCAAAGAAAGAAAACCATGTAGTAGCATGTTTGCCTTTTCAGAGATGTGCGTACTTGTTTCTTACGTTCCAAAAAAAGGCAAAAATGTTTTGTTGCTGTCGACAATGCATGATGATGATGCGATTGATCCAAATACGGGGGAAAAATGTAAACCAGAAATGATCACATTTTATAATTTGACGAAAGGTGCTATAGATGTGGTTGATAAAATGAAAAGTTTGTATTCAATCTCGCGTGTGAGCCGCAGATGGCCTTTGACTATTTTTTACTCTATGCTAAATATAGGAGCTGTAAACTCCTATATTATATACAAAGCTAACAATGAGAACGATGCCGTTATTTCTAAAAGAGCTCGCTTTGCAACTTATAAGGCCTCATGTAGTAAATCGTGCTAATATACCAAACTTGAGTCTGCCCCTACGTGCCTCCATACACAAAGTAGCTGGATTGCCATTTTTGCAGCAAAGAGCAAGGGAGCCAAATGAAGAAAGATTCTGTCAATTATGTCCTCGCCGTAAAAATAGACGCACCAAGAAATCTTGTATTGCTTGTGAACGAGCTATTTGCACAGAACACACCACCTATACTTGTAATATTTGTGCTGGAAATGGACTTTCGGAACACTAACAAAGTTGTTTAATTTACATTACTGTTGTTCTATTAATAAAGATTTTTATAAAATCAGGTGTTTTTTTACCTAAAATTTCAGAATATATTATAAAAATGCGCTTCTTTGTGCTGTGAGCACGACTAATGGCGAGAAAATGCTACTAGCGACTAACGCCGGGTTAAACAAGAAGACACTAGATTTTTAACATCAGAAGAGATTCCCGGCCAATAGAAAAAATTGTTTACTATGCTTAAGATTTTTGACAAACCCAAATGTGTTTCATGTAATAAATTCAATAACACTGGTCTACAGTGGTTTTGTTGCCCTAGATATAAGATTGATTTTGGATATATTTATGCTCACAATTCATGAAACTATCAATGATTTTGTAAGATTTGCTCTCGTTTTCTTTTAAATCTTTATTTTCATTTTACATTACAAAAATCGGAAAACCAGAAACAAAATGATAGATATATTTATAATGTCAGTTTCGTTTTGAAATTTTAGGATACATCGAAGTAAATAGAGAGGAAAATGTCGAAAACAAATGTTATATTTCCATGAAACGCCCTTTATGAGCTTTTCTTTTATAATTTTTCAGGGGACAATCTCTTTTTTTAAACACCAGCAGTAATCTACCATCATGTAACAATCCCATCGACCCTGATACCTTTCCTCCATCACTTTTAGATCCTGGTGGAACCACTCGCCCTTTCCTAAATTATCCGGAAATTTATCCAGATGATTGCGGATATAGTGTAACTTGATACTTATATTTTCTCCTAGAGTCTGAAAGTTTGTCAGCATATTTTGTACAATTTCTTCATAATTTGGTGCTTTGTGGTTACCTACCTAGGTCATTTTCGGCTACCAACACAAAACTTTTCCAAGCTTTACATTTTCATATTCCTCTTTGAGTTTTGTTGAATGGGCAATTGGAATTGATGCAAATATATTTCCATTGTGCAGTAAGACGCATTTTAAACTCATTTTACAGCTGTCAATAAAAAGCCGCCACTCAGTAGGTTTGTATTTTTTTAAACCCATGTCTAGAAGCAGCTTCGCAATATCGATACAGTACACCAGTCCTTCATTTTCACTGAAAAATTGCCAATAAATTTTTGCTTTCAATCTTGAGGCTAACTGTTCTGATAAATTGAGATCACGTATTAAATCACTGAGATCATTTTGAGAAAATAGCTTTGGCGTAGATGTTTCACCCTCCCAATTACTCCCACTGGTAGACTGTCCTGATTCCTGTGAATTTGGCAAAATCATTGTTTCTGAGGGCATGCGAATTACTTTTGAAATGTGAATATGCCGAGGGAGATTTTCACTGTGTAGAACAGGACACTTTGTAGACTGTAAACCTGGATATCTCCACGTTTGATTTCGATTAAAACCTTTAGCATCTACTACGTAAAAGTAACAATCATCGAAATGATTCTCAGGCTTTATCCAGATCATAGGAATACCAAAGTCTAATCCAGAACGTTCTCCTTTTTTCTATAACCGTTCTGCGGAGCAATGGGTCTGAGAGTGAGGATAACGTGTTGTTTGTATGCGCGAAAAAGTTGCGCAGAAGCCTAATCATGACTGAGAAAATAAATTTTATTACTAACAAACCGATAATTGCTCAAAATATAAGATTTGTAAAAATCATAGAAACAAGAGCACATTCAGTACTCTCATGAATATATTCGTAATTTGAGAACTTGAAAACATAAAAATTTGCAAATATATCCAGGGCAACACAAAAAAGATTTTTTTTTGTAGAGCTGTGTAATCTATCATGATAATATAATAAATTATCAGATATTATAATATCATTTCTAAGTTTAAAATAATGATCTAATTCACCGGAAAATTTTGAGTAGTTTTGCCATTCATTTTGACAAAAAGAAAATACTTGATTTAAAATTTCGTCTAAACTAGTCTCCATTTGAAATGTTTTAAATTTATCTTCAGAAATCTGTAAAGTTTTCTCAGAAATGCAGTGAATAACATTTGTCATTAGACAATCCTCAGGTTCTTTAGTTTTATAATTGCAGCGAGATAAAAAGTCAGCAATGTACATGTGGTCAATATTTAAGTTCAAAACGATACAATAGAAGCTTTAATCTTAGTCGTCTTATTCCATCATTTGGAATACTTCCAATGTTTTTATTAATAATGGACACCAAGGGCTTATGATCTGAGTACACTGTAACATTTTGATGACCATAAATGAAGCTATGAAATTTTTGACAAGAAAATGTTATTGCCAGAAGCTCTTTTTCTATTTGGGCGTATTCAGTTTCAGTTGAATTTAATGATCGTGACGCATATGCAACAGGTTTTTCATTTTGCAAAAGACAACAACCTATAGCATCTTTTGAAGCATCACATTGTATGGTTACTGGTAAATTTGGATCAACATTTGCAAGGACTTGAAAACTACAAATTATGGTTTTTATTTTATATCAGGCATTTATATGAATTTCTGACCAAACCCATTCTACATTATTTTTTAAAAGTTCGCTTGATGGAGAAATTTTACTTGAAAGGTTAGGTATAAATTGTCGTAAATAATTAATCATTTCTAGTAGTTTTTGTAATAAATTTTTATTTTTTGGATCAGGAAAATTTTTAATAACACTTATTTCAAAGGGATCGGGTAATATCCCTTTTCCACAAAATAAGTTACCCAAATATTTGATTTGATTTTAACAATATTGAAATTTTTCAAAATTAAATTTGATATCGAGTTTTCGAGCTCTTTTCAAAACCTGTTTAATTTCAACATCGAGTTCTTCTTTTGTATCAGTAGCAACACATATGTCATCAAAATATACAGTAACTCCTTTTATAGAGAAGCTTATGAAATAACTCTGGTAAATTGCATAGTCCAAAAGGGGCCCGAAGAAAACGATATGTACCGTAAATGGTGCTAAAAGAGCAGGTACGTCTGGATTGGTCATCAAGTTTCAAATGGTAAAAGCCCTCTTTTAGATCCATAACAGAATAATATTTTTCATTTGCTAACGAAAGAGACAACTCATCCACTGTTGAGATAGTAAATCTTTCTCTAACAATAAATTGATTAAGATGTTTTGGATCTATGCATAACCTTAATGACGCATTTGGCTTTTCCACAACTACAATATTTGACACCCATTCAACGGGTTCATCCACAGGGACAATTATGTTTTTTGAAACCAGCGCATCTAAGGCTTGCTTAAATTTATCTTTGATTTTGAAAGGAATTCGTCTCGCTGAACTAGCAAAAGCTTGAGCATTATCTGTCAATTTTATTTTACAAATGTCTGGAATCCATTAAAACAATCTTTATAATTTTCAAAAAATTCTATTTTTTTATCAACCCTCTCAACTAAATCAATGCGTTTAATTAAACAAAAATCCAAACATGACTTCAGCCCTAAAATTGGGATACAGTAATCTTTTATGACCACAAAATCGACTAATTTAATAAAATTATTTGACTCCACTTCAATAGAAATATTACCAACAGGATGAATTTTGAAACCCCCATAAGCTTCTAAATTGTGCTTACTGTTTTTTATATTATTTTGCAAACCAACCCTATACATATATTTTAATGGTAAAATGTTCGCCTCTGTACCACTGTCTAACTTAAATTTAACCTCAAGATTTTGAATTTTCATAACTTTATACCAATTTTCTCGAAGATCTGGACGTGTAGACAGGGAATTAACGGAAAACGTATTTTCTTCTTCATATTCAGGTCCATTCAAAACATATTCGACGAGTTTGCACTCCATAAAATTAGTTTTTGGAATCACTTGGGGTTCTCTGGGACGTGCACACCTCTGCAAAGTGATTGGGACGTTGGCATCTATTACAGATTTTTCCAAATGCTGGACATGCTCCTCTAGGATGTTGTTTATCACATCGGAAACAGACAAAATTTTGAGTTCGGTTTGAGTTTTGATTAGTTTTCTTTGGTTGAAGTTTGTGTAATTTTGACAGGATTCAAATTTCTGGTTAGGTTGAAACTGAAATTTTCGGTGAACATTCTGCCAAACCTTTTGCTCGATGACGCAAAAACGCCGAAACCGGTCTACAAGTGATGTTATTCCTTCTAATCGCAAACCAGAATGGTTGGTTCTATCTTAACAGATATACCAACCCCGTTTACTTTAGAAGTGTAATTCAATGTCTGTCGAGGCATATAGCCCGAGAAGTATATAGTTGTTGCTTCTTAGTGGACGGTCTGCTCTTTGGAAATTAATTTTTCTAATTTTGTAAAGCGTTTAATAGTATTGAACCATTATTTTTTGACGTCTATGTCATGGTTGCAAACACTCCGCAGCAAAAATTTAATTTGTACGTTTCCCAACATGGACATTACTTTAAGAATATATCTGTGCTTACCAGTGACGAATTGTACGGGTGAAAGGTCCTTCTCCGTGTTAAAACGAGTAAAAAATTACTTGAGAAATTCTTCAACAGACGATAAAACTGCTGACCTCTCAATATTATGTATAGAATCAGAGGCACTAAAGGAAAGGAATTTTGACGATATCATACAAAAATTTTCAAGTATCGTAAAATCCATCTGTAAAAAATCGATTTTTAGATTTTCACAAATACATATATTTTTTGTAAAACGCGTTTTATTTTACTTGTACCTATATTTTTACTTTCCTAGTTTAGAGGCGCCAATATGATGTCAGCCTAGGGCGCTCAAATGTCTTAATCCGGCCCTGGTCTAAATGGCACTGTTAACCGACATAATTGTCGGTACTGGTCAGATTCTAATCCGCATATCATGGATGAGACCCATACACAATACCCACAAAAAGTTGATGTGTGGGCCGGTTTAGTGAAAAACTATTTGATTGGTCCATTTTTTATTGAGAGTGCTCTTACTGGTGAAAAATATCTCAATCTTCCGCAGCAGCAAATTATTCCTGAAATAAATAATTTGTTTCCAAATATGAACGCCACTTTCCAGCAGGAAAATGTTAGACAATATTTGAATACCACTTTCCCTCAGAGATGAATTGGTCAAAGGGGTGAAATTGAGTGGCCGGCAAGATCTCCTGACTTGACTCCACTTGATTTTTTCTTATGGGGCTACTTGAAGGATCGCGTTTATGTTAACAAACCTACAAACATAGAGGATTTAAAACCTCGCATACGTCGTGAAATGCAAGCGATTACTCCACAAATGATCAACAATTCCATTCGAAGCTTCCAAGATAGGTTGTACTATTGCCAAGAAACAGATGGTCGTCATTTTGAGCACTTGTTATAAGGAAAGTTGATTATTTGTTATTACCCTAGTTAGTATTGTTGTAATTTAGTATGTGTTCAAAAATTACATGTTTTAAGTCTTTGACATTTGTTTCTTGTTTTTTTTTTCAAGTAATGTTGTACTTATTCACTATTTTTGGAAAGAGGAAGAAAGAAAGAAAGCTTTTCTGTGATATATCACTCGACCTACGTTGCCATTTGAGTTCTGACGTCACATAACTTTGACAGTTCCTCTAAAAAACGAAGAATACAATACCGTTCATAACCCTAAAATTTGTTAATTATATGTTCACTCTATTCAAAGAAAATGACTTGGTGCCAGACTTTCTCGCTACCCTGTATATATATATATATATAGATTCACCTCAAGGCCTTTACGTAAACACTCTTGTGATTACCAGTAAGATTACAAAAAAATCCACCAATGTGGGAGACCATACTTATGATACCTAGGATTTTGAAACAATCCTATGGAACATACTACACCCAAAGATCCTGTCATTGGCCCCAATATGGCAGATATATTACGATTCCTGGATTACATAATGCTATATTGGTTGATCAAACGAAGGCTTGGTGGTATGGTGATACATTTATCACTCGAAACGACATAACTCTCTGTGATTCAAGGATCTTAAAAACCTATCAAGATGACTGCTTGTTGCACTCTGAGAAGTTCAACATGCAGAAATTCCAGCTACAAATTGACACCACACCTCCAGCTCATGAATTATTACAGACCCAAGAAGGGATAGTTGTTTGTCAACCAGGCGAGCATGTCTTAATCCACTACACGGATACTATAGGGTTAAGCAAAACACGTGCCCTGACAGTGGAGCATCCTGTTTATCTGAACAAGCTGAACGGGACCACGATAATTGTGCATGAGAACACATAAGTTTATGATCGAAATGATATACGCCCATCACGATATGTTATCTAATGCATCCTCTATAGAAGACCTGTAATTATCTATCCAAATAAAGCACATATAATAGAACATCTTCCAGAAATAAAGCAGCTGTCTATTGTATCCCATACTGTACCTTATGTTTTACTATTAGCTCTTGTAGGAGTATCAATCTGGTATTGTAGGCGACATGAGACTATGAAGAAGGTTGTAAGGTATTATGTCGGGGGTTACAGAAAAGAAACCCCAAGTAATGCGATCGATATGGAAGGAATGCATGCCACTATGTGATCATTTCGAATATTTGATATTTTCAACTTGTATATACATAAATAAATGGTATGTAATAAACAGTGGACATGCCAGACTTAAGAGATTCCTAACATCCAATATTAAGATTATATGTACAAATATTGGATGTTAGGAATCTCTTAAATCTGGCATGTCCACTGTTTATTACATACCATTTATTTATATCTTTTATACACTACTAACAGTATCTAAGAAATTTAAGATATCTCTGGACCTGAGTAATAAAAGGGCCAAACTCCATTTATGGACATTTGGAGATATTACCATTACTAAAATTGGCAGATTGAAAACTACATATACAAAAAAGGCCAGGCTCCTTGTATAGCTGGTTGCCTAGATGGTTGTTTTAAAAAAGGGCTTACCTCCAAATCAAATAAATAGTGAAAAGGCCAAACTGCACTTAGGCCCCTTCGTTTTACTGTGAAAAGGGCCAACCTCCACTAAGTGTGGAGATTGGCCTTTTCTTATGGAACTCTTATAGGTTATATTATTGGACATTGGCCTTTAATGACATAACCTCCAAATTAGTTTTTTGTAGTTTGTGCATATTTTGGATAGTTACTATTGAGTGAAGTGAAAAAAAAATGTATTCAATAGGACCAAAAGGGTGCTTTCTTTGCTTACAGAGCCTCCAGATAGCAACAAGAAAAACGGCAAGGGTAGAAATACAAAATAGATTATAGATCCTGAGACATCGTTTTCAGATGTGGGTGGAAAAGTCTTTGTAGAAAAGATGCCACAAAGCAATTTTTATTCTGGACTTGATTCTGACAAAGAGGTAAACTTTAATTTAATATATTTTTCCTGATATTTTTTGTTTGAATTGCTAAGTCGAAATTGACCTTTTTTAGAATAACCAAGCTTCAAATAGTTCAGACATACAGGATGAGCAAGACGTCTCTATGATCATTGAAAAAAAAAGTGGATGTAAGTTAACTTATTATCCTCGCTCATAGGAGGCGAAATTATTGTATTTGGAGAAAAGTACATTTGACGATTTCTCATATTTATATTTTTTTTCTTTAGTTTACTGATGAAAAGCAGCAATCGAAGAAATCTACCAACAATGAAAGCAAATTAGAACCAGGAGAATCGAAAGAGGAATATTCGAGTAGGGTGGGTCACATAAGCTATTGTCTGCTATAGAAAAAATTACCAGCAACTTAGAATACATTGTTTTTTTTCCCTTAGAAATCTGACAGTTTATCCAGCAGCAGCCAGAAAGACGTATCAGATGACAGAGATCTTAACTATAGCCCGGGATCCAGCGCCTCCAGCCCGGTTGAAAGTGAGAGTGATGCAAACCAGGTGGGCGAAGATACTCCAGCAGAAAAAACGAAATCCAGAAAACGTGTAAGAAATATCCAAAATTGGGCCCAAGTAAAACGCACAGGAAGAAAAAGTAAAGGAGAGGAGTATAAAACTGAAAAAGGCATTATAAAACGATCCAAATTGTTACAGCCATCCTGCAAATGTAAGCGACAATGCTATAATAACATTCATGAAAAGCAGACAGTCTTTTTTCTGGATTTTACAAAATGAACAGACATGCCCAAGATCAGTTGATATCCCAAACCATTGAAGAGACAGTCGAGGAAAGAGAGAGACTATCAGAGGGACAAACTAGCAGCAGGCGTCAATATTCAAGAAAATATTATTTGAACAACATAGACGGAACTAGGACAGAGATATGTCAAACAATGTATCTGAATACATTTGATATTTCTATTAAGAAGGTACGAATAATTACTGAGAAAAAAAGAGTTAATAACTGAGTTTGTCCACCTGATCAAAGAGGGAGGCACAATAAACATACGACAATTAGCGAAGAGTCAAAAGATATTATTCATATGCAGATACGCAGTTTTCCAGCGCACAGAAGCCATTATTCGGCAGCAAAAACATCAAAATATTATCTCAGCCCTGACTTAACAATTTCTGAAATGTATCAACTCTATCTTAAACAATGTCAGAGCTCAGGTTTCATTCCACTTAAAGAGTTTCAATACAGAAAAATATTCAATGAGGAATTTAACCTATCATTCCATCATCCTGCGAACGATACCTGTGCAAAGTGTGACCGCTTAAACCTAAACCTTAAAGCTTTGAACACCCTGGCAAATCCATCAGAAGAAGAGATAGGGAACAAGAGGCGCATTGAGGATGAGCTAAAGGAACATTTGGCTATGGCTCAAGAGGTCTATACAAATAAGCTAAAAGATAAACAGAAGAGCAAGTTAGATTCAAGTTGTGTAATAATTTCTTTTGATTTAGAAAAGTGCTTGCCAACTCCTTACCTAAGAAATGGTGTATCTTTCTACAAAAGGCAATTGTGGGTTTACAACCTAACTCTTTATAGATCAGACTGCACTAGCGATCAGGGAATTTGCTTATTGTGGAACGAAACATTAGCAGGGCGTGGAGGCCAGGAAATAGCTTCGTGTTTAAGAAAGTATATTCTGGATCTTCCTTCCACAAATATTAAAACCCTTAATTTCTACAGCGATTCATGTTCTGGGCAAAACCGAAATATTTATGTTGCCACGATGTTTTGCAAACTTTTACAAGAGCTGCCAGAACTTAGTTCTGTAACTGAGATTAATCACACATTTATGAAGCCAGGGGCGGTATTCTTAACTCACTCCTCTCACAAGCGAGCGATCACCAAAGGGAGTGATTTGATTGGCAGCGATATGGCTTTTCTAGATTCTCATGTACCCCTCCGCTCGCAAATTTGTGACACGAGTGACTAGTTACGGCAACACCGGTATATTAGCGTATTTTGACATCGATGTCAAAATAGTTTCTAGTTCTGTGCTTAAAGGCAAAGAATTCTATTCTAACCTGAAATTCTTTTGAACAGTAAGATATAACGTTTGAGATGAAGATTGGTGCTGAGAAAAAAGCCACTCTCGTTGGGATATTAAGAGACAAGCCAAAGCTAATTAATGGGAAATTCGACTCCAATTTTACGCATGCTGTTGCAAAGGCTGAATGGGAGGCTATAGCCACAACTTTAAATAGTATGTCTGGCTGCCAAAAAACGTGGCAAATGTGGAGATCGGTGAGTATTATTTTTCATTAATCTTAATATGAAATGTATGTTCTGAAAGTTATTTAGTTTTAAATTATTGACATATTTACAGACATGGCAGCATATACGCTCCAGAACGAAGCTGAAGCACGCCCAGGCTCTGCGAAATCGCAGAGCGACTGGTGGTGGCCCTGAAGATGAGGTACTGGGTGAAACAGACGAGACTATTCTATCAATAATTAAGCCTGTCATGGTAGAAGGGCATGCCGTTGTTGAACCTTCAGTGATGGATATCCTACCAGAGAGATCATGTAGTCCTGAAAATATTGATCAGGGTAGGTTATTAAAATATTTTTTATTCTGTACGTTTAGTAATCAGTTACATGTGTAATTGTAGATGATCCAGTTGTACAGCAGCCTGAAGGGAATAGCAGGCCTATAAGAAAAATTGTCCAACGGCCTTATCTGAAGGCCAAGAAAAGTGGCGAGGCCGTTGATGCTTACAAAAAAAGTTTGGACAAAAAAAAACACGATAAAAGAAAACTATTACCAAAGAAAAATAGCCATCATGGAAAAAAATGCAGAAAGTACTGCGAGAATGGCCGATTCTCATGAAAGAATTGCCAATTCTTTAGATGATATATCTAAGAATTTAAGCTTATTTATAGAAGATTTAATGTAGTTATTTAATTTTTAGTATTTACTTTTATTTAGATGATAATTAATTTTATAGTATATTAGTTTTTGTTGTTTATATTTTTATAATAAATTTAGAATAGTGGGTACATAGTTTTATTGAAATAAATAGAATAAAATTTAAAAATGAAAATTTTAATTAGAAGATACAAAATTTTTAGAAAATATAAGAAATATTAATTTTCTCTATCTCTAAAAATACTTATTATTTTGTTCCTCTGCCTTATACCAGCTTGCAATTGGGGGTTTATTCTGCCAATATTTAACACTTGCTTCTGCTTCTTGAAGACTATGGTAAGCTACAGACTATTTTTTTAACCTCTGTATGTAACATGTAGGTTACTTACATTTATGTATCATGTACATATTACACATTGTTATTATTGTTGTGGCTATCACTTTAGTGCTCAGTGTATTAACAGTTACATTAGTACTTAAAATGTAACTATAATAATCTGTTTTTTAAATTAAATTGAAATTTCTCAAATAGATTCTAATGTCCAACAAATGAGGTGAAAGGTGTTTCAAATAATAATAATCTATAAATTACTCAATTCAAAAGAAAAAGATTTTTTTATTAATATGAATGATATTACCAAAGTCTTCATTATAGTCATCATTGTTTTCTTCGAAGTAAGGATCATTTAATTCTAAACATACATTTTGTAATACACAACATGTATTTATAATTTTGCAAGTTGTAACTGGGTCATAATGGAGCACACGGTGTTTAAATAAACGGCGGAACCTCATTTTAAGAACCCCATTGCACCTTTCTACAGTGGACCTAATTGTTTTGTATGCTGCATTGTAATGAAATTCTGGACTACCTGGATTGGGTTCTGGTCTAATAGGAGTTAACAACCAACTCCTTAAAGCACATACAGAATCACCTCAAAATATGAACGAAATAAACATTAACTTATAGTGATTGTTTCAATCCTAATTTTAAGTAATACATATGTTCCTGTTTAATCAAATAAATGATAACTTAACCTCCTGCAATATTTAGTGCATAACTGAAAATGATTCCATTGAATAAGCAGGTTTACAACATTGTTCATTCATAAGAACTTATGGAAACAAAATATCAACATGGTAAAATATATACTGACAAATCTTATTAATAATCTAAAACATTTTACTTGCCCAATAAAAAGTAGTCTTTATGTCCAGCTTCATGTAAATTTTGTAGAACATTTAATAAATTGCAATTATTCCAAATGTAGGAATCATGATTACTCCCAGGATATTTGGCACATACATTTAAAATTTCAAGCTTATGATCGCATACCTAAACATAAATGTGAAAAGTAGCTATCTACAAAAATTAACATAAATTACTCACCAACTGCACATTCATAGAATGATATCCCTTTCTATTAACATATAGATGCTCTGGAAAATTGGGATCGTTTATTTTTGGAGGAAATAGAGCAACATGAGTGCAGTCAATGCATCCAATTATCCCAGGTACATTATATTTTAAAAAGAATCTGAAACATTTCAAATTTATATTCAACTGAAAATAAATCATAAGTAATTTTTTCCTAACTTTCTTCGAATATCATTTAACTCAGGAATGGTTTGGGGGAATTTTATGAATGCATCCATTATTTCCTGTCTGTTGAATACCTCAATAATTTTGAGAATGCATCGACTCACTGATGATTGGGAGATACCCAAACAATAATTATTACCTACATCTTGCTGGTAACTACCACTACCAAAAAACTTCAATGCTGCCAGTAACTAAATAAAATAATTTTATTTTAAAATTTAGAGAAAATTAACAACTTTTAATAGTATATCAATTTCATATTAGATACCTAGCAGCTACATATTTGTAATAAGTTTATATAAATCAAAACCAAATAAAAAGTAAGACAGTTCTTACTACTAGTTCGGGATTCAAATCTGTAGTTTTTATAGGTTCGTCCAGATATATTCTTATTATGTCCAAGACATATCTGAAAGTTTGTTTGGTTAGCCGAAATATTTTTTTTAAATTGGACATCACTGAGTTGTATCAGAGGGTCTCTTAAAACAACTCTATGGGGCTCTGCAACATTTTCTTCAGCTTCTTCTAGGTCTTCCAGCAGACCAATATACAGAAGATCATCCATTACTACAATCACTTATATATGACTACAATTATAAATGATTTATATACAATTACAATTTACAAAACACTGTTTCAATAAAAATTATAGGTTAGAATTGTCTATTTACATGCGAATACGAGTGAAATAAAGCACTCCTCTTTGGCGGGAGCGTTTCAATTGCGAGGAATGGGCATGAGAATCGAGATTGCAATGAATATCGATCCCCTCGCATACAACGACATCGATATCGCTCCAAGCGAGGACCTGAGAATACCGGCCCAGGTCATACCCACATGGAGGCTGATACAATACAAGCGCAATTGAGCGCGCCAAGAAAAAAACCACAATAGTCGACTGAAAAACGGAGAAAAAGTCGCTTCCTTCTCGATTTTTTAGGTACAACCACATGTGGTCTTTACAAAATGATAGAGTAGGTCCCTGGCCATCTGAAATCGGCAATTACAACATTTTTTAATAGGGACAACACTTTTTATTGCGAAATTTGTGAAAAATCTGTCAAAATTATGTTCTATCACTTTTTCACACATACCTCGCGATATCTCCGGAACTAAACAAGATATTTTCAACTTTTTTTTTAATCGGCGGAAGAAACATAAGCGAAGATTACTGCGTTAGTTTCATTAGTATAGAAAACCTAGTTTTTTTGTAAAATTAGAGAAAACTGTAATCTTTACTTTTTTTGCAGCACTATTTTCAGTAATCGAGAAACTTTTTTATTTTTCAAAATTTCACCAAACTATCTGCGTACCAAATAAATCTAAAGCTTCAAGGAAGTTTTGAAAACAAGAATCACTGTTCTAAGTATCATAGTTTTCAAGCAGTAGTTACTTGAAGTTTAAATGTTCGCACCTCCATGGGCCACCGCGCCGGCCGGGCTCATAATAATGTTACAAGGAACAGCCGATTGTGATATAATTTTATCGTTTACACTCTCGTAGCAATCATCATCTATTAACCATGATACAAATTTTAGCAACTCATTAGGTACTTGCTTTTTTAACTCTGCCTGATTCATATCATCCGGATTTGGAAAATTGCTTTGTGGGATATCAAACTCTCTAATTTTTTTCATTAAAATACCCGCCGCTTTGTGTGAAATTAGGATTTCGCTCTCTTTAATAACCTGGAAATCTTCGTTCGCGTTGATTTTGTAAGAGGCAGTGGAGTCTGAGCTGGTTGAGTCTGATAATACACTTTCATCTCTTAATAGTTGCAAAGTTGTGGTACTATCAGATTTATTTTGACAAGCTGTGATGTTTCGTTTACCAATGTACAGACAATAACAGCTTTTGTGATATTTAGCCTCATAAGCAAAGAGGTCCTCATAACCAGCTTTATGACCCTTTTTCAGTCCACTACAATGGATATTGAAGTTCCGCATGATTGGACAAATTTCATTAAAACGTCTGTATACAGAAAAAATAAACTTATTGTAACTGAGATGCGTCAAGATTTCCTTAACTTTGGAGATATTCTTAAATCTTTATTGGTACACAGAAAAAAAGATGAAGAAGGAAATTCAGTTCCGTGGATGCACATCAAGCAAATGAAATTTCAAAAGGATCTAGAGTACCAATTTTTTTACAAAACAGATTTTAAAAATGGTGATTACAAAAAAGTTGACTTGAGAAGAGGAACTCTTCGAAACCGACAAAACATGTTACTTGACTGTCAGTTGCAACCTTTAAACAAAGAGCCCTTGCCTATTGCAAACCAGAAATACGACGATCTAATGCAGCTTCTGCCATATGTGAGCGATTATAACAAAGCATATATTCAAAATCTGAAACGTTCCTCCACACTAGATGGTAACGACTACCCTGCTTTGGAAGAGGAATGTTGAAATATTTATATTTTTGTATTTTTCTAAATATAAATAGTTTTGGGAAAAATAATAGTTTACGTTTTATTGGTAAAAAAGCAATGATATTCTGAAAACACACTGGGCCTATCTCCACCAACCTCCACTGGTAAATGGGCCAAACTCCTTCTAAATCAAAAATAGCAACAACTTCAAATATCTAATTGAGCACTCTGAATTCTTGGCCTTTTCTTTACAATATTTCACTTTAGAGTAATACAAATATTTTTCCACAAACATTTTAGAATAAATTTAAATGATTTTAAAATTTCAACTGACAATTACGCAAAACAATAAAAATGGAGTTTGGCCCTTTTATTACTCAGGTCCAGATCTAAGCAATCTTTATATCTTTGACAGAAAAATCAAAGCGTTCTTATTGTAACACAAGTACTGTTGCCTTGAGTGTGAAGATAAACCATATTTATGTCTTGATTGTTTTTCGACCTACCACAACAGTGTCGAGTAATATAATATAGTTAATATGGTGTCCATTTTATTTTAGTTTATTATAATTTGGTTTTTTGTTGTTATGTTTACTTTTATTTTGGAATATATATTGATTTTACCAGATATTGTTCATTTATAACAAATGGGAAGCTCATATATTCAAGTCGTCAGATGGTTGGCGCTCGGTAGTAGTGACGTTTAGAGGGCTGCAAGGAACGTGTTGATGATGGAACTAAAGAGTCTAAATGAACTGAACAAAGAAAATGGTGTAAACAATTACGAACGTTATCAACTGAGTCCGTCGGGATTACGATTTACGCTATTGTCCTCATTTAATCCTTGCTCGAAGTTACCGACTATATGTAACTTCGAGCAAGGATTAAATGAAGACAATAGCGTAAATCGTAATCCCGACGGACTCAGTTGATAACGTTGAAGTTAAATTAAATGAAAAAAATTATAATAAAGAGGGCGCAATTGTAGCGGCAAACTTAACTGGGAGCAGATACGATGAAAAAATATACGCCGAAGATGAACTGGAATATACTTAGGGGAAAAATTGGACAATGGATCCATACCAAGTAATGAAAACAACATAGTAGGTGAGGCAGGAGTACGAAAGCAAACTAAAGGAAATTTTCAAGAGACAAACAGAAAATTGAGGCTCAGCGGAATGAAGTACCAGCAACGAAAACGAAAAAAATTAGACCAGCGAAGCACATTAAACGAGACCCCTGTAAAGGCAAAAAGTCTCAGTACCAATGCTCCTCAAAATTCAGCGAGGAAATGCGAGTGAATATTTTTGACCAATTTTATAGGATGCAAGATAATTATCAACAGAAACTTTTTTTTTAGCAGCTTGTGTGGAAAAAGTTTCTATTAAACAAGATACGGTAATACCAGACCAGAAAGTCGCCGGCAATGTTCCAGAGTACATTTTCTTTCTCTAAACGGGCAAAAAACTCCAGTCTGTCAGCAATTCTCATTAGCTACGCTTTCTATATCGTAAAAAATGATCCGTTATAACGATGACAATCGCACAGACATGAATACCGCAAAACCAGAGGGCCGTGGTAAAAAGGAGCCTAAGAATAAAACATCTGCTCATATTCAAGAAACTCTTGAGGTATTAATAAAAGAATTGCCTGCGGTCCCTTCACATTATTGCAGAGGAATAAGCAAAAAACGTTACCAGCCTATTGAGTTCAGGGACGTGCCCAATTTGTACAGAATATACAATAAGCAATGTGACGACAAAAACGAACACTTTGTCACTGAAAAGTATTCCGGAATATATTTACCACCAAGTTTAACGTAGGTTTCCATTTACCAAAGAAAGACAAATGTGTTGTCTGTGAAAAGGAAAAGAATCGAGCGATAGATAACATAGCTATATCGAACATCGAACAGCATCTCCTAGATAAAGAACATTCAAAGCAATTACATTCAAGAGATCAAGACAAAGCCAAAACCAATCCAAATTTTGTTCGTACCAGTTTCGACTTACAGAAAGTTTTAAACACTCCACATGGAGATAACATGTTACTTTATTATTCCAGAAAATATTCATTTTACAATGAAACATTTTATGAATCTGGAACCAGAACTGTTTTTTGCTGTGTATAGGGTGAACAAGATGGCACACGAGAGGCCAATGAAATTTGTTGAATATTGTGTGATTATCTTAAAATTGTTGATGAATGAAAAAATGTGAAAACGGTTTCTCTTTTCTGCGAATCGTGTCCTGGGCAGAGCAAGAATCCACAGGTCTCAAGTGCACTTGCATGGTTTCTTCACAATATTTCACAAAATATTAAAGAAATTATAATACCTTATTTGCTACCTGGTCATACGTATATGCCAGTCGATTCTGTACATGCGACAATAGAAAATGCAATCAAAAAAAATTATATGGACACCATCGGAATGGCCTACAATCATAAGGAATGCAAGGAACATTCTGCCATTTAATGTGTTTAAAATGACTTTTGTTAAATTTAGAAACTTCAAGACCCTACAAGCATCAATATTCCCTGATTTCCACAAAAAAAACAGATACAGGAAAACAATTGTATTTGACAAAAATTAGAAGTTATTTTTGAAAAAGGAAGTGAAACTTTTAAGATATGTCATTCTTTCCAAGATAACGAAGCAGAAGATTTCGTCACCTTTCCTTTGTGGAAAAGGGGTTCCTGAAGCAATACAGATGGTTCTGGGTTGATATTATTGACGCCAAGACCTCTTTATACGTCAATGTTGCCTATTCCAACAAATAAATCAAGAAATTTGCTATCTTTGGTAGAAAAATCGGTTATACCAGAGTTTTATCGACAAGAACACCTGTCAATGAAAGCAGACGACAATATTCCAGACGAAACTAACGACGAAGATGAGGAAGAAAAGAGCATTGATGAAGTTCCGGAGCAAAGTTTGCGTAAACAAAGTAAATCGAAAACCACGAGAATGACAAACAAGAAGGTACCAAAGGCTTTTAAAACTGCAAATATAAAAAAAAATGAATGAAATTGAAATAAAATAATAATTTGTATTTTTAAATTTCATTAAACTTATATTTTGTTTTCAGTTTTTATTTTTTTAGTGTTTGTATCACTTCCCATGTTTGACAATTATTGTGAATTCTGCTTCCACTTTACCCCGCCACTTTACTCTCGTATCAAAACATACCATGTGCCCAGACAAAGGTCGTAACCAACAGTTGTCAAGTTATATTATTCTTTTTAGCAAACTTGGTTGCATCTAATTCCATCTTATCTCTGCGTTAAGGTACCAGACTATGAGAATTAACTCAACGAGATTTTAGTGCTTATCAATTATAGTAAATAAATTACGAAGTTTTTTGGCCCTCCTGGAAAATCTTTGTTTTGTTTCGCCCATTACCCTCTGACACGTCGAAATACAAACATTATTTTATTTTTTACAGGTTTAAAGATAGGTTCTTGTTTCAGAAACGACTAGTATTTCCTCAGAATGGTATAGTGATGAAGTCATCTTCCATCCAGAAGAAAAATAATCATCAGAAAATGTGCCCAAACGTACTAAAAGACATTTTCCTGTGGTAGCGAGAACTCTTGGCCGTTATGAGATTTCAGAAAGAGCAGGAGCAGCAATAGTGTCTGCAACGTCACAAGAGATCGGCCTAATAAATAAAGAAGACTGTTACAAGGTAGTAGATAGAAATCTAATACGTTGGTCACGAGCTACTAAACGAAATATTTTAAAAAACAAAGTGACAGTAATACAAGGGTTGTTTTTTTTTCAACCTCCGATCGCATAGTACGAATGCCAGGCATACGCGAGGAGGCTAGTCTGCGTAGTAGGCGACTGCGCATCTTCTCTTCAATACATTCTGTCACTGGCGATTCCAACACGCCATTTTCTGTAGAGCTGCAGTCAGGTAAACGTGGCTGTCACTATTGATTCTCCCGCCAAGTGTGAATTGCGAAGTGTTATTCGTATCTTGCAAGCAGAAGGTAACAGTGCAGCGGAAATCCATCGCAGAATGAGTCGAGTGTATGGAGAAAGCTTTATGAGTGATGGTGTTGTTCGTGAATGGTGTCGAAAGTTTAAAGATGGCCGAACTGATGTTCATGATGAAGGGGGTCAAGGACGCCCACCATATAGTCCCGACCTAGCGCCGAGTTACTTTCATCTTTTCCCTGAGCTGAAGCAGTGGCTTGGGGGCCAGCGCTTCCAAAATGACGTGGAACTCAAAAACACCGTCACAACTCACTTCCAATCATTAGCGGCAACATTTTATGAGGAGGGTATTGCAAAGCTTATTCACAGATATGATAAATGTCTCAATCGTCAAGGTGATCATGTAGAGAAGTAGCTTGCATTGTACATTACTTCTGATAATAAAAACTTTTTTGTATATTCACCCGTCTTTTCTTTATAGCCTATCGGAGGTTGAAAAAACAACAACCCTCGTATGTTCGGACTTTACTTTGATGGTAGGAGGGATACGCCCTTACAACAACTGATGATAATCGATGTAAAGTTATTAGGGAAGAACACATCACGTTACTTAAAGAACCTGGGTCATTTTATATGGGACACATTTCGTTAACGTCAGGAAAAGCAGTTTCTATGAAAAATGGTTTAGAACATTTTTTTGCCGATAACTTAATAGATTCACCAGTTTGCTGTGACGGTACTATGACGTATACCGGTCAAAAAGAAGATCTGATACGACTTTTGAAAGTGCAAATGAAAACACCACTGCAATGGTTTATTTGCCTCCTGCACGCTAACGATTCTATCGAACTTCCACTGATGCATCTCTTCGACCGTTTGGATGGAACAACAAGTGGTCCACGAGCTTCTACTGGGCCTGATGGAAAAGCTTTACAGAAATGCGAAGATTTACCACCGGTAAGATTTAAAAAAATTGAATGCGACTTATCGTTTGTTACAAGCACTGATTCAAGTACAGATCAGCAATATCTCTTGGATATTTGTAGAGCAACCAATTTGGGAGAATGTTCTACTAGCCTAGCAAATCGTAATCCAGGAAAATTAGTTCACTCAAGATGGTTAACCACAGTTAGCACCTTCGCTGGTTGCCGATCACGCTCTCGCGCGTATTAGACTAGTCTTGTTTCTAAGCGATATATTTAGATCGGCGTTAGACGCCAGCCAGTGTAGTTGTGTCGGCATTACGGGAAGGGTATAGGTGAGTGATTGACGCGCTTGGTTTTGATTTTTGATTGAAACGTATTATAGAATTACACATGGCGGAAAAAAATATTGGTGTACCAGGACCTTCTCGGCCCAAAAGGGCAAAAATAGATATAAAAGCTCCCCTAACAGATGCTGAACTCGTTGAAATCCTGGAGGGCGATTTGTCAGACCATTTAGACGGAGATTTTGACTCAGGGAGTGATGATGAGTTCGTGTCCAATGGATTTTCAGATGATGAAATTTCTGTTGCGGATCACGAAGGAAATACTGAAAGAGAGCAACAAATACCTCAAGAGGAAGGTAACGTGGGAGGCTGATTCGGAGTCCATGAATTTTTTTCCATTTACAAAAGCTGAAACTTTTGTGGCACCTACTACTGGAAATGACCCAATTGATTATTTTCTGCATATATTGACAGACAATTTTCTGGATGAAATAGTTATGCAAACGAACAGGTACGCAATTGAATTATTTTTAGGGCCTAATGTTGAAGAAAAATCTCGCATTACTACATGGAGGGACGTGACTAGGGATGAATTATTAATATTTTTGGGTTTATTACTTCACATGGAGAATATTCGTCTGAACCGCATTCAAGACTACTGGAAAACGGATGCTTTGTTTGGTTTAGGAATATTTGCTCATAATATGAGCAGAAATCGCTTTTTACTGATACTAAGAGCCTTGCACTTTGCACAAAACCCTCAGGAAGGGGAGGATCGCCCAGAGGACCGCCTATATAAAGTAAGAAACATTATAAACCTTTTCAACACAAGAATGTCTGAAATTTATTACCCTGGTCGCGAACTAAGTTTAGATGAATCGATGATATTATGGCGTGGTCGGCTCAGTTTTCGCCAGTATATAAAAAATAAGAGGCACAAATATGGCATCAAATTGTATATGCTGACCACACCTGGAGGGATAATATTGAACTTTATGGTTTACACTGGCATCTTGGACGATTGCGGGGGGAAAGGACATGGAGAAAAAGTTGTTTTGAAATTACTAGAGTTTTTTACGAGTTGGACATAGCGTATATATCGACAATTACTATAATTCTTTCGAATTGGCTAAATCTTTAGCTGACAAACAAACTCATTGCACGGGAACAATGAGATCAAACAGAAAAACATTTCCAAAGGAAGTCAGAGACAAAAAATTAAAGAAAGGCGAATCGCTGGCAAGATATTCCAACGATGTTATGATAGAAAAGTGGAAGGACAAACGTGACGTCTGGTATATCTCAAATGAACATAAAAATGATATGGTAGACATTCCAACTAGAAGGCAAAATGAAATCTAAGCCGCTGCCAATAGTAAATTATAATAAGTATATGTCTGGCATCGATAGGCAAGACCAAATGCTTGCTTACCACCCTTGTGAAAGAAAAACGATCAGATGGCCCTCTAAAATTTTTGTTCATATTCTACAGCTCATGATGATAAATGCCCATAAACTTTATAATAAAAATTCAGATAACCGCAGCCCAATTTATGACTTTCGTTTGTCTGTTATAAGAAGTTTATTGAAGATCCCTTCCAAAACCACTGCCGGCGGCGGCGTGCCTGTGAACGAGCATGTTTTAAAAGTACGAGAGGAGAAGAAAGCAGGCAAGGCACTGAGGAAGCCATGCAAAAATTGTTATTTGCAAAAAAAAGAGGAAAGATACAACTTATGTATGCGTTGTATGCCCTGGAAATCCCGGTTACTGTTTAGACTGTGCAAAAATAACCCATAACTGACTTGTTTGCGATTGGTAAATAATATTTGTTTTTATCTTTTGAGGTCTATATTAGTTTTTTATTAGTTTTAAGCTGTAAATGTTTTTATGTTGACTTACTTACTGAAATAAGTATTTTGTTTTTTATTTTTGATTAGTTATTTGAATTGTTTTGTTTATTTCTTTCGTTTGTTTTTGTTTTCATCTTGTGAGGTCTATATTATTTTTTTATTAGTAGTTTTTTTTAAATTAGTTTCAAGTTAAAAATGTTTTTATGTTGACTGACTTACTGAAATAAGTATTCTTTTTTTATTTTTTATTAGTTATTTGAATAATTGTTTTGTTTATTTCTTTCGTTTGTTTTTATTATTTTTTCACTTGTTCCTTCAGTTGAATAGCTTTTTAGTTTTTGCTAATTAAATATTTTATTATAGTTTTGTGTTTTATTCATTTTATTTTATCACGCGCAAGCGCGTGGTGCGGCCATGGGCGACGAAATTCGAGCTCAGTGCCGGTCACGCGCCAGCGCGTGACAAAAATGAACATTTTTAAAATGTCAAAAATATTAAAATATAGACTAAACTAAACTTAAAAAACCTTAATAAAAATATTTTATAGCTGCTGTCCAAAAATACGTAGTCGGCTTCTGGTGTCAATATTGGGCCTCAGACCGGCAGCGAACGTGTTAAGAGAATTTTGCGGTTATATGTGGCAACTGGTAGTCCTTCTGAAAATCTGGTTACTCTAGTAACATTTGTTATAAAAGTTTATGCACTTATGTGGTATCATATTAGAACTAAACCATCTTGTACCAGTAGATCAAATCATTTGCATAATTTAATAGTTCTATCTGGGTATCTGCCACAAGAGCTGAAAGATATAATCGATCCAGTTATCCAACGAAATGGATTCTTCGGCCATCCCGAAAATATTTTGTTATCGATGTTAGACGACTCACGATATGAAATAAGATACATTGAGAAGTATTATGAAAGCTAGAAAAAATTTTACAACTGGTACTGTTCCAAACTGTAAGAATATTTACTTTGCCGAAATTCAATTTTGAGGCTTAAGATTATATTGCCTTGGTAGATTGGCAAAATATTGAACTCGCTGAACCTCCAGTGACAAAATCTTCAGCAGATCATGAAATTTTAAATTGCATACAACAAAAAACTATTGATCTGTATCAATTGCTTCCTATTGTAAATGGCTTTACAGTCACACACAAGCCTTAGAGAGAAACATAAAAACTGTAACAGAAGCATCGATAGCTGTATGTGGTTTATCAAATAGAGACGGTTTCATAAGAGCGAAGATCGAATCAAGAAGATTAGTTCCTTCGTTCAATACCAAAAAAGAATATCAAGCTGCTGATTGAGTGCTGACTACCATCAATTAAGGTAAAAGTACCGAACGTGGACAGTGTCCCAAATTCGGGCCCTATTCTCTTTAATGAACAAATTAAGATAATGTTCTCACAAAATATCGAAATTATCACAGTAGCGTCATCTATGTATATATTTATATATCATACACTCTGAAATTCAGTGATACCAACACTCCTTGCATTTTATTTCGCGCGCCAAAATAGGCAGTACACGTTGTGGCTGAAATTCGTTGTCTCTCTTTATAGTGGAAGTGAATTCATCGATTTTTCCAGGTAAGTTCTTCATCACATTATGTTCAATACTACATGTTTTATGTTTGTAATGAGTTTATGGATGATTATTCTGAGTATTTTAACCAAAAAACTGTTTTTTTTTTAAATCATAACCTCTAATTTACAAGATTAGGGATCTACAAGATTTGCTTCACCTTATTCGGACATGAGGTGTCCGAAAAAGATTCACGAGAATACTGATCTACTATCTGTTCTGTCCTTTTTCAATACAATAAAAGGTCGTATTGCATTGCCTTCTAGTGTATAGTGCAAAATATATATTGTACCCATTTCTGACACAGGGTGTCTTAATTAGGTACTGGAATGTCCGAATTGGGTTGGAGTGTTTTTTTTTATTGGAATTTATTTTTTTTTCAGAATGTCTGCGAAGAAAAATAAATATTATTCATTAGAATCCCTCAATTTGGCTTTAGAAGCTATCAAACAAGGAATGCCTGTTAAATCAGCAAGTAGGGAATTTAAAATTCCAAAAACAACATTACATTCCAAGTTCCATGGAAAATATCCCATTGAATGCAGTGCGGGGGCACCAACAATTCTGACGAAGGAGGAAGAGGACGCATTGGTAAAGTGGATCATCAGCGTTGCCAAAGTGTGATTTCCTGTAAGCAGGGATCAATTATTGGATAGTGTTCACACGCTTCTATTGAAGATCAAACCCCTTCAAGGACAACCGTCCTGGAACGCATTGGTTTGAAGGTTTCCTTCGCCGCCACCCCGAAATCACAAAGAGGATGTCTCAAAATCTCGTAAATTCTCGAGCAATAATAACAGAAGTTCAAATCAGAAACTGGTTTCAGGAAATTGAACAATACCTCCGAGAAAATGACTTTCTCAAAATTGTTGATGATCCTCGACGAATTTATAATGCTGATGAAAGTGCATTTTTTTGTGTCCGAAAGGAAAGAGAGTACTAGCACTAAGAGGCAGCAAGACAGTCTACAACCACACTGCTAATGATGAGAAGGAATGTATAACGACACTTCTTAAAGGTATACCATATTACTATTTTTTGTTTTTCATTTTCATGAAGTTCAACTAATCCTTTCCTCGTGTGTCCATAGCTAATGCAGCAGGTGATTTACCCCCTCCGATGGTGATGTTTGCTTACGGAAGGATTCCTCAAAGTATCGTTTTGCTTATGCCTGATAAATGGGGTTTGGGAAAATCTGAGTCTGGTTGGATGACTGGGGAATTTTTTTTCGAATATGTCTCTAATATTTTCCATCCTTGGCTCATCAAAAATAATATACCACTGCCAGTATTATTTCATGTTGACGGACATAAATCTCACCTCACGATGCATCTAAGTAACTTCTGTTCTCAGAACGGTATCATTCTAATAAGCTTATTCCCTAATGCGACACACATACTACAGCCTATGGATGTTGGTGTTTTTCACCCATTAAAAAATGGATGGAAGAATGCAGTCGCTAAATTTAGAACAGAGAATAATAAGCAAAAAATAAGAAAAGAAAATTTCACGCCACTCCTTGACACCACGATCAAAGAAGTCGTGAAACCAAAAATGATACAGAATGCTTTCAGAACATGTGGCTTATATCCACTCGATGCAAATGCAATCAACTATTCCAAATTGGTTTCCTCTGATCCTGCTAAAACTCAATCAATACAACAATCTGTTCTCAGTCAAGACTATAAAACTATAGATTTCAATGAAGAACATATGAAGTTTGTTGAAAGTTATACTGAAGTTGTTCCAGAAATCGATGACTTGTCCGAAAATAGTATCGTACTGGAAGGACTGGATAAATGAAATATTGAATAGCAATAGTCAGAATACGACCATCGCTTCTGAATCCCTAGCCACAAATGCTTCTGCAACACAAGCATCTGATATTGAAATAATAGAAATCACAGAGAGAAATATACACTGTAGGAGAAACTGAAAAAAATATGCAGCTTCAGAAAAATCCAGTTCTTGAAATAGTTGATGTGAATCAATATAATGACCATGCATCATACTAATATGACACAACAATTCAAAGTATTGAAATCGAAGCTGACATAATGAAAAAATCGAATGAAGCAGACCAATCTTCGCCAAGAAGCTGATGTGAATAATAGACTCCCAGAAAGAAATGAATCTGCAATGAAAGAACCTATTATGGAGGATGCAATGATTCTTAGCCACAAAAAAGATGAAAAAAGTCCTGAAGCAACCACTTCTGGCAATCTACCATTTGACGTCTCGTCCCCAATCAAAACCATTTTATTTTGGCCGGAAAGGCAGAAAACGGAAAAGAAAAAAATATATTAAAAATTCCCAGCGTTGCAACTTCAGAGCAGTGGAAAACCTTTTATATGAATAAACAAGAAGCTAAAGATAAGAAGGAAGAAGAAAAGGAGAATCGAAAGAGGCAGAGAGAAGAAAAGTTAAAACTCAATGAACAAACGAAGAAGAGTAAAAGAAACAGAAATATTAGTCTCAAAAAGGTAACACGAAGAATAACAGATAGCTCAGAGGAAGATGTTGGCAACTTATCAGAACTACCAATCGATAACCCAATGATAAATGATAAGAATTTCAACGTGGGAGATCATGTAATTGTCGATTATCTTGATATTAAATATCCTGGACTTATAGAAGAACTACGTGATTACCAAGCATTTGTCAGTGTGATGATGCGAAGCGGTGATAATTGGAAGTGGCCAATGAAGAAAGATGTCTTGTGGTACAATTTTGATGAAATAAATGAAAAAATAAGGGACCCGATATTATCTAACAACCGTGGTATTTTTTGTGTTCCTGATATGAAGAAGTATCAAGATTTCAAATTTTCTTGAATATTCAATTTTTTTGTATACTTTTAGATACTTCCTACTCACTATAATCCATTTTTTTCGTTCAGTGTCTGAATTAGGGTACAGCAGTGTCAGAATTTCATACTGTGTCCAAATAATGTACATATCGACGGGTGCAACGAAAACTGTAGTAACTCAATTTTTGTTCATTTTGAGATACATGTGTATAATTTTAAATTTATTTGTTATATTCCAAAGAATAAAGTCGTTAGTCATATTATCCTTGAAATAAGCAACCCACAAAACACCTAAGATATGCAGTAACTCTATTCCAGTCAACGCGCATCAACGAAAACTTCAGTATATCAAGTTACAATAGTTTTCGCCGGAAACATTTGCGGAAGGGTCCATAGTAACTTGACTTACTATTTTTTTGTATATTCTGACCGCGGTTTCGGTTTTCTAACCTAATGTTTTCGAACGTTTGTGATAAGTCTGGTGTTTGATATTAAACAAAAAACTTCGTTCAAAAATGAGTAAAGGAAGTAAACTAATATTAAAAAATGCTATAAGGATTGTTGAGGAAAATCAAGGTTAGTTTTACGATTAACATAAAGTTAAGGTAAATTTAGTTTATGAGTATTTTATTTTAGAATATCACTCCATGTCCCAGGTTCACCAGGAACCTAATGCAGTGTTATGTAATGAGGTTCATCCAGCTGAAAAACAGGTTCTCAAACCAAAAATTGTGTCTACATTGGATCCAACTATAAAAAGCCCCCTAGTCAATGATAAAGATGAAAATAAAACGGATAATTCGAACTCTAATCCAATAGAAGGTAAGTTTTATGATGAACATAAAGTTGAGACAAATTCAGTTTATGAGTATTTTATTTTAGAATCTCGCTCTATGTCCCCGGTTCACCAGGAACCTAATGCAGTTTTATGTAATGGGGTTCATTCGGCTGAAAAACAGGTTTTTAAACCAAAAAGTGTGTCTACATATTGGACCCAATTATAAAAAGCCCTCTAGTTAATGATAAAGATGAAAATGAATTGGAGTGTGATTCGAATTCTAATCCGACAGCTACTGAACCTGATCCCCAAATTCCATTATGTACCATTTCAACTTCATCTGCAAATCATTCAGTTAATAATTATTTCTCTGAGCACAGCGATGAAGATCCATTTAAAGACAACTCTGATACTGATCCAAATTATGAGCCTACTGAGGATGAAGAAGAGTCAGATAATGATGAGGATAATGCTAATTCTGAATACGAAGCTCCTGCTCCAAGGGAACCATTGGGTGAACTTAATGATAGAAACAAAGAGAACAAAAATATTAAAAGGAAAAGAAAGAGTGCTGCCAGAAGCAATGTTAGAAAAAGGTCTAGAAATGTTTTAGATTGGATTGATACGAAAGCAAAAAGATTGTTAAATCAAGGTGTTGAGCATAATAGAAAAGGAAAAATTATTAAAGAAAGAAAAATGGGTACAGCATGCAAAGATAAGTGTAGAATGAAGTGTCAAACGAAAATTAATTAAGAAAAAAGACAATCGATTTTTAAAGAATTCTGGTCTATGGCTGATCATACAAGACAATGGGATTTTATAGCTGGGTATGTGAAAGAAATTAAAAATAAGCAGGTTACGATTGGTGCAGGGTCAATATCCAGAAGGCTAAATTCCAGAAATTACTCGTTTAAAATTAATGAAGAAGAGATAAAAGTATGTAAATCCATGTTTTTGAATACTCTTGGCATCTCAGAAACATGGGTGACAACCGCTCTTTCAAAAATGAAAGGCTTAAGCACAATAACTGCTGACCAACGAGGAAAGCACGATAATAGACCAGAAAGAATCAAAGAAGCCATTAAAGATAGTGTACGAAGTCATATTAAAATGTTTCCCATGGTTCCTTCACATTATGTGCGCAAGGATTCAAAAAAAATGTATTTGGGAGAACGTCTAAACATACAAAAAATGTACAGGCTCTACACTGAGTACTGCACAGATGCTCAGATCATCTAAAAGGCAACAATCAGACAATATCGCGATATATTTAATCAGGAGTTCAATATAAGTTTCTTTAAACCAAAGAAAGACCAGTGCGACTTTTGTTCGGTTTATAGCCTATCGGATGATAAAAAGAAATTAGAAATAAAAACTGAATACGATACTCATATAAAAAACAAAACACTGGCTAGAGAGTTAAAACATGTTGACAAAATTATTGCTACAGATGACAAAACAGTATGTGTGGCATGTTTTGACTTACAAAAAGTATTAGCTACTCCCCAGTCCAACGTCAGTGACTTCTACTACAAAAGTAAATATTCAACTTACAATTTTACGGTTTTTGATGTAGGAAATAATCAACGATTTTGTTATGTCTGGTACGAAAAGATATCAAAAAGAGGTCCATGTGAGACTGCAAGCTGTTTATTAAAGTTCATTCAAACACAAAAGGTGTAAAATCTATAATTTTTTATTCAGATAATTGTGGAGGCCAGAACCGAAATAAGTTTTTGTTTTCTATGTTTTCATTGGCATCTACTACTTATCAGATTGACATTACCCATAGGTTCCTCGAAAAAGGACACACCCAAAATGAGGGCGATAGTTATAATTAAAAATATATATTCTGTGTGAAAGCTGTTTTTTATGACTTTCTACCCTTATGAACATTGTCCAGAAAATGTACTTGTAACAAAATGTGAATGATTTGTAGCAGTAATCATGAGTATAACATTTCCGCTGGATTTTCAGTTCTACATACACCTTAACGTGTCCGAATTTGGGACATTTACCTTATACAATTTTAGTACCTTTATGAAGTTTTATTTTAGTACAGATTTCTGTTTGTAATAATTTACTTTGAAATAAAATTTTTTGGTGAAAAATATATTTACTTTGTTTTACCACCCCTGGGGCAGTACAAAATATCAAGATAAAAATTTGAGATTTTTTTCCTTGTAACATCTTATCACAGAGCATCTATTCCACACCAAGCAGTTTCCAAATTCAAATTTTTGTATTTTTGATCCACCCTAGTGCATATACTTAAACAAGAGCTTCTATTTCGCTCAAGTGGATAAACCAAAGTATACGCGAGGGCAAAACAGTTTTTTCTTCACATGTCCATTACCATTATGGTTGACAAGTTAAATCAAATGTTAATATCAAGTTACTGGAATTTTTTACACGAGAGTTGTGCAATTATTGCATCTCTAACTATTGATCGAGCATCATCAAATTCAAGTATTAGATCTGCTCTCGAGAAAAAACTTATGACATTTCAACACTTATTATCTTAAATCTTACCATTACAAATATGGTTAAAGTGAAAAATGGGGGTTATTTTGGTCGAAATTTTAAATTGAACATTTTAAATGGTACCAACATTGCAATTTTGGAAACCGTAAAAGTTACGAGGTAGTTTGACATTGGGTAGCTAAATAAGTAGTTTTTTCTACGACGTTTCGTGTTATCAACGGCATAGTCAACTTTTTTTTTCTCAAATAAGTCGTAGAAAAAAGGACTACTTACCAAGCTAGCCAACGTCAAATCAACTCAACCTATCTCGAAACTTTTACGGTTTCCGAAATGCAATGTTGATACCATTCAAAATGATCAGTCTGTATACCTACTCGACTAGAACACCGATGAAAAACCAAAAAAATTACAAAACAAGAAAGTTTTTCATGGCTGAATCGAAATTAATCGAGTAGTTCAAGTTTATAGCATGGAAATATAGAATAACCGTTAAGTTATTGTTTTACAGTGCTAATAATCGTTCCTATTCACTGACGGTGTTTCTGGGTAACTTCGAAAAATTGCGGAAATCGAATCAAATATTACATTTTTCATTTTTAAATTAATTTCTTAAGCTTGGCACAAGAAATAACAAAAGCAATTATTCGTAAGAGACATTATTCTACCATGATCGCTAGTACAGAAACTTACGGCTGGAGAGGTTCCTGCCTCGTGGCTGCAATATTTCGAGTTTAACCAGTAAACCAAAAATACTTTATAATCGTTCTTTTAGCTGATAAGAGTTATGATTAGGCGAAGAAAGGGTTGTTAAAAATTGTTATTCTATTACATTGTTTGAGTATTTTTTCATGTGAAACATCGAATATTGCATTGTTAATATCTACATTTTACAGAAAACACTATACATTAGAATAAGAAACAAAATTCAGAGTATTTTAAAAGTAATAACAGTAATGTATGTAAGAATGAGTAGCCACTACTGTTGGAGGACAAGACAGCTAGTTAGCTGACGAACATTGGCAATAGTTATAGTTTTTTGTGAGCAAGTTAATGTTTGTAAGTGAATGATTAAATGAATACCTTCCAAAGAATTTATAGTTTTCGTAGAAGAACTAGTAGTAACATATACACCAATAACTTTCATTTTATTCAATGCTAACATACATGGACTCGAGACTTCTTGCATACCCAATGTGTGTTTCTGTCTTTCATGTCTAGAGATGACTTTTCAAGCTGACCCTTGTTTCTAACCTGTTTTCGAAGTTATTTGTTATTCCTGTACTTTTTCGTTGTTTGCCTACAAATTTCATCTTTCATACAAAGAGTGTTTCATTGGGAAAGTGCCTAGCTTCACTTTGGTGGTTCTAGAAAACCTATATTTAATGAGTCTTCTTCACTTTATAACCGAGATACAGAGTGTTTTATCAATTTGGTCTATTTATTTCGGACCTCATAAGTTCCGAATTACCCTATATATCAATTCGAAATTTGATACATGTAGTAACGTTTACCTGGAAACTCCATCAAAGTATCAGTCACCAAAAGATAATCCAGTTCCGGGCTTCACAAAAAAAATTTTCAAAACGACAACCAGTATACAGCTACATGCAATGAGAAACGGAACATAGCTGTTTAATGTATTCTCCAATCCAAATAGTCCACCAACAAAACATTTCTACAAATTCACTTCAATGAATATTAAGTATTTAGCTGGACAGCTGGATTCAACACCATTGTAAGAGACCCCGCCCCTTCTCCTTCAAAAATTTGTTAGTTATGTGCGATGCCTGCGATAATTTTTGAATCATTTTTGGATGCGAGTCGTTAACGTCACTACATATTGAAAAAAAATGCTTACGTTTCATGTTGTTCAAATCGAAAAATTAATTGTTAAATTCTTTTCAACAATAATTAATGTTTCGACTTAAGATAATATGTTTTGATTTCTTTTTGCCATAACGTCTAAAAATAAATTCGTAAATAAAACAAAATAATATTCTTTAAATTGAAACAAATTAAAAATAAATTCCTAAAAACAACTTAAAATGCTAAAACTGAAAAATTTATGAATTAAAGGTTTAAATTGTCCTCCTTTTGAGTCAAACAAAAACCGAATCTATTAAACAAAGATAATTTTGTATCTCTGAGCAGATTCGGTGTAATGTTTGCACAATGTTGGACAATTTTCCCCCTTAATTCTATTGAAGTTTGAGCCCGTTCAAAACTGTACCGATAAATTTCATTTTTCAAAAAACCCCACAAAAAGAAATCATTCGGGGACAAATCGGCTGATCTTGGAGGCCACTTGATAGTACCATTTGTGGATATAACGCGGTTAGGAACTGTGGTTTGGAGATATTCGGTAACTTTCCGAGAATTGTGACTAGGACATCCATCTTGCCGATACCAAATATCTCCAAAATCAATGGGAAGTTGCTGAATTACCGGAACTATTTGGTTTTGTAACAGTTCGAGATATTTGGCGCCATTAAGGTTTCCCTCAATAAAAAAGGGACCTATGATGTAATCACCTAAAATTCCCGTCCACACATTAAGTTTCTGTGGATATTGCGTACGAACGGTAATACTTAGGTGCTAATTTTCCCGAGACCAATACCGAACGACAGATGGATTGTGCTTTCTGTGAAGAGAAAATGTCGATTCATCTGTAAATTTAAAAAATTATTTGAATTTTCTTTTTCCATCATCCCTTCACAGAACTCCATCCGTTCAATATTGTCGTCGGGAAATAGCTCTTGTGTAGTTTGAACCTTGTAGCACCGATACTCATTTCTTTTTAAACGTCGAACTGTACTTTGATTCATGTTTACTTCTTCAGCAACTTCTCTGCTCGAACATAGTTCACTATTTTCAACCATTGCACAAACATCAATTTCTCTATTTATTCGTTGTTCACCACTTTACAGGTGGTTGACCGAGATTACTGCATTTGTTGCAGTTCTGTAAACATTCACAAGTACGAAATTTTTGAATTATTCGATCAACTGTAGACTGTGAAGGCGCTGGTCGGTTTTCAAAAGCAACAACGAATAAATTTACTATTTCCCTAATGGAGTGACCTCCAAAATACCACGATAAAATTTGAATTTTTTCCTGAAAGGTGTACATTTTTATTTATCTACGAATTTATTTCATTTTGAAAAGTTATGGGCTTGAACAGTAGACTCGGCTATCGACTGCTGTTTACTGACTATCTGACGCTAATTAAAGACCGCCCACAGTTGAGGATACGGAGTGGTGGGAATTGAACGATATGTTGTAGGTGTCCAAATAAACGATTATAATAATCGTGTTTTCAATCTGTTGAAGCTTGATGTTGGTCGACTAGTTCAAAAGCTGTTCTGATACAATGCTTAAAAACCTTATGCTCCGTTTCTCATTGCCTGTATCTGTGAGTTTTTTTTAATTGGTCTTTTTATTTTTTAGCTTAAAATGAAATGTTTGTAAGATATTTTGAGAAGCATCCTAGAAATTCAATTGAGTTGAGTTTATTTACTAGTACAGACCACTAAAAAATATGATTACAGGGCCCTTACTTAGGACATACTCATTCAATATGTTTCGAAAATTTAAACTCCCTGTATAAAGATATGTATGTATTTGGAAACTATGCACTTAGATTAGAAATAATAAAAATTGTAATAATTTCTTATTTTTATTTTCATATCAATCAATAAAATTAATCAAAACTTCTCCGTTTTTTGAAGTATAAATTTATATCTCGTATTTTATTCTTGCTAATCCAAGTGCATAGTTTCCATAGGGTGTTATAAATAATCGAAATATATTGAATTAGTATATCCTAAGTACGGCCCTGTAATCATATTTTTCAATGGTCTGTACTTGTGAATAAACGAACTTAATTGAATTTCTAGGATGCTTCTCAAGATACATTACGTAGATTCAAATTTTGATAGTATATGAGTATATTCAATTTCTTATGCTTTTTCGAATTATGGAAAGCAATTTTGAGAAAATCTATATACAAGGTGTTGTTTTTAGGAAAAGGCGACTTATGAAATTTTTTGAGAAGCCGGACCAGGATTATCTTTTTGATGATACTTTGATGGAGTTACCAGGTAATAGTTGTATATGTACCAAATTTCTAAATAATATACAGAGTAATTCGGAACTTATGAGGTCCGAAACAAATAGGCCAAATTGGTAAATCACTCTGTATCTCCGTTATAAAGTGCAGTAGACACATTAAATATGGTTTTATCTAAAACCACCAAAAATAATGTCCATCTACAGTGTATATGATTCGTTTAGTTCAGAAATTCGAGAAGACCATTCACTTATGGCCACTTCTATAAACGCAAACATAAATTTTATTGATTTTGAACTCTATCTCCATGAACTTAATGGAGAAGACATTGAAAAACAAAACCATACAGAAAATGAACAGTACAGTCCATAAATAAATATTTCATAAAAGATCAATAAAATCTTGAGTCTTGTTGCTTTTTTTCTACATCCAAACCAATGATAATATATTCGAATTATATCAGCTTATGTCTCTCCTCTCTTCTTGGATCGATATTTTTCCAACTGGGCACATAAATTCAAACCTAAAAAAAAATCATCATTTTATTCACAGATTTAATTGATCATTTTCATTACATTAAAGAATATTGTTTCTGAATTTTTGCTAGTTATGTTCAAAATATACCGGCTTTTGACTGCAATAAAACCCAAATTATCACTTAGGACATAAAATATCTCAAATATAGGTACCATATTTCAAGACAGTGTCGCTATTATCCTTATTAATACCCATACATTTTATACCTGTTGAGTAGGTATAACTTGCATAACCTTAGTTTTAGTTTTTTTTAGTTTTCCAAAAAGTTATTAGTGTTTGGTTTATAGTAGTGATTTTTTTGTATTACAATGTGGCGTCCATTTGCTTATGCTGATGAAAAATGAAGGAAAAATCATGTAGTGCCACCCCCACAAGAAAACATTTATATTCTGATGCTAAAGAAGTAATAAAAATGATTGTCCACGACTATTTGATAATGTTTCACATTTTACTTGTGCTTCTTCAAGTATAATGACGTACATTATTCACCAGTGAATAATAGGTGTGGATAATGAACAGGTCACATGACACAGATAAATAGGACCTATACTGAGGGTTATTTATATACAAATATTACAATATAATATTTAAAAATTTTCGTCGCGACCCTAATTCGAACCTTAATCATACAATTCTTTATTTCACGAACTCGGACATCTAAACAATCCTGCTACGGAGACATTTATAATAATTTATCAAGCTGTTGTATATACAGGGTGAGTTACGAGGAACTGTACATACTTCTACCATAAGTAGAGGCACGTTGGGGGATTATCAAATGACCAATAAAAAATGTCTTCTTGTTTTGATTATTAATATACAGGGGGGTGAATTATGGATCTTCACCAAAACAATGTTTCGTCATATCTTTTCAATGATTAAGTCGATTTGTCTCATTTTTTGGTGAAAGTGTGTATTGGTGTCTGGCAACTAACTGACACATTCAGAATTAAAATAATCCAGGACCGTCTTCGTGAAAATTTGTGAGACTGCTTCATATTCAACACTTCACTCTGTACATGATTTTTCTAAAATCTGATATAATTTTTTTAGAGGGCATAAATAGACAGTTAGACCTGGGTATTTGAATTTTTTATCACATTTACCTCACATTTCCAATTAAAGATTAATTTTAGAGTCAAATTGAAAATTGGCAATAATGAAATATCTTACTGTATAATAATGTTTAGTTATTAAAAAGAAATCTTTAAAATGAACAGAAACGGCACACACTGTACTCCAGTATGGTAAATACCATACTTTGAATTGATTTACAAGGCCGGATTTAAAAATCTGGCATATCCAGTTCATCTCAATAATTCACCCTGTATGTAACTTTTTTCACGCGTAATAGACAAAAAAACAGATAAAAAATGTTTGTAATAACCTAGTTTTCTAATTTATTTGAGGAAAAATCATGTCTAATTATTTTTTATTTATTTATTATTTATTTATTTATTCACGGGCAAGCCCAATTCACATAAAAATTACATTGTTAGAAATTACAGTGTTAAAAGTTACAATGTTAAAAATTACAGTGTTGAAAACAAAAACAAAGAGAAAAAAAAACATGTAAAATTAAATTTGAGAGTGATAACACTACAACATCAATAGGCAATCAAACATTTTAAAAATTTTAAAAACATTTTAATAATATATCAAAGTTTAAGCTCTAGCAGATGCTTTTTAAATTTGAAAGTTGACACATTAAAAATTGAAATGTCCTCAATAGAGTTAGCTAATCTAAGTGTCCTAGGGAGAAAACTATTCATTGCATAGTTGTACCTATGAAAAGAAACATGAAAGGTTAGCACCTGCCTGGTAAGACGAGGTGGAACAAATAAATATATTTTAGAGAGAAGCTCAGGACTATTACATATTCCATTTAATATATTGAAAAGCTGTATTAGATCTCTTTGCTTTCTGCGAATCTCTAGGGTAGGGATGTTTAAGAATAGTTCCAAAATATCATAACGATGGTAGACATGCATCTTAAAGGCAATGTATCTTAGAAATTTGTGCTGAACAGATTCTAGTTTCGCTTTATAAGTAATGTAATGCAGAGACCATACTGGAGAACAATAATCTAGGTGTGTTCTGACCAGAGAGCAATAAAGAGACTTAATAGCAGTGATGCTAGTGAAATCACAAGTGGTCCTCTTTATAAAACCTAACATCTTCATAGATTTTTGAATAGCAGCAGTAACATGGGACTTATAAGTGAGTGAGGAGTCTAATATAACACCAAAGTCTTTTATTTGCGAAACAGAATTTAAAGTTTCATTATTAATGCTATAATCAAAAGCTATTGGGTGATGTATTCGATGAAAAAGCATAATATGGCACTTGGATGCATTTAGATTTATATTATTTTGTTTACACCAATTTGATAAGCTATTTTAATTGGAATGAAATGAACAAGCCCAGGAAATGTTTATTCATAAATTAAAAAATAAAATAAATGTGTAATGGACTTTCTGATTGTCAGTTGGTCATTTCTGATATATAATAAATGTTGCAGCAGGCTGTGACAATTTGACATGATCGTTGTTAAAATTATTTGTTTAGTTTGACATTAGATCTCAATTTGTTCAGTGTTTTAATAATTAATAAGTCAATTACGTTCGGTATTCATAGGGTGTTTCAACTTTTTTGTTCAAAAATGCCTTATGACTTTTCAAATGTTGAATACGCTGATATTATTTTTGTTTGTGGCTTTTGCAATGCAGTATGAAAGGCGATTCCCTCAACGCCGAATACACAATCATCAAACGTTCGGTTCAGTTTTTAATTTCTTGAAAAACAATGGTACTTTTCCTAAAACAAAATCACAACGAAATGTAGATCCTGTTTTAGAAAACAATATACTGGATACTGTGGACTTAAATCCAAAAATAAGTAACAGAAAAGTAGGAGTACAATTAGGTGTTTCCCAATCCAAAGTGAGTAGTGTTGCGAAAAAATAACTTACATCTGTACCACATACAATTAGTTCAACGGTTACATCCTGGAGATGAAATCCACCGCCTAGCATTTTCAAGATGGGTTGCAAATCACCGACTTGTATTGTACAGAACTTTATTCACCGATGAAGCACAATTTACCAGATATGGATAAATAATTCACGAAATTCGCACGTATGGGCCGAAGAAAATCCACAGGCGATTAGAGAATATCGCTCGCAACAAAGATTCTCTGTAAATGTCTGGATCGGAGTAATCAACACTCATTTAATAGGACCCCATTTTTTGATGGTCCACTAACAGGACATGTTTATTTAAATTTTTAGCAGAATATCTTACCCAATCTACTCACTAATGTGGGCCTACGAGGGATCTACTTTCAGCATGATGGTGCATCACCTCATTTTGCCGTTGCTGTACGCCAGCATTTAGATATCATTTATGGAAACCGATGGAGAGGACGCGGGGGTCCTATTCCATGGGTACCAAGATCCCCAGACTATAACCCAGGTGATTATTACATTTGGGGTCGATTAAAAGAGCGGGTCTACGAAGAAAATATAAATACGTGGCAACAGCTCATTGACAGAATTATTCACTGTTGCAATATTATCAGAAATGACCAACTGACAATCAGAAAGTCCATTACACATTTAAACATTCGTCAAGAAAAGTGTATCGGAGGCAGATGGATTTCATTTTGAACATCTTTTATAATCGTAATGTTTATTAAATTGTTTTTTACTTTGTTCCACATTGTTAAAACTGTTTTATTGTTTGGTTATTGTTATTTATTTTATTTTTTAATTTATGAATAAACATTTCCTGTGCTTGTTCATTTCATTCCGATTAAAATAATTAATGATTTTTCCTCAAACAAATAAGAAAACTAGGTTATTACAAACATTTTTTATCTGTTTTTTGTCTATTACGGGTGGAAAAAGTTACATACAGGGTGAATTATTGAGATGAACCGGATATGCCAGATTTTTAAATCCGGCCTTGTAAATCAATTCAAAGTATGGTATTTACCATACTGGAGTACAGTGTGTGCCGTTTCTGTTTATTCTAAAGATTTCTTTTTAATAACTAAACATTATGATACAGTAAGATATTTCATTATTGCCAATTTTCAATTTGACTCTAAAATGAATGTTTAATTGGAAATGTGAGGTAAGTGTAACAAAAAATTCAAATACCCAGGACTAACTGTCTATTTATGCCCTCTAAAAAAATTATATCAGATTTTAGAAAAATCATGTACAGAGTGAAGTGTTGAATATGAAGCAGTCTCACAAATTTTCACGAAGACGGTCCTGGGTTTTTCCCCACTTTCGTGAATAATAGCCATCATTATATGCTTGTTGAATAATATAGTATTGTCCACGACTATTTGATAATGTTTACATTTTACATGTGCTTCTCCAAGTATAATGACGTACATTATTCACCAGTTAATGATAGGTGTGGATAATGAACAGGTCACGTGACACCGATAAAAAGGACCTATATTGAAGGTTATTCATATACAAATGTCACAATATAACAAATAAAAATATCACCGCGTCTCGGATTCGAAGCTTAAGCCTACAATTCTTCATTTTCGCAGCCAGGCCTCTATACCACTCTGCTTCGAACACATAATAATTCATTAACCAAGCTGTTGTATATAAAGCATATTATGATGATATCAAAACTAAATAAGTGACGTTTTAAATAATGTTTAACTGATTGCAAGAGTTTTAATTATTATACTTAATTTAAATTGAAATTACTAGAAAATATTATATGGAAAGCGAATCAGATACTGAAATGAATGTTGTTACCCCGCCAAACATAAGAGAAGCATCACAAGTAGTCTCCTGAAATTTATAATCGAAAAAATTATATGACATACAGTGTTACTTCTTCCCCGATATTTTTTTGATTCGGTTATTTACCGTCGGTATATTTCTGCAACTGAGGCTAATCACCGACGCCGGGAGCACTTTACCCTTACCCGGAAATTTTGCCGAATCCACTAGTGTTCCAACCAGTGGTAGGGATCTTTATCGAACCCAACATCAATGGACTCGGGATCTCGATTTCACTTCTCATCCGAAAGATGGCATATATCTACATTATACCTCGTGCTCATTGGTATAAAGCCTGCGAGCAGTGATATGCTACTATTTATTATTTGACAGTACAAGTCGATGATATATGGATATGGATATATGGATATATAGATATATATTCTTAATTAACTTTCTTTCTGGTACTCTCAGTTTTTATCCTACATATAATTATGTAAGGAATACTTTCTATAAAACTTCACCCACACAAGCATTTCATCAAAATTGTATAAATTTTAATAAAAATAAAATTGTCAGGACACAAAGTTTTGTACCATTCAGTAGAAGATGATGTGGCCATCATGTACCGAATAGAATGGAACGGGGGAAAGATACCAATGTTGACATTAGTACCTACTAATCTTCCAGGTATTAATTTTCCCCAGGCCAACGAAGTTTTTGTTTTTATACAAGTATGTATAAACGGACATTGGAAGATTCCAGTTTGATATTTATTAATTAATGGACTCAATGGAAAAAAGGAAACAAATGTTAAGTTACTGGAATATTTACATGAGAGTGGTGCAATTATTACTTCTCCAACTTTTGATGGAGAACCATTTTAGTACGATAGTTTCATTGATTGTCTATAGTTGTCAAGTTTTGGTTTAATGTGTTAGGTAGGGACAGATTTCTTGAAAAATATATTCTTGATAACGTTAGCTGAAACGCTACCGAAACGTTCAAATAAAAATAGAAAAAAAAGAGTTCCCAAAAAATAGCAAAAAAAAATCAGATGAGAGAAGCTCTAGAAAGTGATAATTCTGAAAACTGAAAACAATCTAGTCCAGGGGCTGAGGTCACATGAAGGCAATAATACTTGGGTTGTTGTAGATTAGATTCGAATTGGACTGGCACTTTGACCTATCCCACTACGACCTTTGCAGATCTATTGTGGTCCTCCCCCATATTTAGAGCTCGATATCTAGCTTTATTCTTTTTATTAGACCTATTAGCCTGGATACCGCCTCCTTTGCGTAGCTCTCTGCCCTCGGTTTTTCTTCTCCGAATAGGTGATACCGCACCCTTGCTAGGCCTTCGCACTCACAGAGTAAGTGCTCCGCGGTTTCGTCTTCTTCCTGGCATAACCTACATAGGCTGTCATCTACTAGGCCAATTGTATGCATATGCTTCCTTAGCCTACAATGCCCTGTCAGCATTCCCACCATCATCCTCGTCGTTTCTCGACTTTGACATAGTAGGTCGCGTGACAGTCTGACCGAAGGGCTTTTAAGGAATAGCTTAGCGTGCCTTTGCCCCGGAGTTTCATGCCACCAGCGCAAGGCCTGGTTGTTTATCCATTGGTGGATGCTCTCCTTAGTGAGGCATTTAGCAATTGCCTTTAATTCCTTGATGGCCTGGCACCCAGGCTAGGATCACTCTATTATGACTACCTAGTCTGTTGAGGGCCTTGCGACACTCCCACACCAGATTTGACGTTGTCCGATATGAGCTTATCGCTTTTAGTGCTGCTTGGCTATCGGAGTAGATAACGATTCTTTGGCTATTTACCTCCCGTCTCATCAACTCTTCTGCACAGCATTGCACCGCCATTACCTCTGCCTGAAAGACAGTGGCATGTTTCCCAAGGCTTAGAGAGATCGTGAACTTCTCTTGTACCCCATATATTCCGGTTCCTACTCCAGAGTCTGTTTTAGAGCCATCAGTGTACCAGTTGAGATTCGCTATTATAGGAGGCCCTGTCTCCCAGTCCTTTCTCTCTGGAATTACTACTGTGTATTCATTTTTAAAACTATATTGTGGGGCAATCTGATCCATTGGCATTCCCAGTATTGGATCTACCTTCATTTCTTCATATAGCTTTTTGTAGACCTTACCGTGTCCTTGACTTATCAGAGGAGGCCCCTGTAATAATCTGTGTCTTACAGATCTTGCATTTCCCTGAACGAAGATATGCAGTGGTGGCAGGTTCAGTATTACCTCCAGGGCTGCAATCGGCGTCGTTCTTATGGCCCCTGTGATACTTAGGCAAGCTTGCCTTTGGATACCACTTAACTGCCTTTGCGCCCCAATCTGCAGTGTCCTGGGCCACCAGACTACTGATCCATAGGTTATCATTGGCCTCACGACCTGTGTATATAACATTTTGGTCATGTTGGGATTCAATCCCCAATTCTTCCCACACATCTGCCTACACCTTCCGAGAGCGATTCTGACCTTGTGCGTGGTTTTTTCGATGTGAGAATTCCATGTAAGCTTCTGGTCAAAGATTACCCCTAGGTACTCAACTTCTTTAGCAAATGGAATTTCCACTCCGTTAATTTGTGGATTTTGTAGACCTTGCAAATTTCTCTTTTTTGTAAACGGTACCAGTGTAGTTTTGTGAGGGTTCACTGCCAGTTCCTCCTCCCTACACTAGCCACTTACTATATTAAGCGCCATTTGGGTGCGCTCTGATATCGTGTTTGGAAACCGTCCTCTTATGACGACAGCAAGATCGTCCGCATACCCTAGGCACTGAATACCTTCATCGGACAGCCGTACTAGAAGAGTATCTACAAGAATCGCCCACAAAAGGGGCAATAACACGCCTCCCTGAGGGCAACCACTCCCCACCCCCGCCGTGATGGTTGCCTCTCCCAGGGTGGATGTGATTATCCTATTCCCTAGATTGACTGCAAGCCACCTGCAGATGATGGGTCCGATCCCTCTTTTTTCCATACACCTGGTTATAGATATTGGAGACGCATTATTGAATGCTCCCTCTGTATCCAGAAAAGTAGCTACTGCTATTTCCTTGTCGTCGATCGACTTGGAAAGTAGCCTGTTTAAGTCATCCAGAGCCAGGTCTGTTGACTTGCCTTGTTGGTAGGCATACCTTTAATAGTGACTGTCCCTTCCTTAAGTGACTCTCTGAGGGATTCATCATATCCTTCCCAGTTAGTTTTTCTTGGATTTCTGAACTTAGTCACTATTAGGGCTGCTGACTTCAGCTCAAATCTGATATGCCTGTGGTCGGAACATGATGGTTCTTGCGATACCCGCCAAGCTACTATGTTATCACTTATTCTGTTGGTACTCAAAGTCAAGTCTAATACCTCTTTCCTAACCGCTGTGACAAAAGTAGGTTCTGTACCTCTATTGGCAATAAATAACCCTTCCCTAAGTATGAATTCATAAAATGTCTCACCTCTTTTGTTGATGTCCGTACTGGCCCAGATTGTATGATGGGCGTTGGCATCGCATCCCAGTATAAGCTGCATGTCCCTCTCCCGGCAATAGTCTACGACAGCCTTTAATACCTGTGGAGGACAGGTCAGCTCATCTCCTGGGCAGTAGGCGGAACAGACGACTACTCTCTTCGTCCCACCCTGCGTTTGGTATGTAAGGATTCCTGCAACCAAGTGGGTTGTTGTAGAAAATGTAACTAATGGACAAAAAGAGATTAAAAGCACATTATGGGTCTTCTGTAAGTTCAAAAAGGGATCAGTTGGAAAGAAAGCACTTATTGCATTGGCAGCTGAAGTATATTTGGACATGTAATTAATTGACATCGCGACAACCAACCTAAATTTTGAATTATTATTGGAAGAAATATACATGGTGTTGCTGAGAACAGACCAATTATTCACAGATTGAATAAAATAATATATGGGTTGAAGCGGTCAGATCAAGTATTGAACAAAAAATTACACACTGAACTGAATTTAACTAAATCGTAGGTAGACTCCGTTTCACATAAAAAGAAGCCACTTGAAGTTCGCATTTCCTGTTGCGCAGGAATCAAAATCGGCCTTGAAACCTTGTAACGACCGTTTCATGCCATTGGCGTTTCCAACGATTTTCACGCCATTGGCGTTTCCAACGATTTTCATGCCGACAGCCATTTTATTATTGACATTTGAGGTTGTGTTTGAAGCAATCATTTACTGTCGATTATATAACTCATGTTCTAATGAACCAATACAATCCTTGAATTTCCCTTAGTTACGACGTACTGATAAGTGAATATACCCCTTGACGACGTGATATAATCGTTTTGGTGTTTCGCCTCCTGCCATATTGTGATCATTTCCATAGTAACGGGCAAGCTCAATGAAATGTCAGTTAATTCTTCAAAATGCATTCCTAATCCACCTCAAGCGTCACCAACAGTACCAACACCAACACTACAAATTCCGAAAACAACAATACATCAAATATGTATTATAATAATTGTACATTCAATATTGATATTAATCAATAAAAAAAATTAGAATATTATTCGTTATATAATCTTAAAGAATACCAACTCGAGCATACACAATATTTTTCGACTATTTACCTCTTCACTCGACGTATTTCGCGAAACACCACTCGAGCTGCGCTCTCGTGATGTTTCGCCAAATACGTCTCGTGACTCGGTGAATAATCGAATATTGTCTATGCTCTTGTGAAATTATAACTTTTGATTTTTGAATATTTTAAGACGTTTAGCTAGTTTATCTGTGAGTGTTGTGTTTTATTTGATCTAAAACCATGCCTCCTGAAAAAATTGTTGGTGTTAAAGGAAAAATTATCCACAGTCAAGGCAGACAGATTCTTAAAAACGTTGCAACTTTTATGGAGTACGAAGCCGAACATGGAATTCAAATTCCTTTAAAAAATCATCGGTAAGTAAAATAAAAAAGTATAATGATCTAATATATTACTCCTGGCATTCAGATTGTTATAAAATATATGGAAAAGTATTCATTGCCTAAAAAATAAATGAATTCTGCTGAGTAATTTATATGGGTCTGCTGCACTTAACAGTGGTTTATATGGTTCTAATACTAATGCCTATTAATAAATAATTATCTCATACACAGAAAAACAATGTCTTTGTATATTTACAGCACGACTAAATTTTATATAATATACTTTTCTTTGATTTGTAAAATATATATCTTGATGTGGATTTCATTTGTTGGAAAAGCCAAATCAATACATTTATTTTTACAGTGAAAATATGTATTGCTGATTTTTAATAATAATTATATTTTTAAATTGCAGAGAGCGAACTTTAAAAGCTACTGGGGTGAGTAGAAGTACTTACACCAGAATTTAAAATGAATCCTCAGCTATTGAAAGTGGAGCATCTACATCCCTTAGATCTCCTCGAATAAATAGATCTAGGAAAAAAAGGTACTGGAAGCACTAAACACACTAAATAAAAAAGTATGGGCTTTAGGTAAGTAGTTTTTATTAGTTATTGGAGTGTTTGAAGGGAAAATAATGTTGAGAATGAGTAAAATTGTGAAATGGGTAGAACAAATTCAGAACAAAAATGAAAATAAAGCTACAATAGGCATTGTAAAATTGAAAATATTAAAAGGTAACATGCATAACTATTCATTTGAAAATATTGTATCTGTTGTAGATGGCAGTGCACAAAAGATAACAGGAAGGTGATTATAGAATCGCATGATATTCGCCATAAGAGAATTACTTTCTTAGAAAATATTATTAAATATAGAACCGAAGGATGGAATATTGTGTATACCGATGAAACATACATTCACAGCTCCCTTGTGCAATCCAAGGGATGGTACGATATATCAGAGAAAGGTTTGAAAAAGCCAATCTCAAAAGGGAGGAGACTTGTGATTGTGCATGCAGGTGGAGAAAAGGGATTTATTCCTAATGCCCTATTAATTTTTCGTTCAGGTTTGTATTAATTGTAACATGCTGTTCAGCTTGTTACGTTTTTTGTTTTTAAACTATTTTATTTAGTTAATTTTTGTGGCTCATTAGCCACTTCCTCCCAAATTTCTATTACATTTCTAAACATGCCGTTTCCTTGTCGCATTAGCCACTCCAAACTAAAACATTCATTTTTATCAAATTCCCCTTCCATTTTTGTCGTTCGATATTCGAAATTTCAAATTCTCGATTGGAACTCTTTTTTTCCTCTAAATGCCACCATAAAGGCAACAGTCTATAGATATATTTCAATTTTTGTTGGTGAACAATAATTTATCGACTGGTTGCTCTGCAGCCGGCAAGTTTAAGGCAAGTTTACGGCAAGTACGTTTCCAGATTTCAAGATTCAATTTCTTTCAAGGTTTCCCGTTCCCGTGCACGAGGTCTACAGCTAATCGCCGTCATCGCCGCCAACGCTAAGAGCTGCAAACAACCCAGCTTTTTAAGATAAGTTCCTTCGTCTTATCTTTAGCGTTTATAAAATTTGAATTTGGCGTTTTATTATAACTACTTGTTATTCTCCTCGTTTGGTTTTTTTTATATCCAATATATGTTGAATTTTTAAATTTCAATAAATAATTATTGTTTTCATTCTTTGTATTGATTATTCAATAATTATTAAATTGGATTAACGGGTTCAGGAATAAATAATTTGATTTGATTTTTTATTTAAACGTTAATTTTTACAAGGTGTTTCCAGCTTTCTACCTTTGTTTTCGTTTCGATAAAAAGCTGGTGGCGTCCAATTTAATATTAATTGTACACCCCATCCCAGTGATAGTATATAAAATAATTTAATTGGTGCCGAATTCCACTCCCTGAGGAGAGTGCTCTAGCCAGGGGCGTTTAACGTTGCAAATTGGCGCCCAATTAAATGGTTTTTAGCTAATTGCTGAGTTGGTGTGTTTAATCAATATTAAGATTTGTTGATTTTTTCTAGTAAGGTTTTCCAGGTTACTTATTTGTGACTACTCCCCGTAACTTTTGGTTTTCATTTTAAGTACTTTTGCCTCTTGCTATTTATAGTTCAATTTTTTTGGGTTCACCTTTTTTTTATTAAGTGTCTTTTTAGCTTGGTTGAAGCTAATTTATTTACTACAACTGTGAAATATTGATTGTTATTTTTTACATTACTTTAATTATTTCAGTAGAGGAAATTTTGAACAGGTACATTAAAAGTTATTTGGTCCATGATTTTTAATACATGGTATTGCTGAATAAACATTTAATTAATAATCATTACATTTTGTGTGTATTATTGTGCCTTGAAGATCTATTTAGGTAATTGGTTGTTTGGTTTTTATTTTTTTCAGTTTTTTAATAGTTTGAATATTTTATAACTTGATGAAGTTTTTTTGAAATTTTATAGTACTATAGAAGCAAATTTAATAATTTAATTTTTCTATATCACGTAAATTTATACAAATATTTGCAAATCTGCCGTTTTTTAACGTTTTTTCTTAATAATTTTTGATTCTCTTAAATTTAGCTTTGGAAAATTTATATTTGGATATATTTGTTGCTAGTATCTATCGGGTTTTTCATTTTAATTCATTTTCAAAATAAATTCAGGATGCAGGCGAATCATTTAAAAGTACATGAACTTTCGTATGAAATTAAAATTAGATGTGTTACTGTACCCGATACAGTTGACGAAAAACGCAAAGTTCTTACTGGTTTATTAGCTCGTGAGAAAGCAAACCGTAGTTTTTCATTACCGGTAAATAAGTATACATTTCAGGAAGATCATTTTGAAATTCGTATTACTATTGAGGATTTGACCGATGTCATTAACAACTTTAGCGGTAATAAACGAGAACCCGTGTTTCAAAGAATAAATTCAAGATTAATTCATTTGACCAATAGGATAAATAGAATGAATGTTGATTCCGATGATGAGGAGCAAATAAAAATGTCTTTAGATAGAGAAGTAATTATACTTGAATCTGATTTAGATACAAAGACAACTCCAGTTATTTCTGTAGATAGTATAGAGTCAAACGGTAATCATGTACCTCTTGCATCTTCTTCATCTTTATCCCCGAGGAGAGTGCTCTAGCCAGGGGCGTTTAACGTTGCATAATTATATATACTTATCGAAAAGTGATATTTTGTAAGTAACTATTGTCCCATATATTTGTAAAGACTTCACTTATATCAGATATAACCTGTTTCAACATAATTTAGAGAAATACAATTTTTAAACGTGGTGATCTTAATTATATAAAAGGAAATTTATAATATTGTCACTTACAAACAAGTAGTGTATCATTGGGTTTTATAACAATATCTAACAAAAGATAATTCCAACAGTCAAATAAGACAAACACAATTAACTATTTATCATAGGACATATTGTTAACGTAAGCCTCGATGAAATTTATTATTTTTTTTAGGTTGTAAAAGTGGAGATTACCATGATGACATGAACCATTCAAACTTTATGAGGTGGGTTCAGGAACAACTATTACCCAATATGCCTCAGAAATCAGTTCTGGTTGTGGATAATGCTTCTTACCATAATGTGAAAGCTGAAAAAAATATTACAACAGCATCTAGCAAAACAGAAATGTTAGAATGGCTTAGGGTCCACAATGTTGTCCATGATGCCAGTAAAACAAAACCCGTTTTATATGAAGCAATAAAAACATTTCGCTTAGGTATTCCTGTTTCCTATAAATTGGACTGTTTATTGGAGGAAAATGGGCATAAAGTTTTACGGTTGCCACCTTATCATCCGGAATTCAATCCAATAGAAAAAATCTGGGCACTGGTTAAGAACTGGGTGCCAATGCATAATACCACATTCAAACTGGATGATGTGGAGAATTTAGCCAGGAAGAAATTTTCTGAGGTATCTGTTCAAGAATGGTGTTCTATTTGCGAACATGTAAAGAAATGCGAATCAGAATGGATTAAAAAAGAACACATTTTTGATAATGTTGTAGATTCTTTCAAGTTTAATGTGAATACAGGATCGTCCGATGAATCTACTTCAGAGGATGACTATAGAAGTGGCAACAGTAGGAGTAGTTACTCTGAAAGCAATTAATAGCACAAGTCTACTAGAAGAAATTACCTCAATTTTTATTCAGAACACCTAGTTTCTAGGCAAAAATATTTCAAATATTGTGAGATGGTTCAAATTGCTGATTTTAATATTGATATATTATCCTAAACTGCGTGTTGAAAAATCTTAAATTTCCACATGATATACTTTTTTATCAGTAATTATTAACTAACATTCAAAATCCCATCAATGTGTTTATCTACAAATTGGATTAAAATATATTTCTCATTCGGTTGACTATTAATTATAAACTACAGGTTTGGTTAAGTTTTTAGATGTGAAAGTTTTAAGGATTTTTATTTCATTCAAAAATTATAACAATACTATTTGTAGTTAAAACACAAAACATTATAACTGTTAGTTGCTAGTCAATAAAAGAATATCATGTAGACATTTCTAATTTGATGGTTCACTCCCTTTAGTGATATATCAATTTAAAAATCAGTCATTTGAGGCAAATCCCAACAAGTGAAACCTGTTTGCCCAAAAACTAGATGTAAAGGATCAAAAGTGAAGTACATTTTCTATTTAGGGTGAAATAATGAGCCGTCTTTATTAATTTAGAGACCAGTGTTTGTGCTACCACTACCCAGCAGTTTCCTGTTAGAACCCTTTCATGAAAATAGGCGAAATAAAGAACTGTCTTTATTAATTTAGAGACTACTGTTCGTACTGCTATTTAATTCATGATTACTTAAGTGGATTAGGCCTCTTGGGGAAACCACTATAAAAAAAGCGCGCAGCTAACTCTACCTCTTGGGTGGTGTGGAAATGGGTGTATTTAAATTTACTAATATTTTTTTTAATTTAGATAGCATATTACTTTATATTTATTTAAATATAAGTATCTATTTGAGTTTCAGCACTTCAATGATGTATAGTTATTTGAGTCAACCATATAGCCAAGATGTTACCACTATTTTTTAAATTCCTATTTTGTGTTTTTTTACCTTCTTTAATAATATAAGAACGTAATTGAGACTTAATTTTTGGCCGATTTCATCGAACATCGCCAATCGTTAATTGAAAGTATAAATATTTCAACGATACCAAGTATTTTCATATACCAGTGTCTATTGTATGTGAAAATATCTCGAAAAGCTTCAATGAATTCCCAAATATGTTTTATTTAAACTATACATATATGATAATAGTTATTTGTGCAAATAGTGCATAAAGTGGTGCTTTTTTTCACGAGTGGAAAAGTTGACGCATGAGCCGCAGGCGAATGCTTCAATTCCATGAGTCTAAATGGAGTAAAAATGGCGTCGATTTTAATGTTTACGTTTGTCATGATGACAAAACGCTAAGTAAAATGTCACTTTTAGCACTAGTGTCATAAAATGGCATTTTAGACACTGACAGCATGCCTTAAAAATTATACTTTTACTTACGTTTGTAGAAAATAGCTATTTATGATATTAGTGTTAAACGTAACATTTTTTAACACAAATATCATACATAGTTTTTTGAACAACTCCTATTTTGATAATAAAATAAAAGTATTTCAAGAAAATCACATTTTGACGTCTATTGTCAGTTAATTTTTTTTTTACGTTTTAACAATAATTCTCATAATCATTATGTCTCTTTTAACACTAGTGTTAAAAGTATTTTACTTCCAACACGTCTTTTAACACGTTTGACAGGCATTAAAAATGTCACTTTTAATGGCCGTTGTACGAAAATACATCTTGAATATTCAAATTTTGTGTTAACTTAAAAAATGTGAAAACGTTACGCTACTGTTTTACAATTTTACAATATGGCGCTGGTTTTGACAACAAGTTTGCGCAGACGACTGCAACTTCAAGCGGCTTCTTCTTATGTGAAACGGAGTCTAAATCCTTACCCCTAATATCAAATCAAAAATCGAAATCTTCATTACCACAATGTATATGGATGACATTTGAATATTCGGTAATAGTAAAGAACATTCAAGAATTCATAGAGAACCTGAAGAGGATATTTGAAATAAAAGTCTTGGGACCAGGGAATCAGTGTTTGGACATAAGAATGAAAATAGGAGAAAGGGAATTATTACTTGGAATCAAGAAAACTACATACATTCAAATTTGAAAAATTTCATTATTATGATGACTTTGCAGAAAAGAACCACCTCGATTTTTTTAGAAATCAGACAACATGCCACAGGATGGTATGATTGAAAAGCATAACTATTTAAAGAAATTAGATACCGAATTCAGTAACAAGAAGGAATGGGATCCTATTGATAAAACGTGTATTTAAAATTATTAATTCAACTTGTCACGCCACCTATCTACACCCCATTAAAGTATTTATTTATTTCTGCTTCTTTATACTTTTGTGGTTCATTGAATAAAGTCAGGCGTTTAGGAGTCATTGACAAGAGCAGTGCATTTATTTTCCCTCTAAATTAATAGGTTATGGGCCCGGACCCAGAAAACCACGTTTTTGATTTCGGTCGCGAAAATTAAAATGCTACTATTTGCTAAGGAAGCAAAAGTTCGTTACGTAAAGACTCGATTTCTGAATAGTAAACAGTTTTGTGTGAAAATTATGAAGAATGGTCGTTTGCCATTGAAAATTTTCTAGTTCTTGAAGGTCTAAATAAATGTATCGATGGTTCAGAAACTGACAGCGTACAGGTAGCTAAAGCAAAGATTGTGTTATCCCTAGATCCTTCTTTATATGTACACGTTAAAGAGGCTACAACAGCTAAAGAAGTTTGGGATAAAATCAAGGACCTGTATGAAAATAAGCGATTTACTACTTCGTAGTTTAATATAGTTGAGGCTAGAAAGTTGCTCATCCATGAAAGAATACGTAAACCAAGTTATAGAGACCTCGCAGAAACTCGGCAGAACAGGCCTCAACCTTGATACGACATTAGTAGGAAGTTTACTTTTGGCGGGATTGCCTGAACGCTTTGCTACGATGGTAATGGCGTTAGAACACAGCGGCATCGACATTACCACAGACTCCATTACAACTAAGTTGCTCGACATGCAAGTATATGGCGCCACCCGTAACAGCTCGACATCTAGTGCCTTTGCCGGCAAAACATCAAACCATCAGAAACGTCATGTCAAACAGCAGGATAATCATGGAAACAGAACATAAAACTAAAATAAACACAAAAACTCGAACAAAAATGATATAATTTGTTACAAGTGCAATGTCACAGTGTCCTCAGACTCATAATAAAATCAGTCAGAGCAATCAAGGTAAAAATGCTTTTAATGTTACATTTCTCAGTGCAAACTTTAACAACGTAGAATGGTACTTAGATTCATCTGACTTGGAGGCAAGGCTGGTTGTTAAACAGAAGAGAACCAACTCTCAAAGAAATTATGATTGCTGAATACGAGTGCAAAGTTGTGGCGAAATAAAAATATTTACAGCAGTAAATAAATATGACTTTGATATTGAGATCCAAAATGCACAGTATGTACCGAAGTTAACAACAAATTTGTTATCAGTCAGTGAATTGTTTAAAAACGGAAATTCATTTGAATTTGGTAAAGATAGTTGTAAGATTTATAATGTGCGAAAACTTTTAGTAGCTGAAGCTTTTCTACATGGAGACTAGACAAGGAGATCGAACTCATACGGGAAAATTGACAAAACCTGTCCTCAAAATCGTCTATCTAAGCAGTTTGTTTTTTCACCGTGGAGTTGCGCATTGTAGATCTTGCACCCTTTCAAAACTGTCACGACAATAACCTTACTTTTTATATTTGACAGTAGGTAAATAGTAAACATTACTTTTAAAGCTATAAAATTGAAATTGTTATAATAAAAATGTATGATGGGCAGGGTGTGCGTTGTTAAAATTGCATTAGTAGTAGTGCTGGTGATATAAGACGAAGACGTGAGCGGAATTTAAAAAATCCACGATTTTTTAAAGTACCAAAGGTAATTAAAAATATTCAAAGATAAATGAAGGAGGAAAGAATATTTATTGTGATAGTCTGAAATTATATACCTTAGTAAAAATATATATACATTCAGCTAATTATTTTACCACAAAACGATCACAATTTTCGATATTTTTGAAAGGACAAAAAACGGATTTTGTAACCTTAAAATTGAGCTCAAGCCCAAATAAGAATAAAGTCGTAAAATTGAATTGATTAAAAACAGTGCAAGATTGTGAATTAATTTGTCTGCTTGGTTACATAAGTTTCGGTTGCTCCGGTGACAACCTTAGGCCTTCGACGTCGCTCAGAACGGAGGTAGGGGTGGATCCCTCTTATTGATCATCCGGACAAAATAGTAGACAACTTGTGTGGGCGCCAACTGAGTTTTCCACTTTGGCCTAGCACGACGAATTTCCCCCGATAACCCAGTAAAACAAGGGATGAAAATAAAAGGCAAACCTCAGCTTATGTTCCTTTTAATAACCAAAAAAAATACCTGATATCCTTAAGGGATATTTTACAATTATTAGCCAATGCCCCCCGCTTAAAAAAAGAAGAAAAGTAGTGTGAACATCTATTACACCCCAATAGTCAAACTATTAACACTAAAATTCCAAACAATACCTGTTAATTTGACCTACTTAGTGTGAAATTAATATGGCTGTTCGAGTGTACCAATACAGATTCAATAAAAACTTTCAATTATATGTTAGCTGAAAAGTAGTGTAAAGTTTATGGAAAAAAACAATTCCATATAAGGCGACACCGTAGTCAAGGCGTTGGTACCAAGGCAGAGACGCATGCGCAAGTGGATAAAATTATGAAAATTTACCGCAAACTATTAATTTCCACCATTACAATTGCATAATAAAATAAATCAGTAGAAACTACCTAGCTAATGCATATACATATTGGCGTAAAGCCTAAAGTAAAAATAAGTAAATAAACCAGAAAAACCCCCCGATACCAGGTTACCCTCAATGTGGTCTTCTTCAAGAAGTTGTTGAAAAGTAGCAGCAAACTGCAGAAGACATCACCATCGATCTACCAGGTAAACTCCAAATAACCCGAAGTGTGTATCTGGCCCCACAGGTGAAGTGTGTATAATCTGGCCCCACAGGTGAAGTGTGTATCTTGAGGATGGTAAGTATACCCTGGCCCCACCGGTGAACCCTTAAAAATTAAAACAGGTATCAGCTAAAAACTGAGCCTATACAGGAACCAATCAAACACCTCGACAAGTTAAGCTTGTCTCGGCCTATGCCAGAAGTAACGTACAAGTCAAAATCAACCCCAAATTAACTTAATCAAACCCACAAAGTAGTCATAAGGTCTACTTACAATCAACAGTGTCAGTAACAGTATACCACACTGAATTTAAATCAAATAATAAGAATGCGATAAGCATCTAAAATAAACTGTTTTTGGTCGTAACCAGGGTAAGTTTGAAGAACCACCCACGAATTATAGTATTCGTTAGACTAAAACGGGCAAAGAAAACAAAATATACACAGGGTAACAGAATAGACTGTCTTAATCAAAAATTTACAATCAACAGGTGGTATTTTACCACCAACTGTTTTATCTACAAAAACTACAAATCTATGAGACATACCTTTTCCAAAAAGGGTCCAATACTCAAAATGTTCCTCTTATTGGGCGGCTACCAACAAATAACGAACCAACAACAGCATGTGGCACGCCTTCAATTTCAAAACTTCACGTTGGCGATTTCCTTTAAATAGTGGTAATACATAGTGATGCGAAATCAGTAAGTAGAGAAAATACTTACAATAGTTTTAGTGCAATATATCCCCTATAAGGGTTTGTGAAAACGGCTTCCAGAACAGGACGGAATTCTTCAACAATACGAACTCCCGTAGAACCAAAATACTAGCCGTATATTCCACAACTCATTCAGAACGAGAACCTATAAATCCCAGCAGGAGATGACTAAGCAGCCAATCATAAAATTCAGATTCAAGCTCCATGCACTTTTCGAAACCAACTATCAAGTAGGAGCCCACACCGGAAAGAAGGGTGACTGACACTTCCTCAACGTCAATACAGAATACTACCATAAAGAAACCTACCCGAAACATACATCCGAACTACACCGCTCACTACACCGAGCGTGTTCTGCACAGATCAAGTCATAAAGTGCTACACTTCCCTCCATGTAAGTCAATATGGATTCGCGAGTAAAACAGCCTACACTCCTGAGTAGCATCGAATAAACGCTCTAACAATTCCGTAAAACGGAGCGACAACATTTGTCTTTGGACTCGTAGAGTCACAGAGCAAACGCTCTATCTCTGCCGCCAACCTCGGCGCGACAAACTAAGTTGTCTGTGGACTCTTAAGGTCACAGAGCATTGCTCTATCTATGCTGACATCGGCGCGACAAACTTAGTTGTCTGTGGACTCGTAAAGTCACAGAGCATTGCTCTATCTATGCCGACAACATCAGCGCGACAAACTTAGTTGTCTGTGGACTCGTAAAGTCACAGAGCAAACGCTCTACCTATACCGACAACATCAGCGCGACAACTTAGTTGTCTGTAGACTCGTAAAGTCACAGAGCAACGCCTAACGTCAAGTACGACTACACTCAGCGGCATGACGAACGAACGCTTTTCTCCAAGACACGGCTGTCAACGCCAATTGTAATTGTCATCCAACAAATAAACACTTGTAAACATTGGAGATAAATGATGTATTAAAACTTATTCAAATAAATTTGAGTAAACATAGTACCACAATACCAAACCAACGTAAACAAAGCAAGATCAAACACTCGGATTTAACATACAAAACACATGGCGATAACAGCTACTATATTATAAATAGATGTTCAGAATATATTCGATTGCCAACCTACACAGAAGATTTCTAGCTAGAATGTATTTGCTTAAGCCAAAATATGGTAGATAAATGAAGAAAATATACCTTTAACTCAAAAGTAAAGTATGTCTTTATAGATCAGTAAGTTTTATGAAACCTAATTACTACTTTAAATGTTTTAGAACTCAAGTCAAGGAGTCAGTAATAATTTATAACTGAACCCTAATAAACTTTAGCGTTTATCAAGCTGGAGCGGACAAAGTATTTGGACTACTGTGGCTACACCCCAAAGGTGATATAATCAAAGCCGGAAACAAAATCAGTAGTCCCACGGTAACTAAAAACTAAAGTAAAATCCACAAGAGAGAAACCCCCTTACTACCCTTAATTATGAATTATAATATAACAAACAAAAAGAAACAACTAACATGAATATATCTATACGGACATTTACCAAGTAGGCACTAGTTTTATTCTTTACCTTACCTAGCGACAAAATATAAAATTGTTGTCAAGATGTGAAGACAGGTATGGTTACAGCCTGCACCACTTCACCGGAAGGATGATGGCAGAGTAGTCCCTAAAACTCTGGGCTGACAGAAACTATTTAACTACTGAAGTTCTTTCGTAGTGATCAAATGATATTAGAAATATAGAGACAATATCGGTCAGGTAATTACTATATACAAATACTTAATATATACAATAGACGTAGTGACAAATTCAACCGTTACAATTTCCTATTCACAATATTTCAAAGAAGCTAGCAACCAATAAAACATCATGAACTCGAGTTTTATGATTGGCTGTTATTGTTCTGCCGTCAGATGTTTTGGTGCAAGATTTAAAGTGGCGCCCTCTATCATGACCAAAAATTGGAATACATGGAGTTCGATCTCCTTGTATAGTCTCCATGCTTTTCTAGTTGACGGTATGTATAAACTCAACATGTCTGAAAAGTGCTTGTTTGTTGCACAAGCAGTAGCTATAGGTGAAATTTGGCACAAAAGATTAGGTCACCTCAACTCTACGTATCTAAACAAAATGAAAAATGGTCTAGTATAGTGACAATGTAAAAATTGACAAATAAATTGTACAGTATGTTGTGAGGGCATGCAGTCCTGACTCTACCTTTTGGACATACAGGTACTAGAGCAACCGGTTTGTTAGATGTAATACACAGTGATCTAGCAGGACCAATGGAAACTACATCAATAGGAGACTCAAAATATTTTGTGCAGTTTCAAGACGATTTTAGTCGCATGTCCTTTGTTTATTTTATGAAATCAAAAGATCAAACATTCTAGAAGTTTAAGGAATTTCAGTCTTTAGTTGAAAAACAGGTTGGTAGAAAAATTAAAATACTACGGACGGATAATGGTACGGAATATGTCAATACAGAATTTCAAAGTCATCTAAAAAACAAGGCTTCATTCATCAGATGACGAATATTTAAACGCCAGAACAAAATGGGCTTTCTGAAAGGTTAAATAGGTCGATAGTTGGAAAGCCCAGGTGTTTATTATATAAAGCATGATTGCGAAAACAGAAGCCATAAACACAGCTTGTTATATCAGAAACAGATCAGCACTGTCTAGTATTCCAAAGACACCATATGAAATGTTTTTTCATCAAAAGCCAGACCTAAGTCCTAATTTTTGGCAGTACTGTTATGACCCATATTCCAAAAGAGTAAAGGTCAAAAAGTCTGAAAAATTAATTTTAGTGGGTTTTTCTGAATGCTGTATGATAAGAAAACAAGAAATATATCTACAAGTAGAGATGTACATATTTCTGAAAGTAAAAATGAAAATACCATTTTTTATGGTAAAGAAACTTTTAACGAAGAGAATATAGAACAGTTCACACAGGAAAATATTTCAAATGAACTGAACTTATTAGGAAAAATTATAGAACAATCGTCAACTGATGACAAGCTACATGATGAAACATAATATGTTCCTGTATAAAATATAATTACTGCAGAAAATATACGAAAATCCACAAGGCAAAGAAAAGAAAAATTATATGAAGACTTTGTCACTTACTTTACGCCAGAAGCGAAACATTTTGCAGAGGTTCCAGCTTCAGTGGGAGATCCAAGCTCAGTGGAAAAGGCTCTTTCAGGGCCGGATTCTCAGAAGTGGAAAAGTGCTATGTGCTAAGGGAAATCAATAGTTTCAGTGAAAAGTGTGCGTGAGATCAGGTTGCTCTACCTGAAGGCCAATCACCAGTTAAGTGCAAGTGGGTATTCAAAAGGAAATTCGGTAGTGGCGGTGAGGTTACTTATAGAGCTAGATTGGTTGCGAATGGATTTAGTCAAAAATGAGGTATAGATTTCGATGAAACCTTTTCTCCTGTAGTTAGATATTCTACATTAAGATTACTTTTAGCATTGTCTATTCAACTTAATTTCGATATTTTTCATTTAGACGTTGTTACAGCCCTTTTAAATGGAAAACTGGAGGAAACTGTATTCAGGGAAATACCAGAGGGTTTTAGTACTAATACTCCAAATAACCAAAATAAAAGCGTTTTAAAACTTAATAAGGCCATTTATGGTCTTAAACAGTCATCACTTGTTTGGTAAAATACAAAGAAGTTGAAATTGTACTAGATAGTTTAAACTATAAAAGATGTGATTATGAGCCTTGTATTTTTGTTAAGCTTGAAAACAATTTTATGACTATAATGTAGATGATTTTTTTATTTTTTCAAACTCTATACAGGAAACAACATTTTTAAAAGAACAGTTAGCCTTTAAATTTAAATTGAAAGATTTAGGTTATATTAAACAATGTTTAGGTATGAAAATCAATTCCTAATTGGCATATATAGGGAGGAACCTATCTGTCTATTGTTCATGGAAGAGGAGGAAACAGCCTCTCACAACATCTTCAAATGCAAAGAGCTGTCTCATTGGAGATACAGACTTCTAGGACTAGAGTATCCAAAGGAGGATTTCTCCAAGAAGGACCTAGTGAAAAGACTGTTGAGCCTGATAAGGGGGCTACTGCTTTCTTTACATAAACGGTATAACCAAGAGCACCAAAAGCCTAAAGGCTGAGGTGCCGAGGTCTCTAAACCACTGACTGGTGGTGCCGAACTAATCAATCAATGAAAATCAAAGTTGATAAAAATAAAAATCAAATTTTGTTAGATCAGGAACATGAGTGAATGCAAACCTGCAAGTACGCCCATGGACAAAAATATTAGCTTTGAACCAGTAGATTCTGAAATTTGTAGTAAGAAGTTTCCATATCAACAGCTTTTGGTCAGTTCAATGTATTTGTCTGTGTCGACAAGGCCTGACATTACATTTGCAGTACGAATCCTTAGATATTTACAAGGAAAGAAATCATTTTGTTCAATGTATGGAAAGGATCATTTTGACCTGACAGTGTGTGTCGATGCTGATTTTGCCAGTGATGTATCTGTTAGAAAGTTTGTTTTCAAATGTAATAAACAGGAAACTGTAGCTCAGAGTAGTACAGAATCTGAGTACATGGCTGTCACTGAGGCTTCTAAGGAAGCTATTTATTTTAGGAATTTAAAGTCGGAACTTTTGGGTATTTCTAAGTGCATAACTATTCATAACGATAACCAAAGTGCTCAGAAATTGGCATTAAATCCCATACATAAAAAAAGATCTAAGCACATAGATGTACGTTATCACTTTATTCAAGAGGATATTTCAAGTAATTTAGTTGAACTTAAATTTTTACCCATAAATAAAATGATAGCTTATGTGCTAACCAAGGCACTGTGTTTGCCAAAACATAGTAAATTTAGTTTTGAGTTATGATTATGTAAGAGTGGATTAATATTGTTTAAATAAGTGGGAGTGTTGATAAAATGTGTACTTATTTAAAATTATTAATTGAACCTGTCACGCCATCTATCTACTACACCCCATTAAAGTATTTATGTACAGTTGGTCCGGTGAATCTTTTTCCATGAATGAAATTATTCACAGTCTACTTTTTGTAGTACGTCTCTTTTCTACTCACAGAATCTAAACCCCCGAAATGAAACCGTTTGTTCCATTACAACATAATATAACAGACAGAGATAGCCATATGATGAATGTGGGTGATTAGGTGTAACCCACACAACAGAAGTTCTGTGGTTTAACCGCGAATTTGTATATTGACAGACCAAAGACTTTGTTTACATTTTTATTTTACATTTTTATCCATTTTTTTACCCCTTGCATATACATTTATTTCAAAAACAGTTGTTATAACGACTAACTTATACCTGAGTGTTCGAATTATTGTGGTAAGTAAATATTATTTATCTACTTTTTATTTATTTACTTCGCAATGAAAACTAACCTTAAATTGACATTTCATTATGATTCTGGATAGAACTCCATCAAACTGAATTATATGAAACATATTTTGCTTCCATTAATGTAGAACATATTGACCTAATTTTCCGAAAGACCAGAACTATTTATGAATGGTTTTTATTTTTAGAGTATGCCTGGAAAAACGTTGAATTCGCAAGCACAGGAGCTGGTCCTAAATGTGTTGGAGTATTTTGATTTAGAAAAAAGAAATGGAGGACCTTTGGAACCACTTTCATGTGTTCAAGAGGTAACATAAATATCTAAGTGCATGCTTATACTTATGCAATATACTTATTATTAATCAATTTTTTTTTATGTTAGAGGGTAGCTGTTGCTTTGAAAATATCTCGGCGGACAGTATATGCTATAAAAAAAAGAAAAGAAAATAATCCAATTCTTTCAAGCCCAGGCAAAAGCAGAACTCGTTCTAAAACTAAAACAACTGATCTACCTGAGGGAGCTAAGATGGCAGTACAGAACCCATTATATGATATGTACCAACAGAGTAAATAACAATCTATTTAATTAGAATTTTTTGGTAAAATGTAGGTGTAGGTATTTTGTAATGAGTATTCAAATCATGGTATATTCAAGAAAAATTTAGGAAGGTATTTATATAGATTTTAGTAGTTTTGTGACTACATTACAATTTAATTCAACTATTAAATTTACCTTATTTTTGAACAGTCAAGGTTAAAACATTAATGAAATGAACAAACATAATATCATTAAAAATATAGTATTTGTTCAACTACCTTAAATTGTAAATTGAGGGAAAGCGAAATTGTATCTATTGGCAAAACATCTCTGAGCACTTTGTTAAAAACATTGGGATTCAAATATAACAAAGATGACAATTGGAGAGCTTTAATGGAGCGGACCAGTATTGCAGCCTTGAGAGCCAATTTTCTGTGTAAATATATGGAAAACCTTTCAAGTACTCACCCAAGAGAACTTGTATTTTTGGATGAAACATGGATCTATTCGAAGGGAAATAAAACAAAATCTTGGCAAGACAACAGCACTAAAAGTGTACGTAAACCAGATGGTTATGATGGTAAACGTTTTATAATTATCCATGCTGGTTCTACCAAAGGATTTGTCTCTGAAGCAAGTTTATTATTCTGTTCAAAATCTAAAGTAGCTGATTACCATGGAGAAATGAACAATGAGATATTTATGAAATGGATAAGTAGGTACTCAATTAATACCCAACTTAGAAGAGCCATCTCTTATTGTTATGGATAATGCTCCATATCATAGTGTTCTTTTAGAAAAGCAACCTTTTACTAATTCAACAAAAAATGAGATTGTTACATGGTTGATAACAAACAACATTAAGTTTGATACAAAACTTACAAAACCTGAATTGCTACAAATTGCAAAAATGAATAGAAAAGAAAACGTGTATATAATTGATGAGTTACTACGAGAACATGGTCATGAAGTGCTGAGACTACCGCCATATCATTGTGAATTCAACGCTATTGAATTAATTTGGGCAAATTGCAAGTCATATTATAATAAATATATTGGTAAAGATGGGTATTCAGATTGTTCTGTTATAAATATGTGGAAAGAGGCACTGGGACAATGTAATCAACAAATTTGGGAAAAATGTGTTAGGCATACCCATGAAATTATTCAAAAGTGGTATGCCCGAGAGCAGAATATAGTTGATATTAGCATGCAACCAATTGCAATAGATATAAATACTGGTGATAGCTCTGATTCTGACTATGAGGAAAATTAAATAAAATCTATTGTATATATATATATATATATATATAAACTATAAATTTTTATGGGGCATAGCCAAAATGATTTGTGGATGGTAAAGAAGACTCTTTTTTACTAATCCAAGCTTTCGATAATGTTTATTAGCATTTTCAAGGCTAAAAGTATAAATTATTTGTTACAATTTGGATAAAAAATATATTTTTTATAACACAACTTACTAGCAAGTGAGTTAATTCCTTCGAGAATGTAAATTCGTTTGTCAAACATGGAAACTAATCTTAACAAACTATTATTAAAAATCGAAATACCTTTCAAATTATGTGCCACTCGACCCCCCATGCCATTAAAGATTCTAGAAGGGGTGGTCACCCCTTTTAGGGGGATGGCCGTACAACCATAAGTTAACTATCAAAAATTGTCCCCCTCGAAAACAAAATCGACGTTTCTCGGGGTTTGCCGCAAAAACCTCCCCGCCAACAATATTTGAGGTGGACTGTTTCTAATGCGCCACCCTGTATATATGAGTCTTAAATATACATACTTAAAATATTAATTATTTATTTTTACAACCCAAAAGATTTTTATTTTTCATTGTTGAACTGTATGGGTGGGACGGCCCAATAGTAATAATTGCCAGCCATAACCCTAACAGGGCAATACTGATTTGCAAAGTTTCTACTGAGGAAGTTGTTATTAATACTAACTCTTATGCAAGTTGTAACATGCTGTTCAGCTTGTTACGTTTTTTGTTTTTAAACTATTTTATTTAGTTAATTTTTGTGGCTCATTAGTCACTTCCTCCTAAATTTCTAATACATTTCTAAACATGCTGTTTTCTTGTCGCATTAGCCACTCCAAACTAAAACATTCATTTTTATCAAATTCCCCTTCCATTTTGGTCGTTCGATATTCGAAATTTCAAATTCTCGATTGGAACTCTTTCTTTCCTCTAACTGCCACCTTGAAGGCAACAGTCACATATTTTAATTTTAATTTGTTGGTGAACAATTTATCGTCTGGTTGGTAAGTTAATCATTGTATTTTCCCTAGGTTATTTTCTAGAGTAGAGCTTACTGCTTATTTGTGTTTATTGCTTATTTGCCAATTTGCATTTTTTGTATATTTAAGGAACAAAACGAATTGAATAAAACAGATCACTGTTAAGTTGTATTTTAACACGTGGAGTTTGGGTTTTGTATGCACTATAGCATAGGCTCCTTTTTACCTGATCTGTTTTATCTATTCGTTCCTTCCCTAATGTGTTTTCTAGTTCCTTATCCCTGTTTTTCTTTTTTTCCGCAACTCTGCAGCCCTCAAGTTTAGTTCAAGTTACACTCAAGATACCCCCTCAAGCTCAGCACCCAAGTCAAGTCAACTTTACATATCAAGTTTTCATTCCTGTTCCTGTGCCGTTGGAGTCATCGCCGCCATCGCTAAGAGCTGCAAACATCCCAGCCCTTTAAGATAAGTTCCTTCGCCTTATCTTTAGCGTTTATAAGATTTGAATTTGGCGTGCTATTATAACTTGTTATTCTCCTCGTTTGGTTTTTTTAATATCCAATTTTTGTTGAATTTTTAAATTTCAATAAATAATTATTGTTTTCATTCTTTGTATTGATTATTCAATAATTATTAAATTGGATAAACGGGTTCAGGAATAAATAGGTTGATTTTGTTTTTTGTCAAATTAACATTAATTTTTATAAGGTGTTTCCAGCTTTCCACCTTTTGCTTTCGTTTTTCTTTCGATAAAAAGCTGGTGGCATCCAATTTAATATTAATTGTACACCCCATCCCAGTGATAGCATATAAAATAATTTAATTGGTGCCGAATTCCACTCCCTGAGGAGAGTGCTCTAGCCAGGGGCGTTTATCGTTGCAAAGTAAATTTGCTTAATAGCAAGTTTGCAGAATAGCCCCATAAAACTCTGGAATACTAACAGTTTTTTCAAACTAAAGGTTTAGGTAGCGTATTGCTAAATGGCTGTAAAATATTTACAAATATTTATTACACCAGCTTCAATACAATAATAAATAACGTTCACCGTCATTTTAGCCACATCCTAATTAAACCATGAATCTATGACCTATGTGTTACTTAATGTATTGATTTATTGCGTTTGTATATGAATAATGACGCATGGGAAAAGATTCACCGGACCAACTGTATTTCTGCTTCTTTATACTTTTGTTGTACATTGAATAAAGTCAGTCGTTTACAAGTCATTGACAAGAGCAGACCAGACTTGGAAAGAATGCCATTTGATGGTATACAGACGGCTCAAAAGCAGTAGAAGGGACTGGGATATGAGTGTATGGGCCAGAAACCAAGAACTCTGAAAGCTTGGGACGAACCCAGATTTTTTAAAATAAAGCAAACTCTGGACTATGGATTATGAAAGAATTTTTACCCAAAAATAATAACAAAAAAAATTAATTACTTGAAATAGAATTAACTGAAGGTCAAATATTAAAAGACTTATATCATAGGCCAAGTGAACCAAACAATTATTTTATAGAAAGTATAAGTGATATAGTAGATAGCATCGATCAAGCATCCAGTGATTGACAGGTACCAATAAAAGTTGAAAACATTCAGTTTAATATATTCGAATAAGTACCTAGGTGAATTTTGAAACATTAAAAGAAATTGTTTTTAACATGCCCAATAAAGGAAGTCCACATAAAATTTCAGCTGTATTTAGAAAAAAACTGTTTTGAAAGTATTGCTAATCCATTATTATATATTACAAATACCTTCCTGCAAATGAACATCATCCACAGATGAATTAAATATTTCAATTATAAGGTCAATTCCGAAAGTATCAAACTCACAGAGCAGTAAATTCAAGACCAATTAATATGATACCCACAATATAAAAATTATTAGAAAACGTAGTATATAACCAACTTGTTGATTACTTAGAAAAAAGTGGAATGATTACTTAGTAGTCTACATTTAGGGGAAAACATAGCTGTGGAACAGCCCTACAATATGAATGGAAACAGAACAGCAATAATAAGTTTATTACAAGGGCTCTTTTTTTAGATTTTGAAACAGTCAATCATACATTACTTATTTGAAAATTGGAATGTTTTGGGATAGTTGGAGATGTTCTGTGTTGGATGCAAAATTACTTAGAAAATAGAAAACAAAAATTAAAAATAAAACAACATTCTTTCCGACTCTGTAAAAAATGATTTTGGTGTACCACAGGTAAGTGTATTAGGGCCACTGTTGTTTGTGTTATATATTGAGAATATTTCTCAGGCCTTGTGTATTTGTTCAATACATTTGTTTGCAGGTGATACCCTAATATATTATTCCTCAGATAGTATAGAGAAAATACTGATTGGTGTGTTAAACTCACTGAAAATAAACTTGAAAAAAAACTAAATTCATGTTAATCGGCAACGAAAGATTGCAGAGGGAAATTAGTGACATAAACATAAAAATCGGTGTTGGAAATTATGATATTGAAGTAGTAAAAAAGTTTAAATATTTAGGAGTCATAATAGATAGTATGATGTAATACTTTAAGGAACAGGCCAATCACATTATTACATTAATATCTTTTAAAATTAACTATTTATATAGGTGAGCAAGGTATCTTAATCGTTGGTCATTAACACTTTTATATAACTGGCTAATATTACCCCATTTTACATACAGTGCTACCATTTTCTATCTAATAAATAAAAATAAAATTGGAAGATTGCAAAAATTCCAAAACAATTTAAACCCTTTTATGGTATTACCTCCAATGTAATAAGTACCATGTTATAGGATCATTTAAAATTAAAAGTTTATTCACTTGAAGTAAACACTACTAACGAATGAATATATAAAAAAAGATTGTGGTTTAATTTCCCAAAAATAACAACAGTATTTCTATTATTGATGACTACAACAAAACTTTCCTTTATCCATAATGACTAAATTGTAGGTACTTACATTTTTTTGCATCAATCCTTTCATTAATGCTTAACATGGAGGGTAGGTATGTGTTCTCCAGGAGTATTCCATTCTCATACAGATGTCTCTTATGTGTCTACTTACATCTATATTATATTTCATTTCTGTTGAATATAATCATGGTCTCATAATTCTATAACAAAAATAAGGATTTGAATTATTTTTGAGTTAGGTATATAAACAATACACCATTCATTTAATGCTTTATCAAATCTTACAGACTGAAATACCACTGAATTAATAACTTACATTGTGTTGTAATGATAAATCTATGTTTTCTTCATGATCTACAGTAACAAAATATTTTAGAGGTTTAGCCATCTTTTCTAATCTGAATTTCCAGTAGCTTCATGTGTATTTGTTATTTCGTTTTTTGGAAACCGTTAATGGGACGAATCCAAATCCACACACCTTTTGACTGCATATTCATTCAACCCATTTCACTCTATAAAAAAAATGAAGGTATTGTAGAAAAAACAATAATGAAAAACCTATTCAAAACAGTAATTTAATATGCAGACACTACATATAAGCAACGGTGTGAAATTAGCTGCCTAGCCTGGCTGTCAAAAGTTCTGACCATAAACAAAAAAAAGAGACCGATTGAAGTATAGCCCATAGAGAAATAATATATGTATAATTGCCCCAAAGATATTTTCAACTGGGTCCTGATTTAAAGAATGAGTTCTAATAAATTTGAATTCTAATTTCCAACATTCTCTTGTTAACAATTTGACACCATTAATAGTAGTTAACCAAGATGTTTTAAAAGGCATTTTGGTTTTTAAAGCCTTCCCATTTTTCAGTAAAAACTGCTAGGATGTTATTTGTGGCAACGCAGAATTCCGAAAAAGCAGATGGTTCGACTTTTTTGAAACACACAACGCATCGAAGGTTGGTTTCCTACCATTAAAACTGTCAAATAACTTATCAATGTCTTCAATAAATTCAGCAGTTTAGATAGCCTCAGATGTTAATTTACCAGGAACAATTGAACATTGGTAGCAGCCATAGTGTGGCTCATTATTTTTGCAGCAACTGAAACTTTCATTTTAATTTTACTATTCCCACGAAGTTAAAAAAATGATTCTTTAATTTTGTGCAAAGCCTGAATTTTTTTTTTTTATTAAAATATAAAAAGCATTTTTAATATGTTGTAACTTTGCACATTTATGGTAATCAAAATAAATATCATAATTAAATGAAGCATTTCTCGTACATTTCAAAAGATGAGGAGGGTCATATAAAGTTATTATTTTCTTTTCATTGACCAAAAAATAAGGACCAGGTTTTACAATTTTCCAATGTCTACTTAATTGTCTCAGAGCTGCACGATTTGTATTCCCTAAATCACAAACAGTTGCCAATACATTTAATCCTACATCTTGTAGTGCTGAAATTACCTCCACAATAATAAATTTCAAATCTTCAGTTTTAACCTGATCCTTAGTAAAATAATAAGCCACTGGCTGCTTCCAAGCTTTATGCAATCCATTACAAACATCAATGCATGATTGGCAGGTTGTAACTTTCTGCCCAAATCGCTACCAAGATCTATAAATCCTACAACTTTGTCGCTAGCCACATCCAAAGTCAATTGTTCTTTTAAAGCTATTTCATCAAATAACACAAGACACGATTTTTATCTATTTGCTTCATTTTGACAACCCTTTCTCTAATATCATCAAAAATTCCTTTATTAATTCCAGTTTCAAATGGCAGTGACTGGGAAAAGCTATAACACGTTTTAAAAAATTAAACGCTCGTGGTCCCTTTATGAATGGGCCTTATCTGTTATTGATTATTGATCATGAAGGTTTATGTTTCTTACAGTTAGCAGCATTACTTTTTTAAAAATCCATGCCTGCTGGATCTAATTTTGATCAACTTAGATTCAGACAATTTAACAGCTTTTTTAATTTTGTTATTACTACTGATAAGTGCCTTTTTCAATTACATTTATATTACTTAAAATAAAATTCCAAACATTGTTTTTTAGGTACATGTTCAAATTGACTATCATTATTGTTAGAAAAACTAAGTTTTCTTTTTACAGGCAAAACAGTATTTTCAAAACCTTGGGTATTATTATTATGTTCAACTACTTTTGGTGGTGTATGATGCGTAAGGTTACAAAGGTAAAGCAAATTGAATAAGTCTTTTGTGTAATGAACTTGTAAATGCATTATCATCAAAATGATCTTCACACAACCTTTGATCATTGGATGTATAAGGAAGTTCTAAAACTTTGTACCACTGTTCCCTATGATTAATATCAGATGGAATGATGGAAATTTGAAAAATGTTTTGTTCTTACTACAAATTGCGAAGTGGCCAAAAAAAATATTTACTATTACTATTTTTTGCAATACAACTATGAAGAATTATACCTGGTGATTGTTGAAATATTATCATTTTCTAGGTTTTTCCTTCTAGTTTACTAGTTGTTATGTACTTGTTTATAATATACAAAATGATACTTGTCATATATAATTTTAATAGTTGTCATTATTATAATTTTTCTTTAAACATAAAAGTCTTTTAATAGAGTATTTCTGTGTTATTGGGTTTGCTTCAACAGTGATGACATTTTAAAGATTCACTTTTATTTCCTTTATTAGAACTAAAACCCTCAATAAATTTAAAACTAAACTAATCCTAAATCCTACTCACCATTACCTCGCCATTAGCCATTTGCAATTATTATTTTTGACACTTTCACTTTGACTTTGACAAACACAAGCCAGATTCACTCCCACCCATGTATGATTTATTTTGTATATTTTCATTTTTAATGACTTAAAAGTTGATATATATTAGGATACTTCATAATATTTATCGACATTAAAGGCGATATGTTGAAGTGTAAGGTAATTTATAATATTTTAAACTATTTTATTCTATTTTGCTTATGTGAAACAATCTTGTAGTTCGCGCGACTGCAGCGACTCGATGCGCGGTTTAAATTGAGAAACGTTATGCCTAGGGATGGCGATCTGAAATCGATTAATCGAAGAATCGATTCTTCGGGCCAAATATATCGATTTTTTAAATCGATATGTTGTACTGAATCGATTCAGTGGATCGATATTTCACCCTTTAAAATCGACATTCGATTTTTTCTGGTTTGGTTTTGGGAACTATAAGCTATATTATCTATTTTCTTAACTTTTTAATGTAAAAAATACATTTAAAAGATAAATGTCTTCTTTTATATCTGATCTGATTCTTTGATATGGTAATAAAAATAATTGTTATTATCGATTTCACTGAACTAAAAAATCCCTGATTTTACTGATAAGAGATCCCAGAGATTATTTATTATGGTATCTTTCTTGTTTTTCATAAAATGGATTTATATTTACATTGTAAATACAAACTTGAAAAAAATCGATTTTTTTAGAAATCGATCTTTTAGACCTCGATTTTTTTATGAATCGATTTAAAAATCGATCTTTTTTGGAAAGAATCGCCAACCCTAGTTATGCCTTATACCGGCTATACCATAGACAAAAAAAAGGGACGATAAGACATAACGTTTCTGTTCAACTAACCCACGCATTGAGTCGCTGCAGTAGCATCACAAATCATAAACATTATCGCAGACGCCTTAGCAAAAACGTCATTAACTACAGACAAAACGATTAAAAAAATTACATTCCCTACACTGATTTGTACAACTCAAGGTTGGATTAGTGCAGTTATAAGCCCGTTCAGTACAAAAACCGTTGCACGTCATCAAAGTGTCGAAAAAGAGACGTTTGTTTATATCATGTCATTCGATTGCTGCTGTCAATCACTATGTCAAGCCTCTCTAAACTCAATAAATATTGAAATTTGTAGGTCGCATTGTATTAAAAAATATAGATATATATGTTTAAAGAAAGGTTTCGTAATTAATTTCATATCAAATACAGCTCGTAGGTTAATTAAATATTAAACTCAAACTAACGTCAGTCTTAATAAAAACTTTTTATGTTGGCAAAAATGCGCGCTGTTGCCGCGATTAAAATGGTTTATTTCTGGTTCAGTTGACGTCTTGACATTTTTGGGGTTATGTTGTGACAAAAACTGCAAAGAACTGTCAGTAATTTTTCACAAGCAGTGATGAGTTATCAAAGTTAAAGTCACATCCAAAAAAACGTATAAATGAAACTTAATAATACTGCAATAGTTGATGCAGGTTGGAGTAGGGCTCTTGGGTCTAGCATACTTCCAGATGGAATAAAAAAAAATTACAGATGTATTGGGGGTTGACTATCTTTGATTTTAACGTGACTCAACCATACCCCGGAGGGGGGTCTTTGTGAAATAATCGTAAAAATTAATTTTTTAATTTGGAATCAAATTCTACGTATTTTTTTACGTATACACCTAAAATTTCATTTTGATAACTTTTTTTTAAAAAGTTATTAAACAAAAATGTTATCAAAAAATTAATTATTTAATGAATATTAGAATCGCCATTGCGGCTTTACGAATAGGAATAAAAAATATAAATTCACTGGGATGTATTGGGGGTTGACTATCTTTGATTTTAACGTAACTCAACCACCCCCCGCCCAACCCCTAGGGGGGATGGAGGGAGGGTCTTTGTGAAATAATTTTAAAAATTAATTTTTTAATTTGGAATCAAATTCTACGTATTTTTTTACGTATACACGTATAGACCTAAAATTTCATTTTGATAACTTTTTTTTTAAAGTTATTTAAAAAAATGTTATCAAAAAATTAATTATTTAATGAATATTAGAATCGCCATTGGGGCTTTACGAATGGGAATAAAAATTTATAAATTGGCACATATATGTTGTATGATATTAACTTTGAAATGAAAAGAAAATGATACTTTTATTTCATACCATAAGGGTGGGGGTGAGTTTGGGAAATATTAGGGTTGGGGTGATTCTGAGTACGTCATCAAATTTAAGACCATTTTTGATTAATTTATTGCCAAACATATTTATCAAAATAAATGACAGGTATATTTCATAACTTAAGAATAGGTTCAGTTGTTTTTTGTGGGCTTATTTCCACACCACCTAATATATCAATTTTTCAAGTATTTTAAGAACGGAAGATATATAATGCCAATGTCATCAAATCCATCTACTTTTAAAAAGTATCCAAAATCAATTGCAACAGCTTAAACCCGTGTTTGTCATCTTTGCCGACTTTTTTGGAATTGATTTCGGACCAATTTTATTTGCTAATCTGAAAAATTGGTATAAAGAGGTATATAAGAGAGTATATCCAGGAATAGGAAAGCGGCCAATGAAAAGAATATATAGTGAAATGGACGACTGCGACTGTCATGAGTGTTCCGATCAGTGAAAAAATGCACAATTAAAAAAAGCCCATACGAAGAGAAGATATGAAAAATGAGGAGGAGATGGAATTCCCGGAGAAAAAATACATTTCATTTTTAGTCATCTATCAACCAAAATTTATATCAATTATTAAATTAAGTTAATTAATTTGTTAAAATTTTATTCCATGGTAACCTGGAAAGATGATATAATTATTTAGATTGTATTTATTAGAGAGTTGTTGTTTTTTTAATATTTTAATGTTTTTTAATTTGTAGGATTTATTATTGTTTTTATTTATTTGTGGAATAGGCCTATGGGGGATACCACATAAAGAAAAACGCGCCGTGGCTTTACCTCTTTATACCAATTTTTCAGATTAGCAAATAAAAGTTGTCCGAAATCAATTCCAAAAAAGTCGGCAAAGATGACAAACACGGGTTTAAGCTGTTGCAATTGATTTTGGATACTTTTTAAAAGTAGATGGATTTGATGACATTGGCATTATATATCTTCCGTTCTTAAAATACTTGAAAAATTGATATATTAGGTGGTGTGGAAATAAGCCCACAAAAAACAACTGAACCTATTCTTAAGTTATGAAATATACCTGTCATTTATTTTGATAAATATGTTTGGCAATAAATTAATCAAAAATGGTCTTAAATTTGATGACGTACTCAGAATCACCCAAACTCATCCCCCCCCCCACCCTTATGGTATGAAATAAAACTATCGTTTTTTTTTTCAATACTTATACCCGCCATCCCTACACGCTGTACTTTTTTCGTTTTTAAATGTAACGCCTAAAGGGTTCAAACCCATCATCCGATATCGACAGGTTTTGTCTTTTTCCAAAAAAATTAAGTCCACATATTTCAAACACGTTTTAATAAATATCTTCGGCAATAATTAGGAAAAAAATATGAAAATTGGTGAACATACCTAAAAAAGGATGTAGAATTCGACGACGTACTCAGAATCACCCCAATCCTAATATTTCCTAAACTCACCCCCACCCTTATGGTATGAAATAAAAGTATCATTTTTTTTCATTTCAAAGTTAATATCATGCAACATATATGTGCCAATTTACAAATCTTTGTTCCCAATGGCGATTCTAATATTCATTAAATAATTAATTTTTTGATAACATTTTTTTTGAATAACTTAAAAAAAAGTTATCAAAATGAAATTTCAGGTGTATACGTAAAAAAATACGTAGAATTTGATTCCAAATTGAAAAATTAATTTTTAACATTATTTCACAAAGTCCCTCCCCCCATCCCTCACCCCTAGGGGGTGGGCGGGGGGTGGTTGAGTTACGTTAAAATCAAAGATAGTCAACCCTCAATACATCTCTGTAATTATTTTTTTTTATCCAATCTGGAAGTATGCTAGACCCAAGAGCCCTACTCCAATCTAAAACACAGAGGATTCAAAATAGTGTAGAGAATGTTTTGTGCAAGTTCAGTTACAGAACGTCCACAGTTATATACTTTGTGTACATACTTATGTATGTTACTAATTGTGACTTTCCACTGTGTTTGCTTCATTAGGAAATAAACTTTTGTAAATTGCAAAATTTGTATTTTTAAAATAAAGTACTTAAAAAAATTATTTTCATGTATGATACGGAATTATTTAAATATATTTTATATTGAAAATCTATGCATGAACTAATGTCATTAGTAAGTTGTACCTATTGATTGAAAATATATTGTATTTTTCATTGTTATTGAACAGATTGAAGATTATGCATTGAGTTTTAAGACTTTGAGCTTCATCCTACACATGTTAAACCATTTCAGTATTCTGTTATAAGTTTTTGTAGCTTATTTACCGTTATTTTGAGATTATGATGACTGATCAAAGCAATGTTACCTATATACTGCAATATGTATGCCAATTTAAATGTTCTGTTGCTAAATCATAGTTGTAACAAGAGAGATAGATTGTAGAGCAAATAGGACAGTGAGGAACTCTGGAGAAGTCCTTAAATGTTTGGAATAAAACTGTAATTCACTTTTACTTGTGGTGTTCTATCACTAAAGTAGTTTTAAAAATGAATAGCAAGAATTTAGAACACACCATTTCATATAGTTTGTAGAACATACCACAGTTCCAAACACCATCAAACGCTTTAGTAATGCCTAGAAAAATAGCAGCACTATGTTTTCATCATAGACTAGAGGTTTGTATATTTGATGTCAGGTTCGATAGTGTGCATAGTTGAGCATCTGGTATCAAGATATAGATGTATTTTCTGATATCCTTCAGTTAAATTTTTTTGCAAGAGTACTCGTAATCCTATAAAGCCTATAGGTAAATTGAGCAGTCAATATGAAGTCTTCTAATTACCTTATTTTAACTTCAACAGTTCACTTATTACTCATAATACCTAAGCTGGATAAGTATAACAGGCAATAGGATAGGTAGGTATCAAGTTAGTGACAAAATACTGATTGTATCTTTGAACAATGTTTAATGATCGAAGGATTGTACACTTTATATTTAGGTAAAAGAAGTTACATAGTGTGTAGTAAATTACTTCTCGTGCAACTCTCTGTATATTCAATATTTCCATAATTTCTTCTTGTAAAGGCTTGACCAGTTCGGAAGCAATCATCTTTTCGTTCATTTTATGGAAAATAACCTAAAATATTAGATATTATTAATTCTGTAATTGTTTTATTACTTCTTATTAATAGGACCAAATTTGTGTGTTATTAGAGCTTATGACTACTGGCTATTTATCTATACATACTTTCTATGTTTTCAAAATGTATTTCTTCAAGTTGCAATTCTCAATTATTTGAAGGCCATTTAATATAGTACATTTGAAGTGGCACATTTCCTCCAAGCATTTCAGGTGATTTTTCCTTTTTTTTCCTCCGTTTTTTCATAGGACAAAATACGGATTTCTTATTCACAATATTTTCCATTTCTGTGACCTAGCCTCACTTACCTCACACATGAACAGCGAACTGTCAAAGAAGCTAGCAACCAATAAAACATCATGAACTCGAGTTGAATGATTGGCTGCCGTCAGATTTTTTGGTATCGCAACTTATGTGGTGCCCTCTATAATGACCAAAAATTGGAATACATGGAGTTCGATCTCCTTGTATAGCCTCCATGTTTCGACTCATGGAGGTTCGACTATTCGCGAGAACGACAAATGGATTTTGTTCGTACGAATGATTTCACCCGAATCGAACCAAACACACTGGCGAACAGCTTAGTAGATCTTATGTGTCATTTTTTAGGTGATGTGTACTGTAGAGTAGTTTAAGAAGCATCTTCATCTGCGTTCATTTTTGTTCAGTAGTATTATTAAAAAACTTAAGTATAAGCCTCTATACGCGTACTCCCATGTAGGACTCATACCACTGATAAATTCATTCGTTTGTAAGGCGAACATTCGGGATTTCGAAGATACTGATCGAACATAACAACACCTATCACATGAAATACGTGGGAGCATTCGGTCGAACGTTCAAAGATACAGTCGGGTGAAATAATTCATAGGGCGAGTCATAGAGAAATAAAAAATTTCTCTATGGGGCGAGTTGTAGGGTTGGCGATTCTTTCCAAAAAAGATCGATTTTTTAATCGATTCGAATCGTAACCTGTTGAATCGATTCATAATTTTTTTCAAGTTTGTATTTACAATGTGAATATAAATCCATTTTATGAAAAACAAGAAAGATACCATAATAAACAATCTCTGGGATCTCTTATCAGTAAAATCAGGGATTTTTTAGTTCAGGGAATTCGATAATAACAATTATTTTCATTACCATATCAAAGACATTTATCTTTTAAATGTATTTTTTACATTAAAAAGTTAAGAAAATAGATAATATAGCTTATAGTTCCCAAAACCAAACCAGAAAAAATCGAATGTCGATTTTAAAGGGTGAAATATCGATCCACTGAATCGGTTCAGTACAGCATATCGATTTAAAAAATCGATATATTTGGCCCGAGGAATGGATTCTTCGATTAATCGATTTCAGATCGCCATCCCTAGCGAGTTTTACCAACAAGGTATAAAACATAACTAATGGTTTAAGGTTTAAGCCAACTGGGTGTTGTACCAGACTGGATCAGTGGGTAACCAGAGCTTTGCGAACGGGTTTGTTAACCTGAGTGGTTAAAATAGTAATCCTAGTTTTCTAACCTAAAAATTTTGTGTCAGTGGATTCTGTAATTTTTTTATTTTTACCAAATTATAATAATGGAATATCCTGATTTACCAAATTTTAGTGATGACGAAGATTTTAATGACCTTTTTTTATTCTTATTAATTTTTAGTAAATAAAATAATATGGAAAAGCAAACAAGACTTCAGGAACTGAGGGTTAGAATCGCATTAAAAATTCTTCTTTTATATTTGCTCTTTGGCAAAACGTAAGTAATTTACCCCACAGTAGTTCATTCGTCTAGCATTCATTGATACCAACCTTTTAAAATGATTGATTAACAAAACTGCACGAAAACACCACTGGTACACACGCACCGATTTAAACTTTTGTTAAATTTAACCCTATGGTTAAATGAACCAGGTTTTGCGGACTGTTGGTACAACTCACCCATACGAACAAAAACCATTCGACGTTCTCGCGAATAGTCGAACGTTCAAAGATCCGGGTCCAGCGCACCCCTAGTCATCAAACCCGTATGTGCCGTTATCTATGGTCAAACCAGAGAAAAAAAAAGAAGACGTCAAACATCAAATCTATGCATCAAATATCATGGAGCATGGAGCAAAATGGCTGAAACATGAAAAGAGCATTAATTTTATAAAATATTTACATAATTTTCCTTTATCTCGGCAGAATCAAAACAAGAATCATACAAGAATACAAAATATAGATTCAAATGCTCAAGCTGGTTCCAAGGTCAAGCGCTACTGGAGTAACCTGTACTATTTTAATCATGCATCCACCAAGGTCTACAAGTACACCCTCCCCCATTAACATCACAATAATTAACACGTATATCGTAAAAAATGTGGACTTCGAAGAAAGTGGCGGGGAGGAAGAAAGGTAATTTAGAATACATATATCTATTATTGTGTGTTATCGATTAAGTGTCTCGGGAACTGTATTTCATAATTTGTTTTTAAATTAAATGTGCTCTGCAGTTTCCTGCTCTAGGTGACAGAATCTGCACATAGCTTCGTCTGTCAACCCCATTAGCTCTGCATGCCTGTTAAGCTTACAATGCCCCGTTAACACACCCACTACGGCTTTGACAGTTTTCCTATCTTTGCTTATTAGGTCTGCCGTAAAAGTTGGCGAATGTCCTCTAATGAATGTTTCGCCTGTCTCTGTCCTGGTGAGGTTACCCACCATTCTAGAGATTTCTGTGCCACCCACTTCTTTGAGGCCATATTTATTGTCGACTTTGCGACGCCACAGAAGGGTTCTGGTCCAATAAATGACATTGATGAGCCTTGTCTGGCCGTTTCATCCGCCAATTCGTTGCCCTTATGACCCTCGTGTCCTGGTACCCAGGCTACCATGACCTTTCAATGTTGTCCAAAAGCGTTTTGAGGCACCTATACAATCCCATACTAGCTTAGAATTGACCTCTAAGGAATCGAGTGCCTTCAGTGCCGCTTGGCTGTCGGTGAAGATGGCAACTGAACGGTATGTCCTTTCCTGCCTTTTAATTTCTTCAACGCAGTGGTGAATCGCCGTCACTTCCGCTTGGAATGTTGTGACGTTCTTAGATAGGCTCATTGGAATAGCTATCCTTTGTTTTAGCCCTACAATTCCAGCTCCTACACCTACTTTTGTCTTTCTTCCAGTCTTCCCCCTACCTGGTATAGTTATTTGGAACTTATTATTAAAGCTATATCTCGTGGCCGTTGCCGTTGGGAAAACTAGTAGCGTAACCTCAAAATACAAAGAGAGAGAAAAGTTCATTGGTTAATTTATCGAGAAGTGCTAGGAAAAGGTATACAGTGTTGATAAAATGGCCGCGTAAATTGATAAACTGCAACTTTGAATGCCAATAGCAAAGTAACAAGAAGTGTGCTCCAAAAACGGAGTTGTGTTTAGAGATCCTGAGAGTCTACCAAATAAGTGATCCGCTAAAGATTATGTTCAATCTTGCTTTACAATCTGTAACCTTCCCCGATACATGGAAGGAAGCTAAAATTATTCCAGTATTTAAATCTGGTGATCGGTCTGAAATTAACAACTATCGTCCTATTTCAATTTTGTCAAATTTCTCCAAAGTTCTTGAGATGGTCATTTATAATCGTATCTATCCTTCTGTTTGCAATCTTATATCTCCCGCACAACATGGTTTCATGTGTAAGAGATCGACTGAAACCAAGTTACTATTGATAACACAGTTATTATCTGAAGTGATAGATGCAGGTGGACAAATGGACATGATATATACAGATTTCTCTAAGGCATTTGACAGAATGGATCATGGTATCTTGATTGATAAACTGAGTCAGTTCGGATTTTCTCCAAATTTTTTAATGTTTTGTCAGTCTTACTTAGAAAGTAGGAAGCAATTTGTTTTTTATAGTGGTCACTCTTCACAAAAATATACAGCTAAATCAGGTGTTCCACAGGGATCAAATCTTGGACCTTTGTTATTTCTTTTATTTATAAATGACATCGATCGTTCTTTAGATTCAGGTAGGCTGATTTATGCAGGTGACATGAAAATATTTCTTCCCATATCAAATGTGGCTGATTGTGTAGTATTGCAGTCCAACTTGGCAAAAATATCTGACTGGTGTTCCGTAAACAGACTAGCATTGAATGTTTCAAAATGTAAAAAGGTATCATACTCTAAGAAAAAATTGATGGTAAATTTTGACTACAATATAGATGGAAATGTTCTATCTCAGCATTCATCTATTAAGGATCTGGGGGTTATTTTTGATTCACGTTTGAATTTTATTGAACATATTGAGACTAAAGTAGCAGAGGCATTTAGGTTTTATGGCTTCATTGTGAGGAATTGTCGAGGTTTTCAAAATATAGCTGTGTTAAAAACACTCTACTTCTCTTTTATTTGTTCCAAAATGGAATACTGTTCAATTATTTGGTATCCATTCTATAATAATCACATAACCAGGACAGAATCTGTACAGAGGAAGTTTTTAAAATATTCAGTTTTTAAAGTGTACGGATATTATCCATCAAGAGGAGTTGATTATCAATCTCTCCTAGATAAATTTCATTTTGAAAGTCTAGTCTTTCGTAGAGTGCTGTCATCCTTGTCTCTATTATATAAGATTTTTCATGGTGTAATTATGTGTCCAGAGATTCTAAGTAAGATCAGTTTTAATGTGCCTAATTACAATACATTCACTTTTTTATTGTTGGAATTTTATTAAGAAGAGGGCTCATTCTGAATTTGTGATGTAATCTATCTATCTATTCTACTCTATTGTTGTAATTTGATTTTATTGTTTTTTGTATTTTTAGCTTCTTTAAATATTTTATATATACTTTTATTTGTTTAATTGCAAATTTCAATTGTATTTTTTCTTTTTTCTTCGTATGCTCTGTAAAGGGATTGATATCTGTTGGGCAATAAAGGCTATTATTATTATTAAGTGAGTACAATTTTTTTGTGAATTGTCAAATGACCTGTAGTATACAATGACCAAAATGGCCGCATAAATTGAAGAACTGCAAGTTTAAACGCCAATAGCAAAGTAGCAAGAAGTTTTCGCCAACAACGGAGTTATGTTTAGTGATCCTGAATATTTTAGTACAGACTAATTCTGTAAAAAATAATCGATTTTGTATTAAAGTACCTAATTATTGAAAATTTTGAATTCTCACATACTTGGATATGATAGAATTATCAGTAGTAATACCACAAGCGATTGAATTTTCGCGATAAGTCTGTTGATTTATTTCATAACGATACTGAGTTGCTTGAAAAATCCACGAGTCCGCGGACGAGTGGTGTTTTCTTCAAGCAACTCAGTTGAGTTGTGAAATAAAAGACAAAATTATAAGATAAATTCAGTCACGAGTGGAATTTTATTAGACTATTTCACAAACAAAGTGAAAGGTAAAAAATCTGAAATTCGGCAAAATTACTTAGAGGAAATTAGCAAAAAAGTTGAGAAGTTGATTAGAGAAATAATTTAATAAACATGAAACATTGACATCGAATGAAAAACATAATTAAATAAACCAGTATTAACATAACGTATTTAAATATTTCTCAATTGTCATTATAAATGGTACAGTTATTATATAGTCTCTCGACAGGCGTTTCTTCTTCTAATACTTATTTTCATTCATCGCAAATTCTAGTAAATTGCTTCTCGATTTCTTCGTATTTTTCGGTACGTTTTCATCAATTTTTTCATTGATTAATTCGATGGAATTTATCCCAAATCTGCTCATTTTTAAATGCGTGCACGGCGGGATTATTTATATTTGACGTTTAACTGTCACATACACAAATCTGAAAACACGGCAGGCCAATCAGGATCAAGAGTCAAGTTTGGTGTTATCAATAATCCAAACTTGACTAGAGCTCCTGATTGGTTAATTTGACAAGTGCGTGAAAGTCGTTGAAATCAAGTCGAATGGCCATCTCTAACTTAAGTTAAATGCAATTAAAGTTCTCATAATCATTAAGAACAATTGAGAGTTTGTTTATAACCAGTTTCTTAATTTCAGAACAAAAACCAATGGTCAGAAAATTTCCAAAAACTAATTGTTTATTGAATAATTTGTTCTGCATTTAATTAAAAAAGAAAAAAATATTGACGTTTTATTCTTAAGATATAACAACACAAAGATTAAGAAATTATGAACAGTAGACATGCCAGGAAATGGAACAGAAACATCTTGTGCAGTACTGGACCCGAGTATAGTAGTACAATTATTCAAACAGAGAGTAAGGATAAGTGATGTAGGCGGACTGCAACTTTTGGAAACTGTTGATAGTAAGTATCTGTGTAGATGTAAGTACATTTGAGAATGATATTTGTAGTTTCTCTATCCTTAAAGTCTGATGAAAAGTATGGTGCATTATGCTACAAGTCCCTCAACTGTTACCATGATTATGAACCAAAAGTTTTTAATGATATTGTAACACAAAAACTACCTCAAGTATAATTTTCACAAAACAAGGCATACACCAACTAGGAAAATATCTGGAGTTTTCCTTGTCATGCAAAAATAGTTTCCAGAATTTTAAAAAATGAATAAATTATATGTTTATTTATCATAAAGATAATAGAGAACTCTTTATATGAATGTCACCAATAATATGCTATCAATGTACATCAAGTAATAAAAGATGATGTAAAAGTATAACGAATTAGAACAGTCTGTATAATAAAGAGCAGCAGTAATACAAATGTGGCAATATGAGTATGTTATACACTGTAAGCTAGTAAACATGAAAATAACACTATACCCGACTTAATGACTTTTAATACCTTGGTAGGTACTTGTGGAGCTGACATTGCTAACTTATTTGCAAATCACTTTTCATCGGTGTTCACTAATCAGACATTAAACTGTAATGTTGACCACTTCCAATCTAAACTGAATATATCTTCGTATCATATCCATATTTCAAAAATATATGAAAAACTTTAATCATTAGATGTCGGTAAAGGACATGGACCAGAAGTTATCTCGCCTCTTTTTCTTAGAGAATTCTGTTTTATACTTTCGCGACCACTTTTTTTATCTTCAATAAATCATGTTTTTCCTGAGTTTTGAAAACTTTCCTATGTCACACCAATATATAAATCTGGTAACAAATCTGACAATAAGAAACTACCGCCGCATATCCATCCTTAACACTATACCAAAGGTTTTTGAAAGTATTATTACTGAGTCTCTCGCTTACGATTGTTCTGGGATCCTAACTTCTCAGCAATTTGGTTTTACTTCCTGTAAATCGGCAGAATTGAGTTTGTTAACTTATGTTGATTTTCTGTCTGAAGCCTTGCAAAAGTGATTACAAGTTGATTCAATTTACACCGATTTTTCCAAGGCGTTTGACAGAGTTAACCATGAGCTTTTGGTCCAGAAACTTGATTCATATGGCATATATGTGGTTCAACAGGTACGAGTAAATCATTTCTACTCTCATGCATTTTCTGTTACTTCGGGAGTACCCCCGGGGTCTCACTTTGGTCCATTACCTTTTAATCTCTTTATCAACGATTATACTAACTGTTTTCATGAGAGCAGCGCCCTTCTATTTGCAGATGACTTTAAATGTTTTAAAATAATTAACAATTGTGTAGATGCCTCATTGTTGCAAGTAGAACTAACTAACCTGTCTACTTGGTGCTTGTGTAATGGCATGGATCATTAAGTGTCATGTAATTAGCTTTTATCGCACACATCATACAATAGCATTTAATTATCAGTAGTAATAACCCAAGGATAATTGATAATTGATGATAATTGTTCAAAAAATTTTTATAATAAATTTCGAAAGCTTGTTGCCTATAAGCAACAAGCTTGTAATTGTAAGAAAGAAGAGAGTTACAAAAATGTAGTCATAGGGATCGGATGTCTACGCTCCGGTACCTATAGGGTGTAAATTAAAATAGGGTTCATTAAATTTAAGATTTACCTTTATTTAGTGAAGTAAGTGTTATTGTTAAATTTGAAGTTATGCAATAAAGATATAAAAAAGCATAATTTCTGGTCCTTCGTTTTTTATGGTATCCCACCAAGTACATTGTATTCTCTCTAAATGATGCAAACAGACCAACATATAATCAGATTAACATAGATGATTCTGATTTTATTATTAAAGAAGTTAATCATACTAAGTATCTTGGAATATTAATTGATAAAAGTTTAAAATGGGGGGCTCATATTCAGTACTTGACAAGTAAAATCAGAAAATTGATTTACAAATTTTATTTAATACGGAACATTTTGGAAAAAAAACTTTTAATTATGATATACCAATCCATAGTTGAATCCTTAATCCGTTATGGAATAATTGTTTGGGGTGGACTATATCAAAATAATATAGAACCTTTGAATACAATCCAAAATTATATTCTAAGAATAATCAATTTTAAAGATAGAATGTTTACAACGGCTCTTCTATATAGTGAAACAATTCTTAATGTAAGGTCTATATACTTTTATACTACTTGTATGTTCTACTTCAAATTGAAAAATAAAACAATTGTAGACCATCCTTACCTAACCAGAAATAAGAAAAAGAGATTGTTACAAATACCGTTTTATAAATATGATGGCAATCAAAGATTTTTATCTGTAATAGGACCTATATATGTTACCTGACAACTTAAAACAAATAAATAAAGTCAAAACATCAAAGGCTTTGAAAAAATTTATTCAGGTCAATCAAGACACTCTTTATAGTTTACTTTGAATATTTTTTTATTGGTATATATGATGTGTTTATATGCATATATGTATGTATCTCAGTACATTTGGATGTTCATATGTGTATGTGTCTGGGTGTTTATAATGTATATTTTAATATGGAACCATAGACAGTGAAAATATAGGAAAACATTTATTTGAGATGTATTTGTACAAACAAGTGTTAACTCACTTAGGTACATATACATAATTTGTAACTATTGTAAAAATTATGAAGGTTTTTGTGCATTATTGTAATTGTAATTTTGAATTGATTTGATTTGAAATAAAGCTACATTGATAGATATGATGAAAAACACTTTAAAAAACGAATTTTTTTACCAATCTTTTTACAAATATAATTCACATGATTATTAAATTTCAAATCTCTAAGTCTAATATAAACCCTAAATATTCAATTTTTCTGACTGGTTCTATTGCCATATCATTTATTTCAATATTATATTATTATTTCTTAAAACCGATATTGCAAATAATCGATAGTACTCACATATTTTGAAGGTTAATCAATAAAAAGTTTGCAGTAAATTGAAAATTTCCAGAGAAACAACAAAAAAAAATTGTTTTTCATCATTCCAATGGAAACTATTTTGTCTAAAACACGGTTTAAAATGTGTCACACAGTACGGGAAACTATTCAAAACGATATTTACTTTTCCTTTCAAGAAATAATTCCTTAATGTTCTCTCTAATATTGTTGTAAATACAGTAATTTGAAAGGTATATATTTTTAATGAAAAATAAATGACAAAAAAATATGTGTCTGTTAAACATTAGAAAATTAATTCCACTATTTAATGAAAAAATTATGAAAATTTTAAGATACTTATTGATAATTATTTCGATATTGATATATCATTGTCAGAATGACGGAAGTTACATTTGATGTGATGCAGACCAAATAGTGAGTGACCTATCTTGTGATTGACTTAATATATATGAATAGAAAAAAAAAGAAAATAAGATATTACAAATATTGAAGCTTAGGTATTATTAGCCCTATATGGGGATATCCTGGATATCTTTTTTCCCATTTGTGATCAGTATAACTGCAATGATATAGGAAATCAAGGAAAACTATATCTGCTGATGTTTACAATTGTTACTTAACAAGACAATTTAATAGTGGAGAGCTCCCTATATTTATCTGTTCATTGACAACTTCATATTGTGGTTCTCTTAAGTGTCTTCTAATTTCTAATTCTTCAAGGAAATCTGGTTCTTGTTTCTTATCACAAATATGCAGTACTTTTAGCTCTGAGTTAGGTGTTAATGAATGTTTGGTGTCAAGAAGATGTTTTGCGTAATGTGATTGAATCTGTATGCTCGTGAGTGTTCATTGTATCTAATTTCAAAATTTCGAATTGTCTGACCAATATAGACAGCATTACATTCTGGACATTTAAGTTTATATATCCGATTTTTTTAAGGGGGACATTTTTTTTACATTTAACAATTTAATGTAAGGCTTTCTGTTTTAAAATAAATTGTTGTATTCTTTGCTGAAGATATTATCTTTGAAATATTATTAGAAATATTACCAGCATCTGTGATGGTTTTGTAGTTTTGTATTTCTTTAGTTTTGTCAGGAAATATTAGTTGTAATGCTACTTTTTTCTTCTTTAACAATTAATTTATTTATTACATGCATTGGATAACCGTTCGATGTGGCTATTTGTTTAATTATATTAATTTCTCCATCAAAATTATATTTGTTCATAGGAACCGAAAATGCTCTATGTATCATTGAATTATATGCTGCTAATTTATGTGACATGGGATGTTTGGAATTATATGGTATAGTCACATCAGTATGTGTTGGTTTTCTGTAAATTGAAAAATCAAGTATATTATTGACTCTTTGAATTTTAATAATAATAATTATAATAATAATATTTTCATTGCTCTTAAAACAAAATAGTTTACAGAAAGAAATCTGAGTAACAGAAAAAAAAAACAATTATTATTACCTAGTATACAACACATAAAGGTAGAGAGAAAAAAAAACGAAGAATATTTAACAAAACAAATTGCAACCTATGTAAAGCTTAATTATTCGTTAATGATAAATGATCTCAATTTTAATATATTCCAAATGTAACTGGAGATAATTTTAGCACTCAATGTGTTTAAATTATCAAGGGCATTAATGAAGAAATCAAGACTTAAGTAACAGTCATGTTTCGGTTTAATAGTCGTATATATTGGATAGTCAAATAGTAAATGGGATAAGGTTTCATTTACTAAGTGATTACAGGAAGTACATACCTGATTTGTATCAATTGTGTACGACAACGCTCTGTACGTGAAACGTAACTTGTATTTATTACACAGTCGTAGCTGGGCAATTGTACGGGTGATCTGTATGGGTAATTTTAACAATAAATAATTACTAGGCTGCTTACTTATAGTTAATGAAGAATATAGAGACAAAAAGGAACAACGCTGCATCAGTAAAAAGCCGTCATCATGCAATTTTTCATAGAACTTTTTAAATATAATATTTTTATTTTTATTCAACAAATTAGTATTCAAATTATCCCATATTTCAAGAGAGTCGGTTATAATGAAGAGTTGTTTGACTTGTGCCAACCAATTAAACTTCAAATTGCCTGATTCATTCATAAGCTGGAGTTGACGTTTGAAACATAGAAAGGGAAGGCGTCTTTCATTCATAGCTAGTATTTTGCACAACCAATTATATGTCATTTTGAAAACATTATATGCAAACTTTACATGTCCAGTCTCCATTCTCATGACATAATCGGGAGTATAGGTTTGAACTTGCAGGACTCGTTTCAGGAAATAAATTTGAACTTTTTCCACGATGTCAACGTACCTCAGACCCCATACTGGTATACAACTAGATAGTGTGCTAAGTGCCAGCGATTCAAACATTTTTATTCTGGGATACCAAGTATCAAGTTTCGCTTTAGCCATAATTGGCAAAACAGCCCCAACTGCATGCTTGCCTTTTTCGGTAGAAACAGAAGCCATCTCCCTAAACAGACAAGATGATGTGAGCGTAACACCTAAGTACACATATTTGTTAGTGAAAGGTACTTCAGATTCATTAAAAACATATTAGAATTTACTGTCGTGAAAACCACCTCTTGAGAATGACATTATTTTAGTTTTTTGGGTATTAGTGGTTAATTTGATCAGAGCTGTGTAGGTTTCCAAATATTTAAGTTTCCTTGAAACGTCAATTTCAGAATGTGCAAGTATGACAAGATCATCCGCATATAGCAAACACAAAATGTCATTATTACCGTCAATGTTTATTCCCTGAGCTCCCTGTTCATAAAAATGTTTTTCAATATTCGCGATAAACAACGAAAAGAGCAGAGGGCTCAAAGATTCGCCTTGTAGGTCACCAGTTGTCACTTCAAAAGGTTTAGAGAGTCCATCGGACGCTTTGACTCTGACAGTTGCAGATGAATATAATTTTTTCAAGAGCTGTATAATCTTCCCAGTCACCCCTAAATTGAACAGTTTTTCCCACAACAGTTTGTAGTCGACAGAATCAAAGGCACGGCTAAAATCAACGAATATTGCAATTAACTTACGCCTCCGGAGCCTTATATGCAAATGAATAGCAGAGGACAGAACATAAACGTTGTCTATACAACCACGACCTGAACGAAAACCTGACTGACATTCAGGTAACATTTCATATTCCTCCGACCAGGAAGTTAATCTATTAAGAATTAATTGTGTGAATATTTTAGCCAGGCAATTAACTAGTGGTAGCCCTCTATAGTTTGAAGGATCTTCTGAATCACCACCTTTATGTAACATAGTCAGTAATATTTCAGACCAATTTTTTGGGATAACACAAGATTTAAAAATATTGTTATACAGAGAAGTCAAATATAGTATCCAATTAGAGGGAAGATTTTTTATAAACTCATATGTTATAGAGTCAGAGCCTGGCGCCTTATTATTTTTGCATTTGTTAAGTACTGTGTATATTTCATCAGATCTAAAAGGGGAATCAAGATAAGGATGGCGTGCATAAAAAAAGTCAACATTATCAAATATCCTGGGGGGATAAATATTTTGATAAAAGTTTTCCCATACTAAAACAGGGAGTAACTTTTTATTTGAATTAATACGAAATCGTTTTATTGCTTGTCAGAATCCCTTAGAATCCCTACAGTTGGCGATTGAGTTAATAATATCATTTTCATAGTATTTTTTCTTAAATTTCAAAAGTCGTTTATAGTCCATTTTAGCAGTCAAATAGGAATTTTTTACATGGTTCGAAAAATTATCAATCTTACAGACTTTTAAAATGGATTTTAAACGTTTTTTCGCAGTAACACAATCAGAATCAAACCAGGGCTTACAGGAGTAAGTTTTTCTACTGCAAGAATAATTTTTGACCAGTCCTAGTGACTCAGCAGTTTCAAATATTGCCAGTGAAAAATTATCGTACGAAGCCTGACAGCCCGGTAAAGGCAAGACACGGGCAGAATTTCTTATGGTAAGTTTGTAAGTCAATGCAGCGTCGTCCCTCCATTGGAGTGATTTGAGATTAATGAATTGTTGAGGAACAGAAGCCGACAAGTTGTTTTCAGGTAATAAAAGCTTATCCGTAAGAATGAGGTTAATGGGGAAGTGATCAGATAAATAATCATCATCTACAACAAAAAAATTGGCTAAGGCTGATACATGAATTACTCACCCAAACTAGATCAACCACACTTTCGCCCAGTCTACTTACATATGTAAATTTGGCAGGACGATCCATGGAAGTTCTTCCGTTAATAAGGGCAAAGCCGTTATTGTCCATGAAATCAAGTAGTAACCGACCTCTGGTATTAAGTGTACTGTCAAGGCTTAGCCTGTCAGAATATACGTTGGAGTTTTCCAAAATTTCAGGTGGGATTGTACCCAGATTTGACACACGACAGTTAAAATCGCCTCCAATCACAATTAAGCTATCATAAAATTCATTTAATACCTCTGACAATACTATTTGAAATAATTCAAGAGTATATGTTAAATCAAGTGATGGCTTAAAATACACGCTACATACAATAATCTTACAACTATTACGTGAAATCAAGGAAATAATCCACCAGGGTGATTGACTGATTACTCTAAGATTAAACAGACTTCTCCCTAATGGCCGGCGAACTCACAACTTTAAAATCCTCCAAAGTAGTTCCCAAGTTACAATGTGATGATTTTTTAAATGCGAAGAAAAATTATCAATATTTTGAAAGGCATTACAATTCCAAAATACTATGCCTATCAATATCAAGAAAATTGATTGAGTTATTTTCTTTAACTTCTAATGTAAATTTAATTTTTGGATGTAAATTATTAATATGATTGAACAATATATCTAATTGTTGTTCACTATCCACAAAACAAGCTAATATGTCATCTACATACCTATACTAAAATAAGATGTTTTTTTAAATGTTACATTCAAAGATTTTTCTTTCTAAACTGCCCATAAAAATGTTTGCCAAAATTGGTAATATACGTAAACCTACGTTTTGAATATATACCTTATTGACAAAATTAAAATAGTGTTATTACTACATACATCAAACAAATTGAGTATATTATATGATATTATTCCAGTATTAAGGTAAAAAATAAAGCAGCCAGGAAGATATAGAGAAAAATCATTTTAAAAAGCAGAGTTTGTATTTAGCGTTAGATTTGGAGAGCAATTAGAAAAAAAAAAGAAACAATAATAACATACGGGATGACATGAAAGTAAGGAAATTTGAAACTTCATTGTGCCCAAACTAAAAATAGAAAATAATTCTTTATAAAATGAAAGAAAAATCAGATCTAAATATACTTCACTTGGAAAAGTCAATAATTTAAAAGAATAACTATTAGAAAAAGAAAATGTAGAAGATCAAAATTTTAGATATACTGTAAATATTTTGGTGTGGCAATGTTTTTTTTTGTTTGATACCAATTTTTTTAGTTTGTAGTTTTTGTATTGACTTGGGTTAGTAAGTTATTTGTTTGGTTCTAATAATTATAAAATATATTTTTGTAATAAATTGTATAAACATAACTATAACAATATCTTGATATGCAACCCATAAAATAAGTATTTAGTATGTTTGTCCATTGTGCTGAGACCAAATTTCTAATACTAAAGGGGGAAAGGAAAATAATGATTTCACTCACCCTTCCCCTTCAATAACTGGAAGGGTGAATGAAATGGTTATTTTACCCTCCATTTACCCTAATATTGTGAGGAAAAAGGTTGAATTTTTTTTAAATATAATTTATGAGAAAATATAGATAGATAGATAATTTATTAGTCTTTACCATCATATACATGACATAAGACAAGTCAGACACAGTATAAAACTAGTTAAAACAATTAAAATTGAAATGTATAAAGGCAGCAACATAGAACAAACATTTGGTATAAACAAGAATATAAGAAAATAAAATAAAAAGTTACATTTTTGAAGGCTGAAATACAAAAAGATCCAAAATCAGGTAATGAATTAAGAGATGTTGTGCTACCTAAGAAATTCATCTAGCGAGTAAAAACAATGTTGTATCAGAAATTTTTTAAGACTAGTTTTAAATTTTTTGAGTTGGTTTATTTGTTTGATATCATCTGGTAATCGATTAAAAAATTCACCCCCGGCATATGTTGGCTTTTTTAATTGGGAACGATTAAAATTGGGAACGATAAATTAGAAGTTTGTAGAGATATATGCCTGAGAATGTCAGGATGTTATTGCTTTTAAAGGTGCTACTCCAGGACTCCTTGTAGTCAAAGATCAAACGAATAAATTTCTTTTGGAGAATAAATACTCGCCCAATTTCGCTTGCTCTTCCCCACACAATTACATAGCAGCCGATCGGATAATATATGAGTGCATAATACAAATTCAGTAAATAATCCTGATATAAATTTGATTTTAAACTATTAAAAGCAAAATATAATTTTTTACATAAACAGTCAATGTGATTTTTAAAATTTAATTTGCAATCTAATTCCATTCCTAGAAATTTTGTATTTTCAGAAGTGTTGAACATGCAATTATTAGAATCAAAACAAGGGCATTGCCTTCCTTGAGTGGGGATGTAAATTGAATGAAAACGGTTCTGCTCTCATAATAAGGTGATTTCTTTGACACCAAGAGGTGAACTCTTTCATGATTTTTCTTATTTTTATAAGTAACTCACCTAAGCTATCGGCTGCAATTATAATTGAGGTGTCATCTGCATATATAAAAACACGTCCGTGGGAGATGTATAAGGGTAGGTCGTTTATATAAAGAAGAAACAAAAGTAGTCCTAGGTCACCACCTTGGGGGGTACCAATAAAGGTGATAAATTCATCTTCGATCTGCACCCTGAGTGTTCTGCCAGACATGTAGGAATTAATCCACGATTGGATTGGACCTCGAATGCCCATAGCTTCTATTTTTAGGGATAAGTAGTGGGGATTGATAGTGTCAAATGCACGAGTCAGATCAAAAAATATACCTACCAAGTATTTGTTTTGGTCGATGTTTTCATGAATATATTGAACCAGTTCAGTTGATGCAGTTTCTATTGAGTAATTTTCTCGAAAACCATGCTGTGATGGGGTTATAATTTTATTTTGATCTAGGTAACTAATTAGCTGACTGTATACCGTTTTCTCAATTATTTTAGAGAACGAGCTAAGCAAAGAAATCATTCTATAGTTTTCACCACATTGGGGGTCATTTTTTTTTAATACTGGTGCGATTTTGCTCATTTTGAGTTTAGTATGTAATTTCCCTTGCACCACAGATAGATTTATTATATGGGCTAGTTGATAAGATATGGTATCTGTATACCAAACAGGGGATTCCATCAAGTCCTGTTGAATATTTTTCATTAGGGTTTAAAATTATATTTTTTACGTCATGCTCATTGACTGGCATACAAAACATAGAATATGGATTATGTATCCTAGATGTCGTACATAAACCTTCAGTAAAGTTACATTCACTAATCTTATCACGAACAGACGTTGCAAAATAACTAGCAAAACGATTGGTAATTTCACTTTTATTCGTAATACTTATTCTTGAATCAGATAGTACTATTTCTGGTTCTTTTTTATGTCTACCCATTTTTGTGTTTACCAGGTTCCAAAGAGACTTTGCCTTATTGTTAGAGCTGCCGATAATTTTGGAATAGTGAAGTTTTTTTTCATTAGATATGTTCAGTTATGTTTAGTGATTTTTTAAATTTTCTGTAATTTTCTGTCAGGGCAGGATCATTGACTGTGCCTTAACCAGTTCAGATTTTTAAGTTGTTCAAGTTCTGAGAGAAGTTGTGGTGAAAACGGAACTTTTTTTGTTTTTTGAACTTGCTTAAATATGCAATAATTTGACATAAATGTGTTGAAGACAGTGTCAATATCTGACTCTGTTCAAGATCGGACCTCACATAAATATTTTTAAATTCATATAGGGTATTGGTGTTAAACTTTCGTGCTAATATGTAGGTATTTACCTCATTGTTGATAAAGTTTTGCATTGTCCATGTAATAACTTGTGCATGGTGATCTGAGACACCTAGACTGGAGACCCTACCAATAACATTTCCAATATTACTAACAATGTAATCAAGTCCACTTGATGTTATTGTATTCCCATATTTTACAACATGTGTTGGTTCATTGTACGACAAAGTAAGATTGAACATTTCAAAAATATCAAACAGTTCTTTATAATGATTTGTTCCAATAAAATTAATATTGAAGTTTCCACATACAATGGCGTATAGATATTTAGTTGTTACACAATTCAAAGTACTTACCAGTTTATCCAGGAAAATTTGCGTATTAGAGTCAGCAGAGGAGCTACGATATATGGTAAGGATACATAGAAGTTTTTTACCTCGACTGCAGTACACTCAAAGTGAATCTCCAAGGAAGAATTAACCAGATGGGAAATGCTATTACATTCGTGATAAATTTCTGACTTAACAAAGATGGCAGTACCCCCGTGAGCTTTGTTTTCCTGTGTATAACCGGAAACGAGTTTATAACCTTCAATCAAATTTTCTGTGAATTTATCTGAACACAACCAGTGCTCAGATATGCAAACAAATGTTGGATTATTACCATTGCAAAATAATTCTAACAAGTTGATTTTATTCGCTAGACTTTGGGAATTGAAATGGATTAGTTGGTATTTTGATGCTGCTACATTGGTAGTTCTATTGGAGAGGCATCTCGTCGGAAATTTGTAGATCTTGGACTGGTTGATGTTACGACGTTTTGCCTTAGGTTTGCATCTGCTAAGTTTCGGGGATGATCTAAAAATCTTTGCCCTTGTTTAAAATTAAAACGACTAAAATAAATATTTGTTGGCCAAAAACTTGTTTGATAAACGGAATCTTGCAGGTTTGTTTCCACACCTATCATGAAAGCTTGATTATTAGGTTTGGTAAAGTAGGTTGGAAGTTTTTTGACATAAATATCTTGAGAGTCTGTCCGATTTTTATGTATATTTTTATGTTGTCTTCCGTAACAGCATATGGCACTCTAGATAAGAATAGCCAGATTTTTCACTGCCTTTGAAGTTTTCGTCACCATTTCCACTACCTATTTTGTGATCTTTTTTCTTCTTTTTTCTTGTTACAAACGTAAATTGATCCCTTATATTGTCACTTGATGTACCCAATGCTGGTACTAATGGAGTTCTTTCAATATGACCATCTGTTGCAAGGTTTATTATTTCATTGGCTCTCCGTTCAGTTTGGATTTTCATAATTTCTGCTGATACTTGGTTAATCTGCACTCTAGAATTACCCTGTATATTGGGACTTCCCGTATTTAAATTTAATGTTGATCTGTTTAGATAATTTTGTATTAATTGTTCATTTTTTTGTCGAGTTACATTTCTTGTGTCACTTGTCTTATCTGCTAATGAGTTTGGTTTTTTTGCTCCAATATTGGACTGGTTTGCATTTGGAATATGATTGTTATTGGATGCTAATTTATTTTCCAAATATGTGATTTTCTCCTCAAGCAGGTTGATCAACCGGATTTTGTCGGAAATTATAACGTCTTTGTCAGCTATTGTTAGTTTCAGTAACTTATTTTCTTCCTCAAGGTAGGTCTCCTCATTTATATCTGTTAATTCAGTGGTCACCTATTGGTTGGGTTCATGTCTGCAGTCAGCCTTTTTCAACTCACTTGTCTGTTATAGACAGGCTGGATGAAAAATGTCACCATATTTTATGCACGTCACTTTAATTTTCACTTTTTTTGAACAGTGTTTGCACATAATATTAACGATTTCTGAAAGCGAACTTGCTTCGCCGGCCATCTTTAATGCAATGTTCTTGTATAGGTACATTGTTTATGCTGTGACAATAGTTGACAAGGTTCCGTGTCCTACTAAAGTAATCTTGAAACATTTTTTTATATTTAAGTAAAGCATATTTACTTGGCACCAACTGGCTAAGCATTTAAGGATATCTTGCAACAAAGATGCATCAGCTAGATTATTAACAACTCGAAATATTTTAAGGTCATCAGCAAACATAAAGAACTCACTATTTTTAATTATTGATTATATGTCATTTACAAATATATTAAACAAAAGAGGTCCAATGTGGGATCCCTGTGGAACCCCTGAGGTCACTGATATACATTCAGATAAACAATTTCCATATCTTACATACTGACACCTACCAGAAAGAAAACTACTTTTCCACTTGAGAATTGTACTTCCAAATTCGTAACTTTCTAACTTAGCAATAAGCAAATCATGGTTTACTCTATCAAAGACTTTAGAGAAATCTGTGAAGATAGAATCAACGTGATCCTTATGTTCCATTGAATTGGCAATAAAATAATTATAAAGTACCAAGTTAGTACTTGTAGATTTACCTTTAGAAAAGCCATGCTGTTGAAAACTAACTAAACCTTTACAATCCCACTTTAATAAATTATTCACAAGACAATAAACTAATTTAGGTAATACCAATTGGTTACCGACAGCTCGATAGATTTCAATATTATTCTTGTCACCTGACTCGAATATTGGTGTTATATAACTGGTTTTCCAAAACTTGGGAAATACACCAGAATTCAATGACAAATTGAATAAGTAGTTAGTAGTGGATAGGTTTTATAAGAGTAAAAATACAATGCTTAAGCACATATGCTGGCAAACAATCTGGGCCAACAGATAATTTCCAAGGCATTTTTAAAACATTATCAATTATGTCTGTTCAATTATAGCTATTCACATCAACGTCATCAACATTCTGTTGATAGTTCAAAATTGGGATCTGATTAATTTTAGAATTTGAATAAGTAGTTGATAAAAAGGCACCAAACAAATTAACTATCTGACAATTTTCACCTGTACTATCACCATACAACATACTTGATTGAAGACTGTGTCCATCCGACATATTTTCGATATCATTCAAATAGTTTTTATAACGTTGAGAAGACAGTTGTTTACATTCGTTTCTTAAATAAGAAAATCTTAAATAATCATCCATTCTACCAAACAATTTATACTGCTTATGGATTTTCTTCTTTAAATAAGTTTGATATGTTCACAAATGAAACTCGCGGTTCTAACAACACTAAACTATCTTTATTCAGGCTCCAAGAACATACATCATAATACATCTGTCAGTCTGTACTGTCATAGACAGAAACTATATACTATACATACTATATACTATACACTAATATTAGAAACATAACAAAGTTAAATGCTTCAATCTACCATTGAACCAACTGGAAATGAACTGGTTTTAAACTTTTTGAGTGGTATAAAAATGTCGAAACCTGTGTAAATAATATCGTAAAATAATTCTAAAAGTGTGTTTGATATCGGGCTCATAAGATGAAAGTAGCTCCCAGTTAATTCTAGCAAAGTAATCATTTAACCCTATATAATTTGCATTCTTAAAATCATAATAAAATTCCTCGTAGTTCAACTGCTCATTTTTTTTCAACACAAGGCAATTCCAAAACCATAGCCGAATGGTGTATACTGCCAAGTCTAGAAAAATATTCCGACTGTTGGGTATATTATTAATTTGATACGTATTAAAATAACCAAAATAATTAGATAAATACACCTCAGGATAGTCATCTGGGCATTCCACTATTGAACTCAAGTCAACATTGCTCCAAGTAGTGTTTGGTAGATTTTAATCACCACACAGTATCAAGTTTCCAAATTCTTCCATTACATATTCAACTGAATTACAATGATCCATGTATGTATTTAAATCTGATGTTGGAGGAATATTAACTCCACCCAATACAACTCATTTATTATTGATCTTAACTGATACAAAAATTTGTTCAACTTCACAATCAGGAATTGTTAACTTCTGCACATTTAAATAACGCTTGATGGCAATTAAAACACCTTACCTCTAGTTTTCCCAGTAGAGGCAGAATTGCGATCAATAGAGAACATCTTTAAGCAATTCTTGCTTCACCAGGCATAGTACATGAATATAATACAATTTTGATCTGACTTTACTGCTTGTGTCTGAATACTTAGACGTTTCCACTGATATTTTTCTTATATAAATACTTTTAGGGAAACTTTACGTTTATGTGTGCTTACATATTTTCTTTGTGCTGCTTATTTTTTAAAGTTATTACCTACTGCCACGATCGAATAAACTTCGTTACAGGATTCACGTCTTTCATTTTTTTTTTAATTTGTCACTTGTTTGGTAGGTTTAGAAGTGACGATTCGAACTGGGTAGTTGCATGGGGCAAACTTACCTGGCGCCCCTAAAAGATCAATTTGGTTTACTGTTTACTTATTTGAACCTTCCCATCTCCACTAGAGCTGGCAACACGCCTACAGTCGTAGGTAGCGATTTAATTCTCTTTATTCCTTAGTTTATAGATTTTGCCAATATAAAGATTTTCGGTTGCAAGTTGTTGAAATTGTACAACATAATCTTAACATTAAAATACTAAAATATGATAAATATTAAACAGAAACGCCCTATAACACATAATTAATTTTTTGAAACAATTATTTTTCACCACTCTAAACTAAATGTAGTTATTTGTCATAGTGTGTCATATCCACGTATAAGAATTTTTTATGTTCCAAACAGTTTTTCCTACAGAAATGTTACTCACCACATTTTTCACCAATTCATTACAGATTAGCTTAAAGTAGGAGGATTATTATTCCTTATAACGTTAGATTTAACCTGGTGCCTTATTAGTTCAATGAGATTGAATATGCAATAATAGCGGGGAAGAAGTAATACTGTATGTCCATTTCTAATTGCAAGCATATCACACACATAATCTTTACTAATTTTAAGTCTTTAATATTTCTAAAAGATCCCGGTTTTTGTATGTTCCTTCAAAATATATGTCATTAGTTATCGTACAATCCTGAATTTTTGCTTTTGTCCTACTATAAAATTATTTACCTACGACTATGATAACTTGCATTGTCTATTAAAATGACACGATTTTGTTGTACATTTTTAAAAAGTAGATGTTCAAACCCATTTTCATGTAGTTGGGCGTCAGCGTCTTAGTAATACTATAAAGAAGAATCTGTTATGTTTTTAGCTAAAAGCAACAGAGAGTTCGGAACAAAGTCATTTTCTGAACCTGCAAGTATTATTGTTATCCTTTTGCATTTATTTGAAGGAACCTTCGTTTGGCATTTTGTTAAGAAACCATTCCATCCTTTTCGTACAATTGGTCTGTTGTTATTGGTTAGTTTTTTCTAAAGGAAACCAGGGGAGGTACTGATTGCTCTTCATATATTTTTCTTCTTAATGAATTGAAGTCAGTTTCATCAACAGTTCCAAATGTACCAGAATCACTTCGCTATTTTCTGTGAACGATTAGATTTTTGTATTACATCCATTACTGAAGATACCTACATTCGTATTTATCAAAGCAGATGTCTCAGCTAAAGCATTGTTGCGTAATAGTATATTATTCAACAAGCATATAATGGTGGATATTATTCATAATGGTGAGTAGTAAGTGAATAATAGCCATTATATGCGAGTAGAATACTATATTTTGTCCACGACTATTAATTACCTGTTTATAAATGAATTAATTTTTTTCTATTTTCTCCAATTTAGGAAAGAATTATAGGCTTTCATATACAGGGTGGCCGGACGAAAACGAAACACCATTATCAGGAACTGCGTCAACGTTTTAAAAAAACGTAGAGACCCGTCGATTTTCGATCAAAGGGACACTTTTTTCGGTATTTTTGACTTCGCCATTTTCACCCCCTAGCGGGGGTAGGCATCACCTCAAAATATTTAAATGACAGCGGTCGAAAATGGTATCATTTTAAAGTCCTCTTAATTCTCTTTACAACAGTCTTTAAATTTTAAAATTCCGCTCAATACTTTTTAATGAATCACATTTTAAAATTTAAATTATTCAATTGTCAAGTTTTTAATAAGAGTTTTAAAATTTGAATTTTTTTCGATTTTGTCAAAATGACACGAGTCGTTGAGTACGTCAATGCTTTAAATGTTGATTTTCTTGCTTTGCATTGTTTTTGTAATCGAAGCGAAGTTTTGTTTAATTGTGTTTTTGAAAATTAAATACCATGGTTTATTCCATTGCGGATAGGGTAGATATCATTTCGCTTTATTTTATGAACAATAAGTGTGCAAATGTAACGTAATGTCAGTTATTTAATGAAAAATATCAAGATAAACATGTCAGTAGGAAGTATGTTCTAGAATTAGTGAAAAAATTTCAAGAGACTGGAAATGTAGCTAATAAAAAACGAGAAGATAGACCGCCTGTAGTTAATGAAGCTAGTGAAGTTGCAGTTTTGGGAGATGTCCATCTAGATCCTACGTTGAGTACAAGGCAATTAGCATCTATCATTAGTGTCTGGGATCAATCAAACTAGCATTCAAACCATTTTGAAGAAGAACAAATTTCATCTGTATAAAATACATTTAGTGCAGGAACTTAAGGAGGATGATTATGACCGCCATTTGCAATTTTGCGAAATAATGGGTGAGCAAGCAGCGAATCATTCACAGTTTCTTTTTAATATCTGTTTCTCCGATGTATGCAGCTTTTTTATTAACGGTATTGTAAATCGTCATAATTGCCGCTACTGGTCTGATTCAAACCCAAGAATGTTCCAGGCGGTGCATACACAGCAATCGCAAAAATTAAATGTATGGGCTGGCATTTTCGGTGACCGACTGGTGGGTCCATATTTTTCACCTGGTAATTTGACTGGCGAAATGTATTTGCAATTACTGGAAGATGCTATTGACCCTACCTTGACCGATATTATTGAAAATGACCAACAGTACTGCGAATATCAGTCAATGTTTTAAGAGGACGGAGCACATCCGCTTTATGCTTTGATTGTTCGTTAGTATTTAGACCAACATTTTCCACGGCACTGGATTGAATGGCCTCCACGGTCACCAGATTTGTCGCCCCTTGATTTTTTTTGTGGCGATACCTCAAAAGTAAAATCTACAAAACACAACCAGCCTCTTTAGAAGATTTGCGTCAAAGAATTGTCGAGGAGTGACATCGAATCACTTCGGATAATGGCTTTGTTTCGTTTTCGTCTGGCCACCCTGTATAATTTTTTCGATTATAAATTAAAGGAGACTATTTGTGCTGCTTCTCTTATGTTTGGAAGGTTAAGATATTCATTTCAATGTCTGATTCGCTTCACATATTAAATTTTCTAGTACTTTAAATTCAGTAAAAGAATTAAAATTCTTGCAATCGGCTATAAATTATTTAAAACGTCACTTTTTTAGTTTTGACATATATCATATGCTTTATATAAAACAGCTTGGTTAATAAATCATAATACTTCGCAGCAGAGTGGTATAGAGGTCTGGCTGTGAAAATTAAGAATTGTAAGCTTATTGTTCGAATTCGGGACTCGGTGATATTTTTATTTGTATTGTTGTGACATTTGTATATGAATAATCTTCAATATAGGTCCTATTTATCGGTGTCATGTGACCTATTCATTATCCACACCTATTATTCACTGGTGAACGTCATTATACTAGGAGAAGCACACGTAAAATGTAAACATTACCAATTAGTCGTGGACAAACATTTTTATTACTTCTTTATCATCAGAATGTAAATGTTTCCTTGTGGGGGTGTCACTACAAGATTTTTCATAATCAGCATAAGCAAATGGACGCCACATTGTAATACAAAAAAAATCACTACTATAAACCAAACACTAATAACTCGGAAAACTAACTAAAACTAACATAACTAAAGTTTTACCTACTTAACAGGTATAAAATGTATGGGTATTAATAATGATTAATAGCGACCCTGTCTTGAAATATGGTAAATTTGAGATACTTCGTGTGCTAAGTGATAATTTAGGTTTCATTGCAGTCAAAAGACGGTATATTTTGAACATAACTATACCAAAATTTTAGAAACCATATTATTTAATGTAATCAAAATGATCAATGAAATCTGTGAATGGGAAGTGATGATTTTTTTTTACAGGTTTGAATTTATGTGCCCAGTTGGAAAAATCTCGATCCAAGAAGAGAGGAGAGACATGAAGATATAAACTGATATAATTCGCAGATATTATCATTAGTTTGGATGTAGAAAAAAAAGCAACTCGACTCAAGATTTTATGGATCTTTTATGAAATATTTATTTATTCATTTTCTGCATGTTTTTTTTTCAATTTCTTCTCCATAAAATTAAAATTGGGATTGCATCGAACTTTGATTTAATATCTCACGCAAAATATATTCAGTATTATGTTTACAGTGAACACTACAATTTTTTTGGGTAAATAAAGTTTATACTATGAGGGCCAATTGTATAAGCTGTTGTTACCATTAGATAAAATTTGACCGATTGGTTAATTTTTAAGGTTAGTCTACACGTGACATAAACTCGCAATATTTTATTTCATAGAAACATGAAAAAGCGACATAAATTCTAATGTCATGACATAAAAGTTGCGACTTTGTCACGTGAAAACGAACCTCAACACATAACCAATCGGTCAAATTTGATCACAGTTTATACAGGTGGCCATAAGTGAATGATTATCTCGAATTCCTGAACTAACTGACTCAGATACAGATACAGAGAAATGGATCATAGCTGTTTAATGTATTCTCCGATCTAAATAGTCCACCAACAAAACATTTTTATAAATTTACTTCAATAAATATCAAGTATTTAGCTGAACAGCTGGATTCAGAATCACTGTAAGAAACCCCGCCTCTTCTCCTTCCAATGCTATTTAGTACTGAAGTATTTTTTGAATTTTTGATGCGAGTAGTTAACGTCGCTACATATTAAAGCAATACGATTTCCCTAGTCGAGTGACCTTCAAAATACCACGATAAAATTTGAATTTTTTCCTGAAGGGTGTATATTTTGATTTCTCTACGAATTTATTTTATTTTGAAGAGTTATGAGCTTGAACAGTAGTCTCGGCTATCGACTGCTGCTTACTGACTCTGGCGATAATTAAGGACCGCCCACAGTTGAGAATACGGAGTGGTGGGAATTGTACGATATGTTGTAGGTGTCCAAATAAACTTTTAATCTGTTGAAGTTTGATGTTGGTCGACTAGTTCAAAAGCAGTTCTGACACAATGCTTAAAACCCCTATGATGCATTTCAATTTGCTGGTATCTGTATACTGTAGATAGACATCATTTTGGTGGATTCAAAAAACCTATATTTAATGTATCTTCTGCACTTATCAACCGAGATACAAAGTGCTTTATCAATTTGGCCTATTTGTTCCGGACCTCATAAGTTCCGACATACACTGTGTATTATTTCGAAATTTGGTACACATATCAACAATTACCTAGTTACTCCATCAAAATATCACCAAAAAGATAATCCTGGTCCGGCTTGACAAAAAATTTCAAAAGTCGTCTTTTCCTAAAAACAACACCCTGTATATAGATTTTATCAAAATTTCTTTCCATAATTGGAAAGAGCCTAAAAAATTGGATTTACTCATTTACTTTTTAGTTTTCCGCAAACAATTATACTCTCAAAATTTGAATCTACGTAATGTATCTTGAGAAGCATCCTAGAAATTAAATTGAGGTTTTTACTCAATCACAGTTACCTGTAAAAAATTGTCATATTTTAGTAAAGCGTATTGTCAATAGATGTCAAAGGTAATAGTTAAATAACACTTTACAAAATTTGAAAAATATTTTTCAAAGAACAAAGCATTCACTAAGAAGCAACAACTACTTCTCGAGCTATTTGCACCGACAGACAATGAATTACACTTCTGAGTTAAACGAGGTCGGTATGGTCTACAAGATTTAACCAACCATTTTGGTTTGTAATTAGAAGGGACAAAATCACTTGTAGACCAGTTTCGGCGTATTTGAGTTTGTTTACAAGTACAAACCACTAAAAAAGTGATTACAGGGTCGTTTAGGACATACTCATTCAATATGTTTCGAATATTTAGAACACACTGCATAAGGATATGTATGTATTTGGAAACTATGCACTTAGATTAGCAAGAGTAAAATACGAGAAATAAATTTATACTTCAAAAAACGCTGAAGTTTTGATTAATTTTATTATTTTATTAATTGATATGAAAATAAAAATAAGAAATGCTAACAACATTTATTCTTGCTGATCTAAGTGCATAGTTTCCAAATACATACATATGTTTATACAGTGTGTTTATACAGTGTGTGATCTTGCGACATCTATTGTTAAAACGCTTTACTAAATACGACAATTTTACAGGAAACTGTATTAATTCATTTTTGTTTCAAATCCACGTGGTTTGTTGTCTCGTTCGAATTTTGGTTTGTGACTTAGAGGTGAGATGTCGCTATTTTCGCAACAAAAATATTTCCGTAACTGGACAATATGTACCGTTGTTGATTATAGTCACATTTCAGTCCGAGATTAACTCTCGGACGATAACATATACCTTGTACTGATGAGGCGCAATACGCCGAAACCGGTATACAAGTTGTGTTATCCCTTCTAGTTGCAAACCAGAATGGTTGGTTTAAATCTTGTAGATTTACCAACCCCGTTTGACTTAGAAGTGTAATTCAATATCTGTCGGGGCATGTAGCCCGGGAAGTAGTTGTTTCTTCTTCGTTGAACGGTCACTGTTTTTGAAAAATATTTTTCAAAACTAGTTGTGAAGCGTAGAATAATATATTTTTATTCTTCGACATCTATTGTTAAAACGCTTTACTAAATACGACAATTTTACAGGAAACTGTATTAATTCATAACTTGAGTAAATTTCATTTCAAGCTTAGATATAAAAACTCCCCAATAGCATTTGTTAACCACCAAAAGTTTCATAAATTATAACTTGTACGGTAAAATTTTAATAGTATATTTGTCTGCGGAAATCTAAAATTCAAATGGGTAGATTCAATTTTTCATGCTTTTTCCAATTATGGAGACCAATTAAAAAAAACAATGTGTATTATTTTTAGAGAAGACGAGTTTTGGAATTTTTGGTTAAGCCGGACCTGGATTATCTTTTTTGTGATGTTTCCAGGTAATAGTTATTACGTGTACCAAGTTTCGAAATGATATACAGGGTATTTCAAAAGTTTTGAGGTACGAAATAAATAGGCCAAATTGATAAAAAAAACTCTGTATCTCGGTTATAAAGTGTAATAGACAAATTAAATATAGGTTAGAAAAAACTACTTATTTAGCTAGCCAATGTCCAACCAAATGAAAATTTCCCTTATTCTGAAAATAACACTCATTTCGGAAATGTTTCGGTACCATTACATTGGTCGCCTAAAAAGACAACTTCATTCTCATTTAACCTACCTCGTAACTTTTACGGTTTTCAAAATTGCAATGTTGGTACCATTTAAAATTATCAGCTTGTATACTGGCGTTATCATTGGAGACGTGTTGAAAACCGAATTTGATGACTGATGCAAACGATACATGATCATCTGATATTTCCAAAAGCAATCTTGTGTTTTTAAAACACTATGCCAAATTTTATCAAAGCTCAGATTTTCTTTTTTCATTTTTTCTATGTTTTTATATTTTCACTGAAAATTTCGACCAAAAAAACCCCCATTTTTGTAATGGTTAAAAATAAGTGTTGAAATATCAGTTTTCTCCCTAGGGCAATTTTATGATGCTCGATCAATAGTTAGAGATGTAATAATTGCACAACTCTCGTGTAAAAAATTCCACTTACTTTAATATTAACATTTGATTCAACTTGTTGACCATATTGGTAATGTACATGTGAAGAAAAAACTGTTTTACCTTCGCGTATACTTTGGTTTATCCACTTGAGCGAAATATAAGCTTTTGTTTAAGTATATGCACAGGTTAGTTGAAACATGTTTTTTCACGTTTTTGAAGGCACCATTTTATGAATTTTGATTCTGGCTATTAAAACATTTTTTCAAGTGGGGTCTTAAAATTTCTCACTTCGAAACGATGTTTAAATCTCTAATCATAGTGACTCTCAGCGCATCCCCAATGAATGCCAAACAACAGCTCAGATCATGCAACCATAAGACAGACTGGAATAAGTATAGAGATGAAATTCAATATAACATAAACCTGAAAATAAGATTAAAATATCCTGAGGACATCGAATAAGCGACAAATGAACTAATCAAAATAATACAAGAAGCGGCAAAAATATCTAATCACACGACACACGACATTAGCTTCTCCCAACTCTTATCAAACCTCAACCGATACGATCATTCCATCTGGAAACCAATCAAATATTCAAGAAAACCAATACTAGCAACTTGTCCTTTAAGAAATGTCCAAACACATGGGCTAGAAGTAGCAAAGAAAAAGCCGACCTCTGCTCAATATTTGAAGAATGTTTTCACTCCAAACAACAACTTCTCTATACAAAACAATACAATTAAAACTCCACTCCATAACCCAGACAAGAGACAAACATCAATAAAACTCACAAGCCTGAATGAAATAAAAGAAAAACTAAACTTAAAAAATAAAAAGGCACCAGGAATAGATATGATAACTTCTATAATGCTAAAAGAACTACCCAATAAGGCTGTAGTAATGTTAACATACATATTTAACCTGTGGATTTATGTGACATAAATACTAACGTCGGACTCACAGTCCGCATATCTTTTTTCATTGAAAAAAGAACGAAAACCATGCATAACTAAATCAGTCTTGGGAAAATATATAAAGACATTCAATGTCAGTATGGGGTAATTCGAGGATAGATGGCCAAGCTTGTGAAATTTCATTTGAATATTTTTATGCGTCGAATTAGAATTGCCGTTTCTTTTCAAGAATAAACTTTATTGTGTTAGGAACATGTATTGAGTAACAAAAGTGAATACAAAAATAAAACGCCATCTCCCCCACAATGCTAAGGTGAGATGGCGCAACTAGAAAAAAAGGTATTTTCGCCAACAAGTCACTTTGTTTTGCACATAAAAACACCACATTCGTGACAAAAGTTAACAAACTTGGAGCAGGAATCGTGAAACCATTTGGAACAACGTAAGCATTTAACCCAGTCGTCAGATTTTGTGGTTTGGGAATACACCTCACCACAACCAGTGCAAGATTTGTCACCGTCCTCCATATCATCTGAAGAGTCATCCAATGTCGGTGCTTCTAAATCCTCGTCCGAAGATGAGTTAGAAGCTTTGTTAGGTTTTCTTTTGATTTCTTTAAAACTGGTTCCTTTTTATTAATGTCCTTTCCTTCCTTTGATTTTTTTGCCGCTTTTTTCTTTTTATCTTCAATTGTTTCTGTGGCTAATATTATCATCAGCTAAAGCTTTGGGAAAACTACCAGCAGAATTTTGTTTATTTTGAACTGCATCAGGGACATCAGCTAACTTACTATTTTCAGTCAAATAAGCGTCATCTGGAATAGCAGAAGGGATAAGTGGCACAATACCAGTAGCCTTAAATGCTGAAGTTCCATTATTTATAGTCGCACCCTTGTTCCATCCTTCAGCAAGTAACTTTCCAAACTGTAATCTAGTGAGCTTTCGTCGTGGGTTATTTTTAATGTATAAAATACAAGCCGAGTAGTAGTTAAGTTTTAACGATCACCTATCTAGAGGATGCAAAAATTGTGGCGATATTTTTAGATCCTTTTTTTACAATGACGTGGCCCTGCCTATTATTTAGTTGTAGACCAGTCTCGTCCATATTAAAGATATGTCCAGGTTTTCCCATAAGATTGTTTTCGGTCAAAGTATTTTCTAGCAGCTCAAAATAAACCTGAACGTCTTTTTTATTCATTCCCAAGGATCGATTAATGGACACTCCTTCTGATCTTCTTAATAATAATAATAATAATCATCTTTATTTCAAATCATGTACATACATAACATAAAATGAAATGACGTCAATTCTACAAAAAGAGGAACAATGCTTAATTCTATAAATAGAGAAACAGTACTTAAATACTTACATATTAAGGAAATCGTTTAGACTGTATGGTTCTAAGCTAATTAACAATTTTTTTATCTCTACTTTAAATTGCTTTTGTGAACTTATTTCTTTAATTTTGCGTGGCAAAGCGTTGAACAATCTTAAACACATGTAGTGTGGGCATTTTTCAGTGAGTGCCAATCTATGTATCGGATACGAAATGTCCATTGTTCTCGTTCTATAATCATGGTTTATTTTAGTGTTAAAAATGTCTATGTTTAAAAAAGAACATTAGACTTTCAAATACATAGATTGCATAAACCGTCATTATTCCTTGGGTTTTAAATACGCCTCTACAACTGGCCCTGTATTCCATTCCTGTTAATATCCTTATCATCCGCTTTTGAGCCACAAAGACGTTCTGTGTCGCGCTATCTTTCCCCCAAAAAATAATTCCATACCGTAATAATGACTCAAAATTTGCGCAGTATAGCATTCTGAGTGTTTTCTCCCCCATGTATCTACTAACGACTCTGATTCCATAACATATAGAGTTTAATTTTTGTACTAATGTATTTACATGACCTGACCAGTCTAAATGTTCGTTAATATGGATTCCTAAAAACTTAATACTTTCTGAGAGTAATGTTTCTTTATTATTTATTCTTACATTTTCAGGTTTCTTTAATGTTGATTGTTTGGTTCTAAAGATCATTGCATTAGTTTTATCTTCATTCAAGATGAGTTTATTTTTCATGAACCAGTCATTGACCAACAGAAAAAAATGATTCGCTTTCATAAAGAGATCTTGTAAATTTTTACTCCCAACTATTAAATTAGTGTCGTCGGCATAGTTAACAATATGGTGGTGGGACATTTCTGCTATTAAAGCTAGGTCGTTAATAAATAATATAAACAAAATTGGGCCCAAAATACTGCCCTGCGCTATACCTATTTTATTGACTAACAACTCTGATTTGTAATCTTTGCCCCCTTTCCTTATTGTTACAGCTTGTCTTCTATCATTTATATATGATGATAACCAATTTCTAACATTGCCTCTAACTCCGTATATTTCCAGTTTTGCTATCAGCATTTCCCTATCTAGACAATCATAAGCCTTAGAAAGGTCTATAAATATTCCACAAGCCACTTCACCTCCTTCAAGATATTTCATAATAAATTCGATAAATTGAAATATAGCCGTTTGTGTACTTTTTCCTTTAATGAAACCATGTTGATATTTGGTAAGTAAATTGCCTTCTTTCATAAAGTTCAGTAACCTTGAGCACATGGCTAATTCAAAGATTTTAGAAAATCCCGGTAGTAGACTTATAGGTCTATAGTTGTCCATCTTTTCAGGGTCTCCTTTTTTGTACAACGGCTTAATCAATGCTATTTTAAGGCTATCAGGGAAAATGCCATATTCAAAAGAATTATTCACTAGATAACACAGGACATCCTGCAGCTCAAGAACGGATAATTTTACAATGCTTGTAGGTATCTCGTCTATCCCAGAGCTATGTTTATTTTTGATTTTTTGTGCTATTTCACAGATCTCTTGTGGTGTTACGGGTGTCAAAAACATGGACCTTTCATTTCTATTTACATTACAGGTAGACGGTATGTCGTTTAGATTATTCAATAGATTTGGCACTATAGATAATAAATACTCATTATATTTTTCAACAATTTCCTCCGGATTTCCCACTAGTTTAATGTCTGAAAAATTATTCTTTCCGTTAATTTCTTTACAGATCGCCCACATGCATTTTGTTTTATTGTCAGATTTTCTTACCCTATCCTCATAGTTTTTTGTGCGTGATTTGATTAAAATCTGATCATATATTTTTTTCTCATTATTGTACTGTTGCTTGAACTTTCCATTGTGTCTTGAAAGAGATAAGAGTATATTTAACCTATTTTTACATGCTATGAGATCTCGATTTTCTGGTAGAAGAGTTTTAGCTTTTTTTCCTATTAGTTTCAAAGGGAAATTTTGATTAAATAATAACAAAAAACAATTCATAAAAACATCCCACTGCCTATTTACATCAGATCTTTCAACATCATATATCTCTAACCAATCCTGCTCCCGCAGACAGGACAGAAAATTATTTTTATTCTCATCTGAAAATATTCTCTTATAATTTAACTCATTTTTTTTGTCTGGTTCAATTTTGAAAATAATTTTCTGCGCTTTATGATCGGATATATGGTGTTCAAATGCATACGCTTCAAGAAAAACAGAATTCGTAAAAATGTTATCTATACAACTAGCTTTATTATTAGTTATACGAGTATTTTCCTCTATTGTTGCAAATAAATTGAATGAATTCATTAAGGAAAACAAATCTGACCTTGCCTTATTTGGTTTTATCATTTCGATATTATAGTCTCCCGCTATGAAAATTAATTTATTTTCACTAAATATATTTACAAGTAGTTCTTCAATTTTTTCCAAGAAAATACTTATGTCCCCAGAATATGGTCTGTAAACAGATATAATAATCATTTGTACCTTGTTCAAACTGCATTCCACTGCTGCACATTCAAATTCTCCGATAACTGAGAGTTTATTCAGATTCGATCGTGATTTACACTTAACTTGCTTTTTAACTAACACTGCCGAACCACCATGTTTTCCTTCTTCCCTGCAAAACATTGACATCCATTTAAAATTTGGTATAGCTAAATTTTTCAGCTGTTTTTCAGATTTCCAATGTTCGGTGACACATAAAATTTCACATTCTGCATTATTGTTTAACATATTACTGATCCTGTCAATAGCATTTCCCATAGACTGCACATTTTGATGTATAATGCTCATACTCCCTTTTACAGTCATACTGTGATTCTTTTTTCTTATGTTTTCACTAAAAAAGATGAGGAATAGTTAATATAGCTTTGGTGTTGCTTGAGTCTCCTTTGGTATACTGGACATTGTATATCTCGTGCACTATGTTTGTTAAGTAGTGGATCATATTTCATCTTCGTGCAATTTGGGCATATTATTATATCAGCTTCGCAATCCTTACCAAAATGTTCTCCGCCACATTTATGGCAGCATTTTTCTTCTTTACAGTACTTAGCTATATGCCCAAAACCGGAGCATCTGAAACAAATCGCCAGATTAAGGTGTTCTTTAACGTACACTTTGACAAGATCAAAGTTAACTTTCTCTTTTTTAAGAAACCATTTTGATATTTCTGGTGGGGCTTGAAGAATCCAATTTTCTTTATATTGATTTCTGCATTGTTTTTTGGCAATTACTTTTATTTTATCTGCCACAGTGTATCCCAGCTCATCTTCGATTTCGCTGTTTAATCGAACTAGTTCTTGTAAAAAGTCTTCATATGTCAGTCCATGTTCAATTCCTGTTATCATAAACATTGGGTCTGTGCTTTGAGTTTCCTTAAATTTTATATTCACTTTGTTATTTAGTGCTAATTTGAGTTTTTCTTGTTGTTCCTTGTTGTGGCTTTCAAGGACAATAGCTCCACTTTTCAAGTGCCTAATACTTTTGAAACCACCATCTGTCAAACAGGGATCTACTTCTTTCCTAAGTTTTATACTTGCTTCTTTAGAATTAGTAACGTTTTCGACGGTAATCACTGTTACAAGTTTTGGTGCTACTTTTGGGCTGACCCACGATTCTGCAACATCATCCGCAGATTTCTTTCGTTGATTACTTTGTGCAGGTGTTAGGGTGGTTACGTTTGCATAGGTCTTTGGTACTGCCGTTTCTACTGGTTTCATTTTCTGATTTTCCTTTGCCATATTCATGTTTTTCAAGACATTTTCTTTTTCTAAAATTCCAATTTTAAATACTAATGAAGTTAAACACTTGTGAATTGTATTAGTTGCATTTCTGAGACATTCTTGATCTTCTTCCATGAAACTGTGTCCAATTTGGAGATTTGCTGTTTTTTGTATTTCATCTATTGCTGCGAAAACATTAAGTATTATCCTTTCTGTTGCCAGAGTTTCATGATTCTCTTGTGCCTTTTCTGTTTCTAGATGGTTCTCTAAGTTACAAACAGTATCCGCGTAAATATCTGTCTGTATTTCAATTCTGTCGCATTGTTTCTTTTTTACCTTTTCTGACTCTGGCGTGTCATTTCCGGATCTACTTCTTTTATTTCCTGCATCCGTTTGATTGGTTTCTTTTTTTTGTTCTAATGGAGGAGTACGGAGAAATGTAATTTTTGGTTTAAAAGTGTTTTCCATTTCAGTCAATTCCTTATTGACCGCTCCTCGTATTTCATTTTTACTGTTATCATCATTCACAGGTGTGTTTACATCCTTTTTATCAGCTAAACAGGTTTGATTTTGAATCGATACCGGTAATTTGTCTATAGAACTGAGGGAAAAACTTCTTGTTTTAACACTTTTCACATTGGCTTTTAATTTGCTTTTCTTTTTATTATCTTCCTTACCATCACTATTTTCTTCCATGATAGGTATATTATTCTTTTATTCACGATATAAATTAAACGTAGCAAACAACTTTATTTGCAGAGCGATAAAGAACACGTCTATTCAGTTCACTAAACTACTGACAGCCTTGGATTTCTCTGCAGAAATAACTGAAGCCACGCAAAACCAGCTAATCTTTGATTCCTTACTGAAACGATGTTTAACACCCATGTGTTCGGCCTACTTAAATGCCATTCTTCGCACGTTGAATCGAGTAGGAGAAAACCGTTTTTTTAAGTTTGAAGATGTGTTTGACCAACTCTTCTTCAGGAATTATAACTCCAGAACTGAATCTATTGACTGCGGATTATTACTAAACTGCGCTGATGTACTACTCAATATTTCACATGATGCCAGTGTTTTAATTTGTCTACAATCTACATAAAAAATAGATTCAAATACCTAGTTTCCAAAATTAAAGTTGTTATGCCTTTGTTAATGAATATTTTTTTGCAATATTTTGATTGCTCCTATTTTTAACGATTATCGAGTGTTGTAATCAAGAGTGAAAAAAATTGCCTAATAGACTTTTGCCTTTTTCGGTAAGAAAAAAAAACAGTATACTATGTAAATAAAAATTTGTGCCCGAATACATTTTTTTGATGCTTAATATAACAAAAAAAAACTATTTGAAGATTGGTTAAGAAATGCACATTTCACAGTGGAGCTTCCATTTCAAATGGGTCACATTGCATATTGATATTGCAACTTAAAATAAACTATAACAATTTCCGAAACCGTTGTTTTCCCAGTCTAAACCATTCCCCGATATATGCGAGACGTGATGCGAGATGTGATGCGAGACCATTGTATCTGCAAAATAACAAAAATGTTTACTGTTTATTCACTGGATATTCTCAAATGATTCAATTTTTATTTGATAAAAGCCCACCAATGAACAGTTTCATTGTATAGGTCTCCCCCAATTAGAAATTTCCCCTTTTTCCTTGAAGCGAACAGCTTCTGCTCAGGTTGTTAGTGTATATTAATCCTAGGCACCTATTTATGTTATCTTTTAAGTCCCGCCCCTCCAACAGATTTCATGTAGGATATCTGAAATCAAAACTATAATAAGCAGAAGATATATTTCAAGTCGTAGCAGAACTTACAAAAGAGTGTTTGTTTTCCTCAATGGATATATGGGTATCAAAGGATACCAGTTCATCTAAACATTTTAAGGGTAACTTATCCTGGAGATTTTTTGTATATCTATCAACTTCCAAATTCCCATTTCTCGTGTGAAGCGATTTTATGTTTTTCTGCATAAATACCAATGACTGTTGAATTACAAGGACGTTCAAAAAAGTGCTCTATGTTCAAATAATGTCTACCAGTGCAGACTACACTACTATTGATAAAGTCGAACTTCTGAATCGACACAATTTGGTCATTCTCAAGTAACACACAATTGTCATTGGATTTCAAAGACAAAAACAAGTTTTGTGACTGAACTTTTATTATTTTTCCTTTTTTTCTGGTCATTAATGGATAATTATCACAAACATTTTTTTTCTGGATATTCATTTCTTCAATAATTCGATTGTTTATCTGCTGCACTGGATAACGTGAAGTTTTAAGTAATTGTTTGAGTTTAAACATTTAATTCTCATATTTGAATGCACTGAATGAATCTAGGTTTCCATGAATTCTAACATCTTCAGATAAATGAATTAAATTATGCATATTATAAGTACAGTATTCATTTCCGGAAAATATTCTAAACTTTTTGAAATAATATACCAACAACTGATTTGCATAATCAATATTTTCGATGCTCTGATTTTTCTGAGATAATAATCTTATACCAATAGCCAGAGATAAAAAATGGTTATATCTTTTTTCATTATAACGGGACCAATATATAGCAAAAACAAGCGAAATTCACTTGCTTTCCACCTCTCAACTTCTGTTATTGATCTTGGTCTCCTTTCAAAATTTGAAGGAACATACTTGCTTGTTGAGAGGTACATCTCATTTAACACATTTATCTCTTCTTTTTTCAAACGAACTGATACATTTCCTTTCATCCAAAAAGATAGGACACGCTTGGTAATTCCCAATAATACTAAATGCATATAATCTGGGGAATTGTTTGATCATATCAATATCCAACTCTTCTAAAATTGTTGCCCCCCTGTGATGTTCAGGATTTTCTCGGTTTCTGAAAGATTCATTTGTTCTGAGAGTTGAATTTGTTGATAAAAATACTATTCTTCTTTCCATGTAATCTCCTTCACAAATACACTTTGAGCATCCAAAATATCCTGTGTGATTTTTAATATTAGTTATGAAGGCTTTGGCAGGTGCATCACATATTACACATCCAAGTTTAATATGATAAAGTTTGTTTTCAATTGCCCGCCCAATTCTTTCTATAGTCTTATATTCATTGACAAAAAAACCGAGAAAGTCGTTTGGGTCCTCTGGTTTCTTATCACTATGGAAGAGTCCAATCAAGAATGGCTCCGTTATCAAATTATCTACAACGAGATCTCCCAATATTGGCCAGAACTGACTGCCTGATGACTTTGATATTGGTAAACCATCCACATTTATATTTAGTTTCAGGCTATTATCAATTTCCACTTTGGAATTGATATAATTTTTGATAATTTTATTCAGATTATCCACTAAACCAAAATGAATATATTTTCCACCACTTATTTCAAAAATATTGCTAATTCTTCTAGGCGTCTTCATGAGAGTTCTTGCATCCTGTGGTAATTCATTATGTCCATGCTTTCTCAAAAGAGCCAGGAAATCATTGATGGCTCTCTGCGACAAATGGTGATTCTGGAAGCATTCTCTTAAATCATTACACAAAGAAGTACTTTCACATGTTGTATTCACATAAATGCTGCCAGAACTATCAGGAGATGAACTTAACGTTTGTTGGTCATCAGTCAACAAATTATTGATCTCAGACTCAGATTTTTCTTCTACAGTCAGACTTGATGAAATTGATGATAAAACAGGTTCAACATCATCAAGTATAATAATAATAAACGTCTTTTATTTTCAAAAATTAAAAATACAAATAAAAAATAATCATACATAACGGGTGAAGTTAATTTTTATTGTGTACTGGACACAACAAAAATATTCTTCCACTTAACCCGAGTAGAAACATGTACCTATTTATAAACAACTATTCCATTAAAAAAAAAGATAAGTAATTAACATTTTGTCGAATATTAAAATGCCCTCTGTATTAAAGGGGTCGTGTCTAACGCCAGATATAAATTAATTTTATGCCTTAATCTTGGAATCCAATTTAAACATTTCAAATTTACTTGCAAAAAGTAATGTATGTATGTATGTAAGGAGAATGTAAATATTTAGGGAAATAAACAATAACCATGACAAAAAACCGAAAACTGTTTAGTTAGTTTTGACTGTCCAAAATGTGTCTTTTAAGAACTGATTTAAATTTTGAAATATTCAATTTTTTAAACTGAGGAACAACTTTATTGTACAAGACACAGATCAAGTAACTGAAGGAACGCCTGAATAGTTCAGTCTTGAAATAGGGTATAGTCAATAATCCCCTATTTCTAATATTTACATTATGAACATCAGAACGGTACGTAATTTTGCGATGGAGGTAAGAGGGCTTTTTATTCACAATTAACGTATGACATAAAGTAAGAAAGTGATGTTTTCTTCTGTTCTCCATATTTAACCAACGGATTACTTTTAATTTATGCGAGATCTTTTTCCGTCTTCGTATACCAAAAATCATACGTAGACAAGAATTTTGAACCTTTTGAATTTTCTTTTTGTACGTAATTGTTAGATTGGGACCATATAACACATCCGCATAATTAAATAAAGACAGAACCAAGGTATGACAAAGCTGTTTTTTTATGTGAATAGGAAAGAAATGTCTATTTCCATAAATCATTTTAATATTACAATAAGCACGTTGTATTAACTTATTTATATATTTCTCAAATCTTAGTTCAGAATCGAAAATAAGTTTTTTGCTTCATTTACTATCTCTAATTCTTCATTATTGATAGAAATATTTATAGTTTAACAAATATTGTCTTTGATTTTGGTTCCCAAATATCATAACTTTAGATTTTGTTGGATTAATAAATAAACAATATTCAGTTGCACAATCGATGAACTTTTTTAAGTCATCATTAATAACTACACAGGCAGTGTCCACTTCATGAGGTCTAAAACTATAATATAACTGTGTATCATCAGCGTACAAGTGAACATTACAGTTTAAGATTTGGTTCAATAATAGTGGTCCAAGTATTGAACCTTGTGGAACACCTAACTTAAGTGAAAGAAAATTTGAATAAACTCCGTCTAAACAAACTTGCTGTTGTCTAAATTTAAGATAGTTTTCTAATAAAAAGCAAGCGTACTTAGAAAATCCCATATATTTTATCATATACAGCATTAAATCACAATTTATGGTATCGAATGCTCGACTGAAATCTAGCATTACCATACTGTGCTTTAACCTTGATCTAGTGCTTTTAAAATATCATCTGTAATATGAAGTAAAGCAGTAGTACAACTGAAACCTTGACGGAAGCCCGATTGAACTGATGGAAGTAGTGAGTGTTCTTGTAAATAGTTTTTTATTTGGGTTTCCATGGCTCTTTCTAAAATTTTCGATAAACTAGGTAGAATACTTATCGGGCGTATATCCTTGAATTCAGTTGGGTCAGACTTCTTCGGTAAAACCTTCACTACCGCTTTGCAGTTCATCCACATCAAGTTTTTCACAATTACCGTCCACATCAAGTTTCATACAAGTACCATCCAGTTCTTGGTATCTGGGCAGATATAAAGGAGTTTTAACTGCAACAGGTAAGATTGTTTTAAGTTAAATAACTCATTATTGCATATGCTAGTCATACCTTGAATTTTACTAATTGTAAGTGCAAGTGATGTCAAAAACTATATTTTTGAAGGAAATCAACCTAAATTACAGAAAAAATTGTTCACAGCACCTTGCTTTTGTGTATATAACTTATAAATACTGCCTACAACTTGAATGAGGATAACAATAGTTGACTTTTTTTTAGCACATGGATATTGGGGCAATAGGAAACATTTCGATTCTCCAGATGTAAGAATTTTATAAAGAAAACTAAGCCAGTGGAAGGCAGCTGCCAAGAAAGCCCAGAAATCGCGTCCAAAGCGGATATTTATCCAAGTCTATTAAATAAAGTGTGTTATATAATTGTTTCCCATTTTTCATTTATTATATCAAGTGAAATTACCTGCCTTTTAAATTGTTTTTTTCCTATATTTTTAAAAAGTTCGTAATTGTATTTATGTAAACATTGAATGTCCTATACCAAGTGGAAATATAAAAACTAGATTAATGCTCATTTCGGATTTTAATTTTTTTACCTACTTTTAACTAAATAAATTTAGGTGGGAAATTTAAATAGTTGTATTCCTAATAATTCTGTAGTAGAGAGGTAAGCAGTTGGAACTACACGTTATACCAGTAGAGTTATTGTGTTTACATTACACTGGTTCTATTTTACTACAATAGCAAAATAAAGAGTGTAATGTGAAGACAATAATACTACTAATATAACTATGTGTTACAACTGATCACCTCTCTACTACAGAATTATTACGAATACAACTATTTAAATTTCCCACCTAAATTTATTTTTTAATTTCCCGCTTTCTTCAAATTAGAGGGTTAGCCTGGATCTGAACCCTTAGCATAGATCTGAACTCCTAGCATGGATCTGAACCTTTAGAAATGTTGGTAGTTCCGCCTCCAAATATAGATGTCACTAGTTTCGGTGCGCGTGGCCACTTTTTTATATACAGTGGCCGATCTACCTGTGTATATTATCTCTGCCTAAGATGATAACTTGACTAAAATTATTGCTAAATTCAAAGTTCACCAGCACCAAGCAAAAATTCGGAATAATATTTTTGGCCCAACCGGATCATAAAATAAATAATTTTTAAATAGGCCTTGTAACTTGTAAACACAGACGATATGGCGGCTTGTTTAATATGAACTAAAGGCTATCAGTGCAGGTATTCTGTAATTTTCGCTGAAATCACGATAGCAAGCGGTAGCGAAGCTTTACGAAACGAAAGCGATTGTAGAAACTATTCTATAAGCTGTTTGTTTATCCATGCTTCGCTATCTTTATGCCTTCGAGTAAATACACGATTGTACCCGAAGTGTTCATCTTTTAATATTCAGAAATTGAAAAAATAATATTAATAGACAAAATCCAATGAAACAAGCACATTAAAGAACTAACGTTTAATCATCATTGACATATTGTTAATTAATAAAAAGTCCACTTTCTAATTATTATCACTACAAACTTAGCACTTTAGCTTTTTCATAGTTAAACGTGGCAATATCGAATGTTTGCGACCGCATTCCTTTCACAGCTTCAGTTATGTTTGCCAAACTATATGTAACGCCCGTAAAAAATCGGCGATAACCACAAATATATACCAAATTTGTAGTAAATATATTTCTTTCTCTTACTGTTTTTCAAGTTTGCTCTTTATCTCGAACAGAAAATGTTGGTCGCACTGCTTGAGTGCAAAGCCAACTATTTTTGAATTGTTTTGTAGGTTATACAAACGTTTATAATTTACTTATTTTAATATGAACCCAAATAAAAGAGAAATCGCCGTAGCGTTTAATGAAGTGGCAGATATTTTTGATTGTGCGCCACCTGGAATGGCCAAATTGTCAAGGGAAAAAACATTATTTGGACCACTAGGGATAGACTTTATATAGCCGCATATGGATATGCGAATGGAATAGATCCGAATTTACTAAGAACAGCTCTTCATATGAATAAAAATAACACGACGAAGAAGATAAATTAACTGTTGGATCTGTATAAGTATTTTAAGGGAGATAGACTTCTTGGTGATGATTATGAAAAATTAATATTTGAAAGACGAAGTCGGTATTACACTTACTGTCTGTACAAAAGGAAATTTTTTGATTTAAATGGAAATAATTATCAATTAAGAAAATGACTCATAAAAAAATGTATACGGGTGATTTATTGGGAAAGTGACATACGTTAACTGCAAATGCGGGACATCTCAAAAACCCCATACTTGATGGGTATTACTATTTTAATAACCAAGATACAGGATGTTTGATCTACTTTACCGAATTCTATATTTCTCCGTAACTTTCTTACCTTATCGTATATTTTCTTGAAATTTGGCACACGTATTTACTTTAAGGTGTCCAATCGATCAATCTATTTTAAGTAAGAAAAATCCAGTTCCGGATTTAAAGAAAATTAATAAAATATTCCGACCCCAAAACAACACCCTATATATCAGATTTAAAAAAAATGAATCCCGTATTTGGAAAGAGCAGAAAAAAGTGAATACAGTGATTTACTTGGCTTTTTTGGCAAAACGGTTTATCTTGTAAAATTTTGAGTTCAAATTGTTGAAGTTGTAAATTTTTAAGGCCTACAATGCAAAATTAATATTTCCTTCGAGATCCAAACTATCAATGTATTTAAAATTGAAAAATCCAGATACGGATTGAATAAATTAACAATAAATAATAAATTAACAAACATTTAACATATTAACAATTAATTGAGAATAACTAATAAAACTCCTAAGAATTAACGAAAAACTAAAGCAATTGTCCAAAATGCCCACCATCTTGTTGAAGGCAGATTGTTGTCCTTCTTGTAATATGCCTGACTGACTTCCTAATCTCGTCTGGATTATTTTTCATTTGATGAAAAGCTTCTTCAATCCGTTCAAGAAGTTCTTCCCTGCTGTTTATTTCCTCATCGTAAACTTTTGATTTTAAAAATTCCCAAACATAACAATCGACGGGATTAAAATCACATGACCTTGAAGGCCAGTTATAAGGACCACCTCTACCAATCCATCTAGTGGGGAAATTGTCAGATAAAAAGTTTCTCACTATAAGTCTGTAATGTGGCGAAGCACTATCATGTTGAAAATAAATTCCACCTGTATTGATATTTTCATCGTCTAACAATAATGGTAAGATATTTTCCAGAAAATCCAAACTTCACCGGTTAGCCTATGAGGTAAAATATGTGGTCCTACCAATTTGTTATCAAATATGCCACACCACACATTAACGGAAAATTTATGCTGTGAGTGAGCCTGTCTTTGTGGCAAATGGGTTTTGTTCTGCCCATATGTGTGAATTCCTAAGATTGTATACCCCATATCTCGTGAATTAGGCTTCATCAGTAAATAAACATCTACATACAATCCGTGGATTCCAGATGATCCACCTTCTAAAATTAATTCTGGGTTCTAACCTTTGTACTTTCTGTACATGGTAAGGATGCAGGCGATTATTTTTGATTCTTCGCCAAACATTACTTTGGGGAACATGCAAAACATGACTAATTCGTCGTGTACTTATTTTTGGATTGTTATCAATTAAATTGAGAATATCGTTTTCCAAGTTAACGTATTGTCTTTCTTTGCGTTCATTCAGTGCTACTGTTGGAAATCGACCGTGATGTCTAACATAATTATAAACTTTTCCAAATGTTGTATGATTTGGTGTTCTTCGTTGAGGAAATCGCCGTTCATACTCTCTTCTTGCTGCTCTGCCATTTCCATCACAAAAGCCGTACAAATAAATCATATCCCCATATTTCTCGTTGCTAAATTTAGGAGGAATTTTAACTATGAATTCAGAAGTATGAAAACAGAATGAAATAGGTTAATGCAGACGAAAATTAAGAAACAATAATTCTTTTTGACAGTAGTTAATCAACTAAAACAAATGCCAATTATGTAGGAACAACAAAGAGGCGCTCTGTCATTATCATAGCCTCCTAGTTATATTACATTATAATGTATCTAATCGCGTGTAGAAATTGGAAAATGCTTATCAAAATTTTAACCAATTATTTATCAGAAAAAAAAATTTTGTTTACAGTTTGTGCCGTCAAAATTCACAACATTTAACAAATTCGAACCCAGAATTTTACAACAAATAACATTTCACCGGAAAAGCAAAGAATATCATTGAAACGATTTTTTCGTGCTCTTGCAAATACGGAATTCGTTCTAGAAGAATTGATGTGTTGTTTTTTGGCCGGAATATTTTGTTTAATTCTTAATCACAACCTGTATTTTTCATATTGTAAATTCATTGATCGATTGGAATTTGGCAAAATTAAGAAAAAATAAACATACCTAAATTTTAAAACTTTGCCACTTTATCACATTAAAAAATATTAATTTTGCATTGTAGGACTTAAAAGTTTACAACTTCAACAATTTGAACTCAAAATTTTACAAGATAAACCGTTTTGCCGAAAAAGCCAAGTAAATCACTGTATTCACTTTTTTCTGCTCTATCCAAATAAAGTAATCATTTTAAAAAAATCTGATATACAGGGTGTTGTTTTGGGGTCGGAATATTTTATTGATTTTTTTAAAATCCGGATCTGGATTTTTCTTATTTTAAATAGATTGATCGATTGGACACCTTAAAGTCAATACGTGTGCCAAATTTCAAGAAAATATACAATGTGGTAAGAAAGTTACGGACCAATAAAGAATTTGGCAAAATAGATCAAACATCCTGTATCTTGGTTATTAAAATAGTAATACCCATCAAGTATGGGGTTTTTGAGATCGCCTAGGTGTCCCGTATCTTCAGTTAACGTATGTCACTTTCACAATGAATCACCCTGTATACATATAATTATATGAATAAAAACTTTAAAATACATATTTTTTTGAAATTTGCGAAGTGATGCTTCTAATTCTGGTCTCAGCATTGCCACCATATTTTTTCCCACATAAATTGTTCCACATATTCTGATAGAAATGGGGATGACATAACCCCTAACCTTCAACAGTATCCTTTGAATACAGCCCAGAGACCCTCAACCCTATTAGTGCAGGTGCCAGTGGTAGGTTCATGAAGTGTTTAGAGTGGTTCACTGTCTTATGGTTAAAGCCACAGTTCTTTAAATTCGAATATGCCGTCCACTGGTCTGTCCAAATTTCTATGCCCTGTTTGACATATTTAGTAATTAAAGGGATGAGAGTCTCCGCCTTCCTATTCTTCAAATATACTATCACATATTCTTTGGTGAGGGTGTCTATCATCCCCAGAATCCATACTTCGGGAACCATCCTACCTCTATTATACTTCCTTTTGGAAACGACACTTTCGTTTAGTTGGACTATGTGTCCTGGTCCCCCTAAAAGTTTATTAAATTAGATATATTCAATAAAAAAAGTATACATACCTAATGGAAGCTCTTCTTCATCCTCCAGCAGCATCCAACTGGCAATATCTCTAATAAATCTATTTACTTGAATGATAGATTTTTTAGAGATACCGCCAGTTTGGTAATAGACACTGGTCGTTTTACCCCACACGACCAGTACCAAATTACCTCCAAAACTGCCCCTACTTACAGATTCATCTGCTCAAAGAATGAGTTTTTCAAACCCGAGTAATAAATTCGACATCTTTGGCACCCGAATGCATGGTTAGAGAGTTACATCCATTTTTTTTTCAACACACACATCTTGCGACACTCCTATTTATGCATCTTAATGAGCGGCGAATCATATTATGCTGTTGCAAATATTCCACTAACCCCGAGGAGTCAACCACCCATCAAAATGTGTACACCTATTACCATTTATTTCGTAATTATTAACATTATTACCTAATATTACGTGTTATTACCGATTATTACGTGTTATTACGAAATATTAGGTTCGTTCCAACCACCAATTCTGTTACCGTACGTAACCAGTAATTGAACTGTTTAATGCGCATGAGTAAGAGAAACTAGTAAAGTTACTGGTAATCTTTTACCATTGTCTAAGAAGAAAGAAATAGTCTAACAACCATACGGACTAATAATTTAACAGTTTTTCGTAATTTTGGACTAAACGCATAGATGGCGTATTGTGAAAGCTGGACTAAACGTTCAGAGGGCGCTGAATGGAATATTTCACTTCGAATTAGAAAAGATATCTGTATCTTTTGAGTGATTATGTTACTAAACGCTAGATGTGAATTCGTATCCTTATTCTATTTTCCAAATAAATCTACCTGCAGAACACAAGAATGTTTTTGAAGGTCATCCGTAATAACTACTAAATAGTAGGTGAAGGGTGAAAATGTTTTAGCATTGCATTCAGAGATAAATTGCATTTTGCTTGCAATTATAAAGTATGTACTTCTTGTCGTAATTGCGTGGATCGTTTTCATAACTTTCTTGAATTTTGGATAATTTTGCTGTTATTCCACATATTTATTATAAATAGTGGTTGTTTTAAAACGAGCATCGTGTTGAAAATATTGTTTTTACCAGAGAGTTTGTGCTTATTTATTCTTGTTCAAGGACACTAAGTGCCATTAACCAGTATTTTAAGTTTATTCAATGTAAGTATACAAACACAAATAATAATATATATTTATAATTATAATAGATGCCTACATTTTGCATAAATTATTTAATTTGATAAATACATAACATTAACCCTGGTGATGGATTTTAAAGGAATATGAAGCAACATATTAATTACCTATCAAATTAATTGTTTCAATCCTTACTAAGTGAAATTTTTCCATAATTATTGTTGAAATTCCATGATAATAAAATCTTCAACTGGGTACAAATGTTCCTGTGCTTTGTGCTAATGCTAAGAAATGAGTGGTTTGTCCTAACATGAATAATATTTATGCATTATAGACTTGTCTATCTAACTAAAATAATCACATGCGTTGACTTTGGTTAGCAACGCGAATGTACATACCTAGTTTTTGTCTTGTCAGAGTGACTTTTCATATAACTCTTAGATTTCATTTAATCTTTTTACCTATACAGATGCCGTTAATCACTCACACATAATCTTATACATAGTCGTAGCATAATTGCGACATATGAAATGCTCAAATATAAAAAAAATGTTACTTTCAAAAAAAATCAAACTCATGTTTTTTCTTCGTTTCTACGTCTTCTAATCTACGTTTTGTGTTACAGATGTCAGGTAACAAATGTGCCTATTATCATTGTGGAAAATCCAGTAGAAATAACCCTGGATTGAGAAAATTGACATTTCCTGTTCATGATGAAAAAAGATGCATTGAGTGGATTCACAACTCAGGTAATTTACTTAATCAAAAATAGAAAAATCTTTAGTTGTTGAAATATTCATGAAGTAATGAGCTCTACAATTCATCAATTCGAAGGGAAAACTATTACATTTATATAGTGTTTCTGAATTTGTAAAAATTACAAGAACAATAAACATTACTACAGGTTATATTAAGTATGTACAGAGAATAAACAGATTACCTTTAAGTTGCCAACGCCAAACGCGCCACTAAAAAAACAGGGAATTTTGGCCGTTATATAAAGGTGGCCGTAATTGGCAGGTTTTGTGTCTTCAAATATGATAAATGTTATTAATTTTTCTTTGTATTTTATTAATTGAAAAGGAAGTAAAACAAGAATATAATTATTTAAGAATCTTCGAATCATTTGCATAATGCTAAGTTCTATACCTAACTAATCAAATGAGAATAATCCTGATAGTAGTTCACATTACAACAATCACATTTTATTTTCCCTGTTCTTTAATCGCAAAAGTGTAGCTTTACATAAAGCAATTAGGTTTTGTAAATCTGTTTATTTCTTGTAAATGGGACAACCTGAAAAATAGTGGACATATTTATTAGACTTATTACTTGATAGGTACTTACATTGTGCTAAGAATTTGTCATTTTGAATTTTTATAAAATTGTAGCTTTTTTTAAACACTGCAAGATTGTATGTAGTACCATTGTTTAAGAAAGTAACCATAAAATATTTCATTGAGCTGATTAATCTTAAGCAAACATAGTGTTTCACCAACTATGCATTATATAGATTTAAAAGTATTGGTAAAATTATTTGTACTGAAGATGACAGCAAACTGTTTTCTGTTCTTTAAATATGATCTTAAGATTGATTAGAATAATAATTGTTTTTTATTAATGCAATAAACCGCACATTTTAACAAGAAACAATTTTATTTTTAGGTAAGGTCGGTCGAATTTGAGCCCAAAATCTCTGAAGTTCTTCATACGAAAGCGATTGTGAATTTACTCTTAAAAATAGTTCAAAAGTTTATTTTGCAGGATATTTGTGTAAAAAGGTATTAGATAAATACGAGTGTAATTTATGCAAAGAATTTTTAGAAGATGATACGAATCAAGCTCAGGATAAAAATGAATGTCTTATATTTCTAAAGAATTTTAATATAGGAGACTTTTCAATTTGACACAAATAATTTACAAAAATAAGTATGCATTATTTTTCAAAATATTTTGTGGGATTAATGGGAAAGTCGAAATTATCTAAGAAGATGAAAAATCAAATTACCAAAAAATTGCGAAAGCACTTGTCTGATTGGTTTGTCGAAAATGAATGTAAAGTACATAGATCTTTTTTATTAGAATTATTGATAAGAACTTTAATTTTTAAGGATCTCAAATATAGATCGTTGAAAGCTGCTGCTGCTGCAAAAAAGTTTAAAAAATCTGACAAACTGACAATTTTGCAAAATAAGTGACAGTTGTACATCCATATTTTAGATTCTTATGTACTTTACGTTTCATTTTCAAATATTTCTAGGTTAGCTCACTTTTGAGTTAGATCAAAGTTTAATGTACCTATCTTTGAATTTTTTTGTTTTTATTGTTATTTTATGTTCAATTTAGTGGAATAAAAGGAAAATTAATAAAAAATTGTTATTGCGTTAATAATTTTTTTTTACAAAATCCATAACAATACTTTCACCCAAAACCCGATTGTTATACAAGAAGTTCTTACCGATTCTATTAGGAATTCATCTCTGTGATAAAGATTATATATAAATGTGTTCATCTATTTGTCCAACAAAAGAAGGTTTCTTTTGAATATTTTTTTTTATGAAAAACTTATGCATTAACATCATTTGTGGAAAGATATAGAGGTATCGAACGGAATGTAAAATACGATTAACTAAAAGAAATAAATTTAATTCTTATCTCATTTAAAATTCGAAATTATGTTCACACTATATAAACTCCATTACAAGATATTTCAGTTTAAGGTTTAACTTAACACCAATATGATGGATTCAAGAGAAAAACCCACAGCAGGTATACGTTAATCCGATAACAATAACACAGTATCGTATATATTTTTTATTTGAAACATTTTTTGATAACATCTACCGATTAGATGAAATAAACCATTGTCTAAATCCGACCAGATACCGGTCAACGAAATATTGTGAAATATACTTTAGTAAGGCTCATTGTGTATAAACATCGAATATTCATTTCAAAAATGACGAAAAACAATATAATACCTAACAAACAGAAGAGATATTAAAAGAGCATTCATCCGAATTTCGAATACCTACCTACTTCTTTTAAATTAATTGATAGATACCTAATTTATTTTAATGAAAGTTTTGGTAAATGTAGAAATAATTATTGTATTTGAATTTCCATGATTGTCACAAAGACAGCTTTCTTATATTCTCGCCTATTCCCTTAAGTTACATTACATGAAGACAATTGGGTATAATGCTCTCACTGTTTTACATAAAAAAGGTAAAATTTTGTTTGGTTGATTAGATAAGTTGAAATGCATTTACTTGTTGTTTATTTTAAGGTTATCATGGTGCCACCTATCGGTCAGTAGTATCTCGGCTACGCAAGTATTTGAAAGTCCCAAATTTCACCGCAATTTAACTTAAACCGCCACCTCTCAGTATATATGCATCTCTCTTTTAAGGGTCTCTGTTATACTCATTAGGTTGACAGACTATTTCTTTCTTGGACAATGCTTTTACCAAACGGTTGGAACGTTTTTCGAACTAGTTTAGTTGTTTAGTGGATGCATGCGGTGTACAGAATTCTGTGAATATATAACTCAAAAGAAAACAAATTCGTTATTACAAATATAAAGATAATTGGAATTTACGAGGACGGAAGTGGGTAATATGGATGAATATTTACTGAACTATATATATGAGCTTTCATCAGATGATGAGGACTTAGATAATATTGGAGATGTAGGAACAAGAAACGAAGATTACCTAGGTTTGTTTAGCATGATTTATTCTTACATAAGTGTATTTTAATTTTAATAACATACCTACCTACATATTTGATTTAGAACAAACAGTTCCGCATTACTCCGAAGAAGAATTTTTCAACAATTTTCGAGTCTCGAGAAATGTGGCAACTGAAATAGCACACAGATTTGAAATAAGCAATTATTACAAAGATGATAGTGGCCAATTCGGGAAAATTTCAGCACATAATCATGTAAGTAAACTTAAACTATTGTCTATTATTGTAAATACTAATTTCCAGGTTTTAATATTTCTGTGGTACATTGGGCATCAAACTGCAAGTTTTGTTGATGTATCAGATAGATTTGACATTACGAAATCATCTCTTGAAAGAATAATTGTAAGAGTGTCAATTTTTTTGAGCAATCTCAGCCCTCAAGTAATAGTATGGCCAGATGATGAGGAAAAGTTGCATATAGCAGAGCAGTTTCAGGCCAAAGGTTTTCCCAATATTATTGGAGCTATTGATGGCTCCCATATTCAAATTGATAAGCCGCAGAATGATCCCGACTCTTACATCAATAGGAAGGGTTATTATTCCATTCAAGTACGTGTATAAAAAGTTATATTGATAGATTATTAATAAAATTAATTTCCAGATGCAAGTTGTGTGTGACAACAAACTCAAAATTAGAGATGTCTTTATTGGTTATCCTGGTTCTGTCCATGATAGCCGGGTATTTCGGAACTCACCACTTTACCAAACGCTTCCACAAAAATGTGGTCATTTTTTTCTACTGGGAGATAGTGGATACCCACTTGAAGCCAACTTATTAACCCCATTTAAAGACAGAGGACAATTGACTGAGAGACAAACTCATTATAATATGCAATTGGCAAGAAATCGATATGTCATCAAGCACTGTTTTGGAGTGTTAAAACAAAAATTTAGGCAACTATTCCATATTAAACTGCGCAAAATGGAGATCATAGTTCATTTGATACGTGCAGCTTGTGTACTTCATAACTTCGCTATAGAAGATGAGTTCATAATACAACCTGAAGGAGATATTCCAGTAGAAGTTGCAGATTTAAACCCTGCCAAAGATGAGGAAGAAGAGGATGGTGACAGAAATGCACAAAGAATTAGGGATGCTGTTGTAAATACTTTGCCATGAATGATTGAATTTCAATATCCTTGAGAAACATATTTTGTATTTGATTACCATTACTAAGAGAATAAAAGTATAAAAACAAGACATTTAATTTGTACTTTATTTCATTTATTATCTTGGAATATCACAGAAACATTACTTATGAGTTGAGATAAACTTTAATATAAATACAGAAAATAAAAGTATAAAAACAAGACATTTTATTATCTTGGAATATCACAGAAACATTACTTATGAGTTGAGATAAAGTTTAATATAAATACAGTCTAATTGGTAAATCTCACCATTATTAATTAAGCATAATCAAATAAAAAAATCTTTGGAGGTACTAAAAATTACTCTTAAATGTTTGACATTCACAAAAACTTTGTATTCAGCAACATAACAATAAAAATCCACATTTAATACTTAACAACAAAAATAAAACATAAATAGGCTTAAAAATACATAATAAAATAAAAATAAATACTTTGAACTTATTAAAACAAAAATGGAAACTTTCAACCTAAAAATATTAAATAAGTGAAACTTTATACTAATACTATTACCTACATTAAAATATCAGAACAATAGCAGTCTTTTTAGCCTTAATAATTATGTAGGTAAATGGCAAAACTAGATATTTATGTTCTATTTTGACCATTTTTCGATTATTTATATCATAAATAGAAGCAATTTAGCAGAATATTAAATTTATGATACCTATATTCGCAAAATAGCTAAAATTGAACATAAATATATGGTTCTGCCATTTATCTTCAGAACTATTCTATTCTAAAAGATGGCAGGTACACTTCTTTTCTTTTAAAATTTGGGTTCTCTCCTTTTCAACCTCATTCCGTTCACGAAACACAGTCATGGTTTCTTCATGGGCTTGCCGAAGAAAATTTAATCTTTTTTCTTGGTAGGCAAGTCTGTCTTCCCGAATCTGTTGTAATTCTGTCTTACGACCTCTTACATTTTTTTTTCTTAGGACTTGTGCTCTTTTCCTTGATGGCACTTGACTTTCAAAAGTATTTTCAATATTTTCTTCATCTTGTTCTGCAGTGGCCGTGATATCACTGGGGATATGTACCGTCTCAGATCCAAGCAAAATTTCTGGTCTGATATTTCTTTTATTTCCATAAGCCTCTTCCATCTCAGCTGCAAATTCAAAACACTTTCTGCCACGACCAGTTGCATTTTTGTTATCAACATATTTTTTATAGTTGCGTTCAAGAACTTTCCACCTATTTTCAACGTTTTTTTCGGAAATGTTAGTATTAAGGATCTCCGACATTTCTTTCCCTATTAGTTTCCATAACGCCTTTAAGTTTCTAACCTTCATTGAACCGACCATTTCCCTATATTTTTTGTACAAATCAATTAACATTTTGGTGTAATTTGCATTCCAAAAAAAAAGGAGAATTTTCACTTTCACCGACTGCAGCCATGCCTGAAGTGCTTGCACCCTCGTTTACTCTTGGCCAAACAACAATAAATTCTTCCAGTCCTACTTGTAAAAAAAAAGAATATTCATTAAAATTAACAAGGAGCAAAATTATAGATATTACCTTCTGGCGTTTCGGATTCCATTCTTCCTTTTTTATATTAACAATCAACTATACACAGTTGAAAACACTTTTCAAAACAGTTCAAAAACTAAAAACCAATGAAAAACCCACTTCCATAACCTATTTAACTTTCCATAGAAAACAAATTTGACAGCTTAAAACAAAAATGTTACCATTGCGCAAGTTTGCCGATTTCAGAACTTTTGGTACTCGCTATCCAGCAAGAATCGTTTGAACGGTAATTTTACTCGTCCGCAAACTGGATGGAACAGAGGACTGATAGTAATCGAGAGTTCTGAACCAGTAATTTCAGGTGGTTGGAACGATTTTTTTAAACTGCGCATGTGTATTAGTAATATTACTGGAAATTACTGGTGGTTGGAACGAACCTATTACTTGTTTATTACTAATAAAAAAGAAACATGTATATGGAAAAAATACAAACTTTATTTGTATATCATCGGTATTACAAAATCATCCTAAACTTAAATAGGTAACCAAAGCGAAAAGATCATTTTTCATCAAACCATTTGCCATACGCTTAGTGTCATTATTGACTTAACTTTGCAAGTGATTTAAAGAAATAATAAACTATGACCTAACGAGGCATGAATTCTCTTTTGATTGACTTATATTTTGCTTTAATTTTTCTTGAATCATCCTTTTTTACGGTGAACTTTCTTAAGTGATATCCGAGGTGATATACTTTTGAGTAGTCTGCGAGGTAGCGTCTTTATCTGATTCTACCGAGGATTCTACAGACTCACACTCAAATTCACTTTCCAAAACAATGCTATTAAGTTCCACATCCGATGAAGAATCGGATAGATTGTCTGGTTGAATTTTCCTTCTTTTGAAATTAACAAGTTTTTATGTCGAGTTTTATTTATATTTCTTTTTTTTATCTACTGTATTTATACTGGAGCTCATACCCCTTATCTAAGTAACCTATCCGTCGATAATCTGCCTTTTTTATTTGAAAAAAACCATACCAAAGTAGATTTTTTAATAAGTTTTTCACCTATTTTTAAACAAAACTTATTGTCTTGAACCTGGTGGGAAGTGAATGTCTTGAGGTTGAGCGTCGAGAGAAATTCAACTGTATCGTTGTTGTCCCGATCTTCGTCGTTAAGTTCGTCGTCGCCAATTATGTTTGTAATTTCATCTTCAGGAACTAAATTATTTCTAAGTTCAGTGTCGGAGTCCTCTTCATCATCATCAATGAGCTCAGTACGAGGGTCTGTAGTTTGTCTTATTACCACTGTATCAATGTCAGGACATAAAATACCCAGCTCGCTTGCTGCCAATTTGGCGTGTTCTTCAGCTCGTTTAAGGATGAGTTTTATTTCCTCTAAAGTAGGGATTTCTTCATTTGATAAGACTCCCACCCTCCTAATCCTAGATCACAGAGCAATGGTCCACCTACCTTGCGGCATATGACCTGAAACTACACAATATCTGGCGAAACCCCTGTCAAGTAAAACCCATCCCATCATCCACACTCCAAAAATCAGCGGGGTCAGAAATCCCTTTTTATTTATTAATTATCGGGTACAGGTAATATTTAAACAAAGTTTTCCCTTCACCAAAATACAATTTACCAAAGCAAATAAATGTAAGTTACAATCAGAGAGGATATTAATTAACCGCAATATAATAGTTAATAAGCAAGAACAGCAGTAAGTGAGCAAGCGGTAAGCAGTAAGCAATATACAATAAACAGTAAGCAATGACGTTAAGTAATAAGCAACAGGCAATAAGCAATATGTAATAAGCAAAAGCAGTAAGCCAGGAAAGATTATTTTAGATACAATAGCAACAGTAAATTAAGCAATGTAAGGCCCTTATAAAATATAATAGAATGATATAATGATATGATATAAAATAAAATATTATTTGTAATATATTGTAACAGAATGTATCTACAACCTAAATTTTAAATAAATAACTGTATAAAATTGATTATTAAGACAACTCTAACTATACAAATTCATAATAAACTACATTTAATGCAATTAGATTGTAAAAATATAATTATACATAGTACAACAGTTAAATTTATTCACCAAGTTTATAACATCCTGTAGATAGCATTCTGTCACAAGTAAAATTTTTTCAATTAATTTTATAATGAAACATGAAATTTGAGGGTTCTATTGAAATCTGTGAAAGGGAAGAAAATAAACATTAAGAGTGAAAAACTTACCAATGGAAATTGTTGTAAGCCAATCCAGAACTTTTTAGTGTCGTTACCATGGAAAAAAAAATAAAAGAGGGTTGTTGAATTGCGAAAAGCAAAAACTGGTGAGGTTGGTGAATTTTGAAAAGAGAAAAGAAAAGATTCCACAGCGAGTTTTCCTTGGTATTATCAAGGAAATGTAGCAGAGTTCGTGATATAAAAATTCTACGAGTTTGAACAAACTTGTGTTTGGTAAATATACCACTCATTATTATATTTTTGGTGATTTGTATCCAGTTCAAAAGAAGTGCGGTTGTCTGCAGTTGGTTGTTGGAGTTAAAAAAAAAAACATTGGGTTATCTACTTGATGCCTAAGTGGATATAAGGGTCGTCTTCTTGTTGTGAGGCTTGAAGGTCTTTTCACAATTTTCCCTGTACTTCGTCTGCTGTTGCTGGTGAAGGTTTTCTCACTAAGCCCTTGAAAGGTTTGAATAGTGCTGCGTGGGTACATTTCGTCGGTGATTGTATTTAATTTTTTTTACAAAAAAGGTATTTGTTGTGTTTCTAACCACAGAATTTTATTGACAAATGACATAAACCATAGAACCAATATTAGTGTGTTATTGAGAAGCACCATAGATAAAAAAAATACTGATTCTATGTTTTAAGATTTTTTTATTAATTATTTTACATTTGTTTCAATAGAATAAAGTATGTCTTATTTAAATTAAGATATAGTAGTATTTAGTTCTGTTTATCTATTTCTTTTATTGTTCAATTTTACTTTTAATTTGTTTACGTCACGTCTGACGTCATTATATTCATTTAGAGAGCAGCTAAAAAAATAAATTGTCATTTGAAGGTTTGTTGGTATTTTATTTATGCTGGAGATTCTATTACCATAAATAGTATAAAGGATTTTTATGAAAAATTGCACGAATTTGAAGATTATAATCTTACCACCTGTTCACCCTGATAGAAATATAATTCTCATATATTTTTTTAACTATTGTGTATCTGAGCTAGACCGAAACAAAAATTAATAATTGCATTTAAAGTAAAAACATTAAACTTTATCATTAAATTCTGAACTAATAGCAACCCTGATTTAATTTTTTTTTATTCAAAATATTGTTACAATTGTCACCATAACTCTTTCTCAAAATTAAAATTACAAAATATTGTAATAATATATGTTAAGCCCGTTTGTAATTATCAATGATTTAGTACAAGTTTTAGTCAATTTTTTAGGATCCTAAATTTAGGACACTAAACATTGAAACTATAAAATCAAATGTATGCAACACTCAAAGTTTTAATAATTTATTTAGGATGTGATCATGCGCACTGCAATTGGCGGAAACTTTTAAATGTAGGTTAGTTAGGTACACAGTCTACAGTTCTTAATATGGATGTTGAATTTTTGTTATTAACAGCAGCTGCAGCTGTTATTAATTTAGTAATAATTAATGTTGCAATAAAGAGAAAAGATATAAACAAGAGAGTCGTAAGGAAACCATGGTTAAAAAGAAGGAGCGAAAAAGGCTTAGGAACACTTAAAATGGTGAATGAAGAACTGGCAGTAGAAGATGCAGATTCTTAAAAAAATTTTTTACGTGTATCAGAGGAACAATTTAATTATTTGCTTTGCTTGGTTAAAAATGACATTGAAAAAGAAGAAACTCTGATGCAGGAAACTATTTCTGCAAGCAGCAGGTTGGTATATAGAAGTCGCTTTTAATGTACATACTTTACCTTATAATTATATATTTACATATATTTATTTTGGCAGGCTACAAATTACTTTACGATTCTTAACAACCGGAGAATCTTTTCGATCACTTATGTATGCAACAAGAGTTCATGAAAGTAGTATTTCTAGATTTATTCCTGTTGTTTGTGAATCTTTATATCGACGTCTTAAAGATGACTATCTCAAAGTAAGTACCTATTTTCACAATAAAATTTAAAATGAATATGATTTTCATTGTAGACTCCTAACTCTGCAGAAAAATGGATGGGTATAGTACAAGAATTTTTTGTTTTGTGGCAGTTTCCACATTGTCTGGGAGCCCTGGATGGTAAACATATAGCTTTTAGACCGCCAAGATCGGATGGATCATACTACTATAATTATAAAGGAGCTCACAGCATTGTTTTATTGGGAATAGCAGATGCTAATTATAAATCTATTTATGTCAACGTAGGATGTAATGGGAGAATTAGTGATTGCGGAGTATTTCGAGAATCAACTTTTGCAACGACTCTCAGCAAAAATACTTTAAATTTTCCACCTGCTGAGAAGTTGCCAGGTAGGGATAAAGCAGTTCCATATGTCATAGTTGCTGATGATGCGTTTCCTCATATAATAATTAAACCATATCCCCAAAGAGGACTGGCACATAGTGAAAGAAAATTCAACTACCGTCTCTCAAGGCCAAGAAGAGTAATAGAAAATGCCTTTGGTATTTTGGCCAATCGATTTAGAGTGTTACTTGACCCTATAAATCTTCGAGCACAAAGAGTTTAAATTATAACCCTTGCCTGTGTGGTTCTACATAATTATCTTGCCACTGAAAATGGTAGTTTATACACAGATATAAGTACAATGAATGATCCATTAAGGACCTTACAGAATATCGGACGACAAAGTGGCAATAAATCAATGGCTGAAGCAACAAACATTCGAGACGAGTTCAAGGAATATTTCTGTTCACAAGCTGGAGCAGTATCCTGGCAAGAACAAGCAGTGAGAAATTTTAATACCTAACACTACAAAGAATACGAAAAACCACGTCTGTATTCTTTTTTATTTCATTTATCATACATAGTACAAAATTACTAAGTTTATTCCACATTTACTCTAACCAAATATATTTTCTAAAAAAGAAAACTTTAGAGAAAATATTTATGTGAGAAGCAGTTCACTGAGTCATTTTTTTGCTTGTTCTTTGCATTTCCCTTTTGGCTGAAAGCTCAAAATTTTCACTTTATAGAAATTCCATATCTGGATCTAAACAACATATTTATTATATTATTTTGACAGACTTCATCTAACTTCTCGCATGCATAGGACCTATAAACATTTTATCACTTACAGTAACATATTCTGTGACTTCGGTTTGTTCCCTTTGTTCTTCGGTTACATCATCTTCATCTGTGATAGAATTCGGATACAGTGTTTCTTCAAAGGAATCTATGGTATTCCTTGAAGTAACATGTTCCAGAATAAAATACATATTATCGTAGTACCATAAGGAAGGTGTATATATCTTAAAATTGATAAAAAAATTAGTAAAGTATTGAAAAAAACAAAGCTTACTTACCGAATCTTGACCAGAACCACTTTTCATTGATTTCATATGTTTTCTGTATCCTGTCAAGAAATTCGTCCTGAGACCGTTTACTTGTGCCTTTATTTCCTGTATACTTGTCCCTGGTCGTATAGTTTTTAATCCATTTAAAATGCTTTCATAAGCAGCGAAGCACGCATATGCTTATTTTTATATTGTCCACTTTTGACTTTATAAAGGCATGGCCCTTCTCTATAAAGTTCGAAACTACTTGATCATGTGACCACGACATTTTTCATGCAATAATGCTAAATTTATTTCGAACTTTTCACTTTTTATAAAATATGGTGAGGAAATAAATAAACAAATAGAGACTATAGAGGTTATGTTGCAGAATCAGTGACACCAATATCTTTGAAACTGCAAAAATAAGCAACGTTAAAGTAAATATTACCCTATTTTTTGCCCTAAGCTGTAAATTAATTGATAGAAAATAGGACCGGTTCTATGAATATATCACGTCAATTAAAATTGAACAGAAATAGGACAAGTTTTGATGATTTGAAAATTGACCAAAAAATTGATACAAAATGTGTATGTATTTATCAATTATTTAGGATCCTAAAAAATTGACTAAAACTTGTACTAAATCATTGATAATTACAAACGGGCTTTAGACTCAGATGCCGTAGTCGCTCATTTGCCGAAATTAATACTCAGTCCGCGATATGATCAAAGTGAAATGATCAGATGCCGACAACAGATTCTATTTCGGCATTTGTTTACTCTTATTTATACAATTCGTGAACTGAGCAATTCAGACTTGTTCAAATGCCGATTATGAATTTATTTTGGTTTAATCATCTTCCCGACCTTTAACACAGATCAATGAATAATATCTATTCTTATCAGCTTAATATCGCTTCAAAAATCTCAAGAGTCAAACGTTTTTGTAGACGCCTGTTCATGGAGTCCAATTGCCGAGTAGGTATAGTTCGAAAAAATGAAAATTATGCATTTTCGCAAAAAAAATTCGACTCTTTCTTTTTAGAAAATGCAACATATCGAGAACTGCTTATTTCTTAATAGTACAATTGACAAAATATAAAACTAAAAATAATCATCTGCCAAAATAAATTCATAATCGGCATTTGAGCAAGTCTGAATTGCTCAGTTCGTGAAATGTATAAATTAGAGTAAACAAATGCCGAAATAGAATCTGTTGTCGGCATCTTATCATTTCACTTTGATCATATCGCGGACTGATTATTAATTTCGGCGAATTGGCGAATTCGGCATCTGAGTCTAGCATATATAATAATATAACATTCCTTTAGTCAGTTGTGTATCTGTTACGCTCAATAGTCGAATTCGAAAAAAATACGCAAATCTAGTTTTGAGCAACAAATATTTCCCAAACCCGAAATTTTAATTTTATACGGTTATTGGGCATTACAAAATAGGCAGAACTAGTTTTGCGCAATTTGAAATGCACAAAACTAGTTCTGTATATTTCTGAATGATCAGTATTAATTTAGCTTTTTTCATTCAATCAGGGTTCGAATAAAACATAGGTTAAATATATTTAATATAAATACCAACAAATAGGTACAAAAATATATAAAATATTATTCTTAGGCAAATGTTAAGTTAACTCGAAAAAATTATTTGTTTGAACAAGAGCTTGAATGATGGCACTTAGAGTTGCAGATGACATTCTTCTTTCGACAAGAGCATGCTCTGTTAATACACTTTTTATTGCACATACATGAAATAAATCCCTGTGTAGATCCGGATATATCGGAAGATGCCGTTCTGAGTGATATTTCTTTGTCGTTTTTATCGCCAACATTGTTGTTGTCAATAAAAACATTATTATCAGCCAACTGAAACTCGTTTCTACCAAAATGTTTTTGTAAAATTTCAGTCTTTGTGGCTAATTTGTAAAATCCATCATCAATTGATTGAACAACTGCCATTACATTTCGTGGTGCTAATCTGTCACGATCCACGTCTGGTATTCGTACAAGGACATTGTCACCAACTGAGGCTTGTTTAAATTTTTTATTTGATTGTGCGAGCATCAAATTGGCTTGAACTTCCAAACCTCTTTTAGCGATTTCACGATTCGTAATTATATCACAGGAACGTTGAAAAAGAAAACATTGATATTCTGGTTCGGGTTCGTTGCTTACTTTTAAAATACCACAGGCAGCATGAATTTTCCCTTTGCACTTTGAGCAATTTTCCACGATGGTGATAAGTTTTTTGCACACAATACATAACAAATATTCGCTTTAAAAGTTTGCACTTCTTCACTAGTAATATTTTTTGTTTCAGCATCTTGCATAAAACCCTGCATTTCACTATCCGTCATATTTTCCTCATCGATAATAGAAAGTTGCACTTCGCTATCCGCCATATTTTCCTCATTAGCCATAGAAACTTGCACGCCATCTTTAACAGTTTCAGTTTCTTCTATAAATAAATTGAATGAAGTATTTTGAAGCTCGGTGGTTTCATTCAACAATTTTTCGTGATCGTCTTCGGTTTCCAATGGAGCAATTAAATCTTCGGGCAAGTCAGAGTCCTTTCAACCATGTTTCTGAGCGCAACCAAACATAGCCTCGTACGGGGATCGTAATTGCACTGTGGTAGCTTCAATTTTTTTTTGACTGGACGAAACACAGTCCATCAGCCCAGTGTGTGGTATTTTCATCGGACATCCAACATATAAGAGCATCTCGTACATCTCTGTTACAACGTTCCACAGAACCTTGACTCTGTGAGTGACGCGGTTCCATATAGCATGTCGTCGACATATGTCTGGTTCAATAGGGCGTTAGATGCATGAGGACATTTTTTTCCACGAGTGAGAGCGAGTTCATTAAGCGTGCGAGTACTTAAAAAAGGTGCAGACTTTGTACCATATGTAACTGTGGTGAGTTCAATACAAGAGAGAGGTTCAGTTGGACTGTCCCTCCAAAGAATATTTTGCAAATAAGTTTGGTCCGGGTTGACCTTAATTTGTCTAAACATCTTTTCTATATCTGAAGTGAATACATAGGTCCATTGTCTAAAACGACAGAGAATATCAAATAAATCAGGTTGAACCTGATAGCCTTCTAAAGTGATATCATTAAGAGAGTTTCCAGTTAAACTCTTACAACTGGCATCAAAAACAACTCTTAAACGAGTACTAGCGCTGTTATCTTTAATAACACAGTGATGAGGGAGAAAATATTTATTTAAAAACTTTTCATTGTGAAGTGAGAGAGGCACATATTGTGCGTGACCAAGAGAAACATATTCGTGAACGAACTTTTTATATTCATTAAAAAGAGAGGGGTTATTTTTGAATCTATTTTCGAGATTTAAAAAACCCCTTTTTGCTATGTGGAATGAATCACCTAGCTTGGTAGGTTTATCAGATGAGCGCAGAGGGATGTTTACCTGAAAAGATCCATTTTCCAAAATTTTGAGATTTTGTTTGAAATCTTGTTCAGCCTGTTCTTCATCAGGAGTAAATATTTTCTGCTTGGGGATATCCTCGATTTCCCAAAACTTTGTGAGGAGAGAGTCTTACTTAGAGTCTAGTGAGGGTGACTCAACAGTGTTACTAAAAAATGAGACCGTGTGTCTCGAACGAGGGTGTTGTGGAATATTTCCCGCAATTATCCAACCTAACATTGTGTTTTGTAGTACAGGACAATTTCCACCAAGAGTTATGAGTCCATTATCCATCAAATTATAATATAAATCAGCACCAATCATTAAATCGATATTGGATGGTTTGAAAAATTCTCTATCAGCGAGTGTAATGTGGTCTGGAATAACAAAAGAGGTTGTGTCGACAGTTGTTTGGGGCAATCTGCAAGTGATGCTTGGCAACACTGCACAAGAGATATCAAAAAATACATTATTATAGGCATTAGAAAAAATTCTAAATTCTGCCATGCGATTAGATACCATAATGTCTTGAGTAATTCCAGAAATGTGCAAATTTTTCTTGTATACTTTAGCGTTTATTTGGTGCAATAAATTTTCAGATACGAAAGAGTTTTGTGACGCACTGTCTAGTAATGCCTTTGCATGTATAGGGGTACCATAACTGGAGTAGAGTGTGACAACGGCCGTAGCTAACAAAATATCACTGTGTTTCTGTGTCAATGAGGAGAAATTAACGGATGAGGAGGGATTTTCAGAATTTTGTGGCGATTGGGAGGGTGGCCTAGAATTATTATTAGCACTGCGGCTGTGAGAAGAAGAGTGAGAAACTCGAGAATTATTTACAAGAAGGTTCGAATTTTCAGCTGTAGAATTTCTGAGATTATTTTGACTCCTACAAGGGGAGTGAGAAGGGGAAAGTTTTTGGCTCGGTGACCATTGACCTTGAGAGATGGATTGCACATGCAAAAGTGTATGATGCTTTTTTGAACAAATTGAGCATCCTCGAGACATACAAGTACTCACCATATGCTGTGTGCCTAGACAATTTAAGCACATGCGGTGTGACTTGACAAAGTTCATCTTTTCCTGATGGGATCTTTCTGCGAATCTGGGGCACCTATAAATTTTGTGGGAAGTTTCACTACAGAAAGGACATTTTATTTTTTGAGAAGTTTGAGAATAACTTGTACGGCGATTTTATGTTGCATTCGTGTGATAATATGTTGAATGGTTGAGTTTAGTTATAGTTTTTTCCTTTTTTAGGAAGAGAGTGTGAAATTGAATTAAGAACTCTGCATCTTTCTTCAATAATTTCAAAAAATTCATCGAGAGTGGGTAACTTGTTTTGATCTCTTTTAGACTCATATTCGCGGTTTGAAGCAAAATCTAATTTTCGACAGAGAAGGTTAATAATTATTAAGTGATCAGTTACAACATGTAAATTTTTCAAACATTCTAAGTCTTGTCTCATTTCTGTAATGAAACCTCTTAAGCATTGTGCGTTGTTTTTTGTGATTGGAGCAAAATCTATTATGGGATTTCAATTGGAGTTAATAATAGCCAAATTATCGTTATATCTTTTTTCCAATATGTTAAGTGCAACAGGGAAATTGTCATTAGTTAATTCTAAAGCATCGATTAGTAACAAAGCTTCCTCTTTAAGAGATAATTTTAAGTACATTAATTTTTCTACATTTGAAATATTTGTGTTATTAATGACTAGCGAAGTGAACAAATCTATGAAACTTTGATATTTTTTCGGATGGCCTGAGAACGTCGGAATTTTTAACTCCGGCAGTTTAACGCGAGGTATATGTGATGTGTTTGAGTTAACGACTATCTGTGAAGAAGATGCAACTTGTTTAGTTTGATCATTTGAGAGATCTGCAATTTTTTCTTGTAGTTTCGCTAAATAATCAAGATACGTTTGTTCGACATCAAAGCGTATATCAGAATTAATTTCTACGTTTTCTTCTTCTAAGAGACTTTCATATTTTTCCTGAATACTTTCAAATTTATTAAATGTGACAGTGAGGGCATCTAGCCGTGTTTTAAGTTTAAATACATTAGTTTCTGCATCTACATTTTCTTCTATCCACTTATAGTGTCGAGTAAATGCACCTGTGTTACTTTTTAAATCCCTCTTTAAAGCATTCATTTTCTGAGTGTATACAAATTTCAAAAATATGAATAATAGCGAGAAAGAAAGAATTTGAGTTGATTTTTGTGCCGAGAAAATGGATACGTTAGAGTATCAGCGAAAGAGATTTTACGTTTTGTCAAATAAATAGCGTTACAATAAAATATGTAGGTGAATATGAATACAAGCTACAAATTTTTATACAAAAATACAGAGAAAAATGGGTGTCTAAATACTTGTTACAGATGTAAAAATCGACAGAGAGTGTCTAAACACGTTTTGTGATAGGCATAAAAAATTCAGAGAATGGCGAATATACAAAGAGCAATTACTAAAACACAAAAATTATACGTCTATATTTTCAAAGGCAATTTTTTTACCTTATACTTCCTATGGAGTAGGCTAAATCTTGGTGACTGCCTGCTTTTGCATTACAGGCTGTGAAGATACGGCTAGCTGTCTTCTTGTTGTTGAAAAGGTAATATGGATGGCTTCTCCAACGTTGAGTCTGGAGGCAGGTATTTACCCGAGAGAGCTGACACTATTTTATATATACATATATATCCGGCTCGAAGGACCAAATAATGTTCAGATCCTCTGGTTTTTAGGATCAAAACACTATAAGTTTCACGAACTTGTCGCGAGTTACACAAAACTCTAGATTAAGAGCCTGTGTGTCTATAAAATGGAACGTGGAGATTTTTCAATACATATATTTACCATAATATAAATGTATTTTCTGGAATCTACATATATTTACGTGAATAAAACTAGGACCTAATTTCTAAAAACTGTAACGGACATTATAAAAAAAATAATAATTTTCGACAGTGACACGAGAATGATAGTCTGATTTTTTACAAGTTGAGGTAACGCACTTAAACTTAGTCACAGGTTTTTCCTACATCTAAACTAAACTACTGAACATTTTTGACACATTGCATAAAATGTCAAATGATCATTCCAAAAGTGATTGCGAGTTGTGTTGTCTCTTAACATATTGAGAAAATATATTTTAATTATTTAAAGAGATTTGAACAGATACGATGATACGAAATGATACTAAACTTAGCACTGGTACCTGACGGAAGCTTTAAAATAACTCTCTTGCCTGGTAGAATTGAGGTTACTACTGAAAATGTATAAACAGTATTAGGGAGGCGTTAGTTATAGGAATATATTGTTTTTTTAGAATATTTCTAAATATTTCCATACTTGCACTCTGGGTTGGCAGGTCTTTCTGATTAACATAAGTCAAAGCCCTGGAAATCGGCTGCTTTAATAAGTTAGGATTCCACTTCTTGGTCCAGGTAAGAGTGTGTTCATTACTTCCACAATCCAAATCTGTAATAGACAATGTACTGTCAGATAATTATTTAATATTTGGGTGGACAAGAACATATAAATAGTTCGAATCATAAACAAAATATCAAAAACTTACCTGAAATAGATTGCAGCTCAAGTTGTAGCTTGGTGCTTTCATTAGTTCATGTTCACTATATATTATTTGATCTGAATCAAGGACATTATCTAAACCGACCACATTAACATCTCCAATTATTGATTTTACTTGAGTATCTAAAGGAGTTATATTTATCACTTTACTTTCCCCACCACCGGTTTTAAACACATTTTTTGATGTTCTTCCAGTTTTCCCTCAGCTGCTTTCCAGTCCGTGGAGTGTATCCAGATTCAGCCCATTCAAATGCCACGTTTTCCCACATACCATCTTTTTCGTTTGTGGTCACAGCATCAGTTTTTTTTGTTTTCCAAAACGTGCTTGTAGGTTTCTACAAATGCAGTCAGTGCAGCAACTTCTCCTTCCGAGAAGTTCACACTTCTTCTACTGCTGGAAGAATCCATTTAAAAAAAATGCTTTTACAATATTTGATGTTTCATTTTTACCCAGTTTTTAATTAGTTACTATATTTTTCTATTTAAATAAGAAAAATTACAATAATTTTATAAACAAAGCGATCTAAAAACTAAACAATAAAATAAGGACATAAACTAATAAAGTTCATATAATACCCTTCTTGGTGTGCGTCATTGATTGTTAATGTCTTTCTAACACATTACGTTGGAAGAAATGGAATAAAAGGCAGGTATGTGATTAATCCTAATCAAAATATCACAATAATGAACCGTTTAAACGCAGTACAAACGTTAACCCTAATCTTTGACTTACAAAAATTTTATTGGTTGATGTGTAGATTACGCGCAAACGCGACCTATCAATCGGGCGAAATTACATCGTTCACAATACTATGCAGACGTTCCTTTCGTGTCTTACGTATTTTTCCAATGTCCATCTGACAGTTCTCGTCAGTTCTGTACTTTGTTGTTTACGGTAAATTGTTATTTATGAAAAGTGTATATTGATCTTATTGTTAGCATTTTATTTATTCAAATGCAGGACTATATTTACTAATATTAAATTATTTTAATATGTAAATTGAATATACAATTTGTTTTATTTTGCAGTGTTTTCATATCCCAAGTATTATTAATTTTATAGCCTTTTCGAATTTGGCTGAATACAATCCTGATGATTTTATTTATCAAATTAAAGGTTAGCTATATGTCAAAATAACAAATTAAATATCGACATACCCAAAACCCGGATATACGTCACAAACGATGACGCACACCAAAAAGGCTGTTATATAGTTCATATAGTTCATATTTGAGGTTCCTGGAATCTATCCACAAGGATCAGAAGGTTGGTTGAAATTGTTGTATATTCTATATTGAAACAACTCACTTGATGTAAACTTTATTATTCTATTAGAACAGTAGGAACTACAAAATACTTCTACAAAACTTATTTTCCCTCTCATGCCACGTGTCGGCCTAACCTGTCTTACATTTTGTTGCCAACTGACTTAAAGTACGTTCGTTTGTATAATATTTGTTCTTCCTTACAACATTTCTTCCTTCTTAAATAAAAAACTATACCTAAAACTAAAACCTTAATACCTAAAATCTAAAACTCACAAATTTAACCTGCAGGGTGGCTTTACAATTCTCGAAGATCGACGCAAGGTTGGTCCAGGAGTAGAAGGAATTGCAAGGGAGGGGATTTCACAAGGCTGGGGGTTTCCTATTTCCTTGGAAGCATTTCCTTCATCAACTGGAGTATTCTGATCTCCCTGAAGTTCTGTACTAATCGGAATTTCAATACATCTTTCTAAACTAGGGGATGATGTATTAACCACAGGGGTAATATGTGAATCAGTTGTCAGGTCTTTCTTCATATTGTCGGAATGGACGAACTTTACTTTGTCTTGGCACCATACAAGGTAAGTACATCTACTTAAAGTCTTTAAGACTTTAGCCTTAACCCATCTCTTTTCTTTCTCTACATATATCATAACTAGCCGTCCCTCTATAAAATAGGGTATTTCTCTCCTGAGTTTATTTTCTTTTTCCAATAGGCTTCGCTCATAATTTTCAGTTACTTCTTCCTCTAAATTTGAGGGTTTCAGCAACAGCAGCTTGGTTCTAGGACTTTGTTTAAAAATAAGATCTGCAGGACTCTTTTGTGTGACAGAGCTAGGGGTATTTCGGAAATTGAATAAAAAATTATCAAGTCTATGCTGAAGTGTTAATTTAGCTTTTGTTTCGAATAAGGTTTTTCTTAAATTTTGTTTAATAGTGCTGACCATTTTCTCAACGTGATAAGGTGGTGAATGAATTAACTGGATTCCGTTGGACCTACAGAATTTTTGAAATTCTTCGCTATTATAAGGGGGGCCGTTATCAGATACTAGTGTCGAGGGAAGACCAAAAATAGCAAAAGAGTGCCTCAGTTTTTCAATAGTTTTTATTGCATTTGTTCCTGAATTCATAATGTAGGCATCTACCCACTTAGTAGTAGAATCCACATCCAAGAGAATATCTACATTTTCTATTTTAAGAAAATCTATATGTATTCTATTCCAGTTTTTATTTGACTTAGGCCAAGACACTAATTTTATTTCTTTTTGCTGGCTTGCAAATATTTGACAATGCTCACAAGAAGACACAATGTTGTTACGGGACAAATAATTATTTGTGCCTCTCTTTCAAACATCCAAAAATAAACTCTGTACCTACCAACTGCTATTTTATTAAAAACAGATCCTGATTGTTTTAAGTAGGATTAACACAATTAATGTCTCAGGAATCCTTTCAATTTTCTCAAGCGTCTCCATGAAGGGCACCTAAAAAGAAAAAAATAATAATAAATAAGTATTTACCACTTATTTTTTAGAACAGTATGAGATATAATAGGTCAAATATTTATATTCTAAATTTACAGAATATCTTATTTGAACATAGGATGATCACCAGATCATAAAAGTTAGTAATTGGAAAATGTAAAAGGCTTAAAGGTTATTTTGTTTACATGGTGTACAAAGTAGATGACAATCTTGTCATATCTGTCAATCTTAAAAATAAATCTTCTCAAAGTGATTTCAATCTTTCATCATAATGTCACTTTTCTATTCATAGATCTACTGATTAAAGATCATTTACCTTCCTTATCAATTGATAGTTTCTTCTTTTAATTTCTGTTATCAGAGCTTATCTCTGGTGTTAAGTACTTTGGTAATAAAGAAGTAAATGAAAAGAACATACCTTTTTTTTTCTAAGACCATCCATACGTAGATAGGAGATGGGTTTTCTTTTTTCTTCCATGTGAGGTTCGTGATAGACCACATGGTTTAGCAATTTTGCTGATTTTTTTGAAATTTATTTAAGTGAGCTTAAATTTTATTAGAGTGATCCTGTTGGAGCTCTACCATTTGTATAAGTGGATATTTATTTGGCTCAGCTTAAGTTCCTGTTTCCACATCCGTAGGCGAAACCACTTTGAGGCCACACAACTTCTACGGTGAGTTTAATTTGTCAGTGTACTATACTCAACCCTCATAACATTTAATTATTATTACCAAATACTTACACAAGCTCCTTTTTAGGTCTCTTCCTTTCTTTCTTTCTTTTCTTCGATCTATCTTCTTTCTTTGGCTTTATCTCATACATCGATATCTTCATTTCGTTCCTGCATCGACATCATCTACACCCAGTCATCATATCGGATACACCTCTACCTACAAGATATAGTAAGCCACCATCAGTTCTTTTGGAGGGACACACCAGAGCACCCGATTGTAAACAGGTAACCTTCATACCTTACTCTTAACAAGGAATCCACGGGTTTGAGTAGAAAACACATAATTATCTTTATGAAAAAGTATTGTGAGTAGAGTATTTTGCCATACCTACTGAGGAACTTAGTTTCCTGGTGTCTTCACCCTCTGTTGAGGACAACTTGTATATTAGTTAATAACAATTGCACAATCACTAGAGTTTGTAAGCCAATGTATGCATACAAGGTAGTTCATAATATAATTCTGTATCCAACCACCCCTAAGGTAAGATTGGATAGTGTAAAACTTTTCTTTTTTATAAATCATCCCATGCTGCTATTAATATTAACCTAAATAATTTGTGAAAGCCAACTTCATATAAATCGTGAGGTACAGCGGAACTACTTTAGGGAGTTTTTAGCGTTACCACTTTTTAGGCAAGGCCTTGTGATTTTTTGAGTAGTCACATAACCACCAACAATATTTTATATTAAACCAACATTACATCTGTATCAGTTTTTTATTTCGAATCCCACCCTGAGATTAACAGGACCTTTTAATCAAGGTAACAAAATCCAACATTAACCAAGTTGAGGCGCCATTTTGTTACCTGCATCGACATCATGTACACCCAGTCATCATATCGGATACACCTCTACCTACAAGATATAGTAAGCCACCATCAGTTCTTTTGGAGGGACACACCAGAGCACCCGATTGTAAACAGGTAACCTTCATACCTTACTCTTAACAAGGAATCCACGGGTTTGAGTAGAAAACACATTTGGCGGAAATAACAATTATCTTTATGAAAAAGTATTGTGAGTAGAGTATTTTGCCATACCTACTGAGGAACTTAGTTTCCTGGTGTCTTCACCCTCTGTTGAGGACAACTTGTATATTAGTTAATAACAATTGCACAATCACTAGAGTTTGTAAGCCAATGTATGCATACAAGGTAGTTCATAATATAATTCTGTATCCAACCACCCCTAATAGTCCACGTAATATAGAGTTGGGAGCATTATTTCCATCAAAGTGGATGATTGTGAGTGAATAAAGGGCAAAATTGATGTAGAATAAGATGCACTTTTCCCGATCTTCGAAATCGTTTGGCAAAAAAATTTTCTGGGGTGAGTATGGTGCGATTTGAGTAAAAATAACGTTTTTCTTGTATATCTTTTCACCCCTCAATTTTACAATAAAAACGTTAAGAACTTTTCTTTTCCTCTTCAAAAGATCTACAAAACTAGACTTTGCACGTCAAAAAATATTAATTAGGTCCGAAGTTATGAGCAAATAAACATTAATTTCAATATTATTAATAAACAAATTAAAAAACCCGATATTATTATCATGACGTCTTTATATTACACCTAATTATGCCCTCGCATGTACAAATAACGTGTACAAAATCTGGAATCTGTAACTTGATTAGTTTGCAAATTATTTTGTTATAAACAAATTTATTTATTCTAGCCCTGTACAACATTGCCCATCACCCGTATTTATGCGGTTTGCTTTGTTGGCAGATGTCACTGTGATAAGTCATGTGTCGTTATTATTTTTCAAAAATATGCAATTCCGCGGCCGTGGGAATGATTATTTAAAACGGCCTTAGTTGCAAAATGCAATATACCGCGTGCTCAACGAATTTTGCAATATATTATTACGTACATTGATAGAGCATAAAAAAAGCTGTAATCTGAAAAAAGATTCGTTTAGATTGCTTGAAAAACAACGGAGTAACAAACCGTCAAAGTTAAAGGCTCATTGTACAACAATTTCGAGGTGCAGCGAAAAAAAAAATATATATTCATGGTCGGAAAACGGACTACTTTCAATGTGCAAAATATTTATTCAAAGGGGAACGGATAACTAAGCCAAAAGCCATTTCCAAAGTTCACGCGACGCTATCATTTTTGCTATCTGGCTCGTGACGACGGAGTGTGGGGAGCCGACTCGGACTCGACTCACTCGAGAAAATTTCTCGCTGCGCGATAAATTAATGATTTTTTTTTTAATTTCATACTACTCGACGAGAGGAATCTATTTTTATTATCTGCAATTATCAAATTTCACATCCCGAGTCGTTAATGTCGCTTTTATGAAATGTCTGAAGTTTGCGGTATTTTTTTCGGCTGACATTAATAAAACTGTCTATTTCATGTATAGCAATTATTAAAAATTATGATAAGTTGTGAAAAAAGTTATTTGTACAGTAAATTTTTTGGAATTTTTTACAACATAATTTGTTTCAAATTTAGGATAGTAATAGGTAATGTAAGACAAACGTATGAAACATTATATTTATTAATTTTTTTTAATAATATATTACACATTATAAATACAGAGAGCTGACGCAACAGAAGACGTTAACGCAGATTAACTGTACTTTTGAGAAATAAGTACAAAATACATAACGTGAATAACAATTTTTGAACAATTGAAATAATTTAATGAAAATACTCAATTGTTATATATGAAATAAAAGGATAGTTGCTAATGAGTTACATTTTCATGTTATTACAATACAATTATTCCAAATGAATATTATTAATGTCAGCCGAAAAAAATACCGCAAACTTCAGACATTTCATAAAAGCGACATTATCGACTCGGGATGTGAAATTTGATAATTGCAGATAATAAAAATAGATTCCTCTCGTCGAGTAGTATGAAATTAAAAAAAAAATCATTAATTTATCTTGGATAGTTCCCGAGAAAAGTGCCAATGCAGCTCGGTGGTCGATTTTGAAGTCGCGCAGCAAGAAATTTTCTCGAGTGAGTCGAGTCCGAGTCGGCTCCCCACACTCCGTCGTCACGAGCCAGATAGCAAAAATGATAGCGTCGCGTGAACTTTGGAAATGGCTTTTGGCTTAGTTATCCGTTCCCCTTTGAATAAATATTTTGCACATTGAAAGTAGTCCGTTTTCCGACCATGAATATATATTTTTTTTTTCGCTGCACCTCGAAATTGTTGTACAATGAGCCTTTAACTTTGACGGTTTGTTACTCCGTTGTTTTTCAAGCAATCTAAACGAATCTTTTTTCAGATTACAGCTTTTTTTATGCTCTATCAATGTACGTAATAATATATTGCAAAATTCGTTGAGCACGCGGTATATTGCATTTTGCAACTAAGGCCGTTTTAAATAATCATTCCCACGGCCGCGGAATTGCATATTTTTGAAAAATAATAACGACACATGACTTATCACAGTGACATCTGCCAACAAAGCAAACCGCATAAATACGGGTGATGGGCAATGTTGTTCAGGGCTAGAATAAATAAATTTGTTTATAACAAAATAATTTGCAAACTAATCAAGTTACAGATTCCAGATTTTGTACACGTTATTTGTACATGCGAGGGCATAATTAGGTGTAATATAAAGACGTCATGATAATAATATCGGGTTTTTTAATTTGTTTATTAATAATATTGAAATTAATGTTTATTTGCTCATAACTTCGGACCTAATTAATATTTTTTGACGTGCAAAGTCTAGTTTTGTAGATCTTTTGAAGAGGAAAAGAAAAGTTCTTAACGTTTTTATTGTAAAATTGAGGGGTGAAAAGATATACAAGAAAAACGTTATTTTTACTCAAATCGCACCATACTCACCCCAGAAAATTTTTTTGCCAAACGATTTCGAAGATCGGGAAAAGTGCAGCTTATTCTACATCAATTTTGCCCTCTATTCCTCACAATCATCCACTTTGATGGAAACAATGCAAAATGGTTATTTTCAGGCTATTTTTCCTGGACTATAAGGTAAGATTGGATAGTGTAAAACTTTTCTTTTTTATAAATCATCCCATGCTGCTATTAATATTAACCTAAATAATTTGTGAAAGCCAACTTCATATAAATCGTGAGGTACAGCGGAACTACTTTAGGGAGTTTTTAGCGTTACCACTTTTTAGGCAAGGCCTTGTGATTTTTTGAGTAGTCACATAACCACCAACCATATTTTATATTAAACCAACATTACATCTGTATCAGTTTTTTATTTCGAATCCCACCCTGAGATTAACAGGACCTTTTAATCAAGGTAACAAAATGGCGCCTCAACTTGGTTAATGTTGGTTTATTTAATATTTTATTGTTGGTTGAGTTATTTTTATTGCAACTGGTTTATTTTTTTTCAAATTCACTTATTTGTTAGACGACTTGCCTCTACACTGTTCATTAGTGAATGATTTTCAAAGAATCGATTATTAATATTTCAAACAATCGATTGATTATTTTTCGAGATATAGATGTGACACTTCACATTAATTCAATCGTTTGTAAATTACATTAGGATAGGTTCACACGACACGGTAAAAACGTATTTTTATTTCATTTTGCTAGAACTAATAGGTAAATCGATAAACTATTTACATAGAAACTAAATAAAAATACTTAAATTATTCTAGTACAGTATTTACATCACAACTAATTAATAAATCTTACAATTAATTAAAACTAAAAATAAATATTCTTATAACATCAAACTTATTCTATTCAACAGTAATAGATAAACATAGAGGTAACATTAAGGTGTAGTAACTTGTATGTGTAACTCAGTTCCAAGGGCACATGAGTTGTTTTGGGATGTTTGAGGAGAAGTAGATAAATTATTTTTTGCATACAGGGTGTGGCGAAACATTTTTTTGAAAGTTTGTGTTGGTACAATATAAGCAGTTCAAATTTTATCGGATTAGAATTTGAATACAGTCTATTTGAGAGATAGTCAAATATACATATACAGGGTAATTCGGTTCACTGTATATTGTGTTTTATTAGGGTTATTTATAGTTTAAGGTGTAAATATAGTTCTTAGGGAAATAGATTTAAATTAAACAGGTTAAATAACTGTTTCAAAGATAGTAGATATTGTAAACACAGTTTTTTCATCTTTAGATTGATACTTTATTCTTGCCCAATCAGTGGAAGAGTTAATTAGGATGCATTGATAGGTTTGTTACATATGGTTAGTAAGAAGGTATACTTACCCTGGTTAGACAAATAAAGCTGAGGTACATTTATTCTACTCGCATTAGTGGTATATTAGTAAACATACTGTAAAGTAAATTTAAGCAGCCCATTTCGTTAGTTAGGGATTCTTAAAACCAATTTATTAAGGTATATTATGTTGAGATAAGTAATAACCTAGACAGAACATTGTTTTTTACATACCCAACACCAAAGGTAAAATAAAAATATAACTCTAGGAACAAAACAAAAACGATTTTCTATAACAAAATCAAAATAGAATTCTAGAAATAAACAAAATAAAAGTTGAAATTCTAGGAAATACAAAATACCGGAACCCAATATATATACAATATAACTACATCCTAGCCTAACTTAAACTAGACTAACTAAACTATTTTAACCTATTATCTACTACGTGCATTATTCTAACATGGAGGTGAACAGACTAAAAAGCGATGAACTCACTTACGAATTAAGAGTTCGCGGCTTACCGAATTACAACACGGTGGATGAGAAACGAGCAGCGTTGCGTCAAGCTATGAGGAAGGAGAAGGAAACTGGACTCACTCCTAACGTGCAAGTTCATTGGGATTTTCACTCAGAACTCGAAATTTGCAGTGGTAAGCTAGAGGAATTGGTCATGGAAATCGAATCTTTCGTTCCTGAAAATCGTGAAAATGACTTCCGTCGATTATACTCTCGTCTAACACACCTCATGGAACGGTTAAATAGGATAGATGGTCCCACCGAAATGGAAGAGGATAAGCGGATTAGTCTGGAAAGTGACTGTCGTCAACTATTTGGTAACCTCAACTTAGCGTACGAAGCAACATCGCCGAAGCCTGGACGTCGTCTCGTCAACCCTGCAGAGCATGCTGTCCCTCGAATGGATGGGATATCTGTCCGAGCGAAAAGGGAAGATAGATTCAGTCTATACCCGTCAGCAGCTATCAATCAAGGTTGTGTACCTAGAGGATTGAGGTCAGGAAGGGAACAAGAGAATTTTTCGAATCCACGGGATGCATATTCTCTCATCGACGCTCCAATTCCACCGACACCCAGAGTTTCCAGAAGTCTTCCAATAATAGGAGATCTAATCGATTTGCCAGAAGATGGTCCAATCGAACATCAGACTCATGGGATACCTTCTAGTCGCCGAGAACCTGAATATGATGGACGAAGTCATAGGAGCCCAGACGAACGTTGTGAAAATTACACGTCACAGGGAAGGCTCGCATCATCAACATCTAGAATGGCAACTTTCGACGACGATACGAGAAGAACCTCGTTCCAGGATTTGAACCAACTTAGATTACTTGCTGACTGTCTGAACAATTTAAATATGTCTCCGATTCCTACCCAACGGCCAAGTGAACCAAGTAATTCAGCTTTCAACCCCTTCATTCATAGGTGGAATGTCAAATTTAACGGGCGTACTAGCGTCAACGATTTCCTAGAACGTATTGAGGAAGTTCGTTTATCACGGGGCGTTTCCAAGGAACAATTATTACGCTCTGCTCCGGAATTATTCGAGGAAGATGCGTTATACTGGTATCGAACGGGAAGTTTTACCTCGTGGGATGATCTTGTGACACAACTAAAAGAGGATTTCAGGCCGCATGATTATGAGTATAACCTATGGGATGAAATCAGACGAAGAACACAAGGGTCGCAAGAAAAGGTACTAACATTCATTACTGCCATGGGAAACCTTTTTAGAAGATTGGATCAACCACCCTCAGAGGAAGTTAGGGTACAACTAATCCGAAGAAACCTACTCCCCTACCTTCAAACCCAGTTGTCTCTTCGAGAGGTACACTCGGTAAGGGAATTGCTTAAATTATGCAGGAGCGTGGAAGAAACTGAAGAAAGAGTCAAGAAATTCCTTCCCCCTCTAGCCTCACATCGAACGCTACTCGAACCCGATTTGGCATACCATCGTCCCGCTCATTCAACGACGGTTAATGCTACGCAAGTCTCACCTACCGCGCGTATATCAGAGATGGTCTCGCATCCGATACCCTCCGCCTCCGTGGAAGCAGTCAACGCTTCAGGTCAACCAGCCTGCTGGAATTGTCAACAGGCCGGCCACAAATTTAAAAAATGTCGTGAAGAACGTAAACTATTTTGTTGGAAGTGTGGAAAACCGAATGTCACCCGTATCAATTGTCCTCATTGTCAAAAAAATGTGAGTCGGGGCCAGCAATAGGTCGGTCAAAAACCCCGAACTCGAAAACTCCGACCAATCCGGTGTCGTCTGTATCTGTCGTTTTAGATTTCGTTTTAGCTCATGCCAAAGATGACAGACGCCCGTTTCTTAAGGTGTGTATTTATAATAAGATGTTTTTAGCTCTGTTAGATAGCGGTTGCTCAAAGACAGTTATTGGTGGTCCTGGTTGGGATGTGTTGAAGTCTATTTGTAAACTGAACCATGGTTTGTCGACGGAGTGCACAGTAGCGAATGGAGCTAAGTGTAAGGTCGTGGGTTCGCTCACAATCCCTATCCAATTACAAGACAGAATAAAAATATTTGAAGTCCTTGTAGTACCGTCAATTTCGCATCATCTCATTTTGGGGATAGATTTTTGGATGCAGATGGGAATCGTTCCAGACTTGTACTCTGGTCAATGGTCTTTTGTACCACATGATGACAAAGTACTACCCGAAATCTCTGCTATCAATTCCCTTGACCAACTTTCAGGTGATCAAAGGAATGAACTCGATTGTCTCATCAACTCTACGTTTGGTAAAATGGGGTCAGGCTTAGGATGTACTCACTTAGTGGAACACGTCATAAAAACTTCTCATCCACCCATAAAACAGAGACATTACCCTCTTTCTCCAGCATTACAAAAGCAGGTGAATAAGGAACTTGATGACATGCTCGCCAAGGATATAATCGAACCATCTAGTTCTCCTTGGGCGTCACCAATAGTACTAGTTAAAAAGCCTGATAATACATTCAGATTCTGTGTAAATTATAAAAAGTTGAACGAAGTCAGTGAACGTGACGCATACCCACTGCCATTTGTTTCTGCAACCTTAGATAAACTAAGAGATGCTAGGTTCCTCACTACCCTAGACATCAAGTCAGCTTATTGGCAGATTCCTGTCGCGGAATCTTCATGACCCTATACCGCATTTGTAGTACCAACTCGCGGGTTGTTTCAATTTAAACGCATGCCGTTCGGTTTGCATAACGCTCCAGCCACGTGGCAACGTTTCGTGGAAAAGGTACTTGGTTACGACCTTGAAAACTATGTTTTCGTTTATTTAGATGATATCATCATTTGCACCCCTACCTTTGACCAGCATTTATACATTTTGGGAGAAGTTTTGCGAAGACTTGCGGATGCAGGTTTAACCCTTAACAGGGAGAAATGTAACTTTTGTAAGTCCGAGTTACGTTACTTGGGTTACGTGTTGAATGCAGCTGGTTTGTTGGTGGACCCAGACAAAGTAGAAGCCATCCTTCAGATACCTGTACCAAAAACGGTGACCGAGGTTCGTCGTCTGATTGGAGTAGCTTCATGGTATCGACGCTTTATTCCGGATTTTTCGTCCCTTACAGCACCTCTATCAGCACTTCTGCATAAAAATAAAAAGTTTCTCTGGGATGTAGATTGTCAAAAGGCTATGGATACTATAAAGAATCATCTTGTATCAGCTCCAATCTTGTCTTGTCCACAGTTCGACCTCCCATTTATAGTTCAAACGGATGCCTCAGATTTTGGTCTTGGTGCGGTATTGTTTCAGATCCAGGATGGAAAACAAAAAGTCGTCTGCTATTTAAGCCGCTCGCTGACAAAAGCCGAAAGGAAATATACCACCACAGAAAAAGAGTGGCCGTTATTTGGGCAGTGGAAAAGCTTCGTCCTTACCTTGAAGGAGCACACTTTACTGTGTGGACCGATCACCATGCCTTACAGTGGCTGTACAAGATCAAGGATCCAATTGGTAGAATTGCTAGATGGAGTATGCGCCTTCAACAATTTGATTTTACGATCGTACACCGAAAGGGTAAGGATCAAGTCATTGCTGATGCATTATCTAGATCAGTACCTGCCATTGAATCCATAGATCACCATCCAGATAGTCTTCTAGATTTAAGTTCTACCCCCTCCTTGGACAAATGGTACAATACCATGATGGAGAAAGTTGAACACGACCCGGTGAAATATCCATTATGGAGAGTTGAAAACCAACGTCTCTATCGACTGACGAAGACAAACTACCCTAATCTTGTACATAATTTAGATAGCTGGTTAGAAGTAGTTCCTAGGGAGAAACGGAAAGACATCATAAGGAATCACCACGATCCCCCTACATGTGGTCATCTAGGTGTTTTCAAGACCATGGGACGCATTATAGAACGGTTTTACTGGCCGAAAATGAGAACAGATGTCGCCAAGTACATTAGAAGGTGTCACATTTGCCTTAGCACTAAGCCACTACAGACGAAACCTGCAGGAAAAATGCTCAGCCAAACCCCTACTGTGACTCGTCCATGGGACTTGTTGTCCATTGACCTCGTCGGACCACTTCCCCGTAGTTCTTCAGGATATACTTATATTTTTTCAATTTGTGACAGCTTCTCTAAGTTCGTTTTGTTATTTCCTATGCGCACTGCGACTGGAGATAAAATCGCCCAGATTCTGGAAGATCAAGTTTTCTTGGTGTTTGGTACTCCGTCTAGAATTATTTTAGACAATGGGTCTCAGTTAAAAAATAAAACATTCATATCTAAAATGAACGAGTATAATGTCAAGTTATGCTATCTTGCAAATTACCACCCACAGACATCCCCTGTTGAGAGAATGCACCGCGTCCTCAAGACGATGATAAGTTCCTATGTGAGGGATAATCACAAGATGTGGGAGAAATATCTGCCAAAGCTTGCATGGGCTTTGCGTTCGGCAAAACATGAAGTTACCGACATGGCTCCGAATTTCATAATGTATGGAAGAGAAGTCACTGTTCGTGGTCGATCTCCATCGGATGTTCCCCAAGAAAATTTGCCGACTCCTGAAGACCGTTCCGAAGCCCTGAAGAAGGTCTATGAGGATGTCAACAAACGTCTCCGAAGAGCATATGACCAAAGTCGAAAGGGGTATGACTTGAGAAGAAGACCAGATAAGTTTCCTGTTGGTCAGCAAGTATGGAAGCGAAACTATTCCCTGTCAAATAAAGCGAATAACATCACCGCAAAATTTGCACCAAAATTCACTGGCCCTTTTGTAATTTCCAAAATTCTTTCTCCATGGAGTTACCAATTGAGAGATATAAATGGTAAAGATTGTGGCATATGGCATGCAAAAGACCTAAAGCATCATCCTCCAGATGATAGTGATGAAGAATAAGTCCTCAAATTTTTTTGTCGTTTTGTATAAAGTTTTATATATAAAGTAATAGGATAAGCAACTTAAGATTATAACCGAATTTCAGATGTATGCTAACTAAGGCTATATGTTTTGTTAAAAGTTAGGAATGTTATATGAAGTTTCCCTTTTGACAAAGTAAAACTTCTTTTCGGGAAAGAGGGGTGTGTTACGGGACAAATAATTATTTGTGCCTCTCTTTCAAACATCCAAAAATAAACTCTGTACCTACCAACTGCTATTTTATTAAAAACAGATCCTGATTGTTTTAAGTAGGATTAACACAATTAATGTCTCAGGAATCCTTTCAATTTTCTCAAGCGTCTCCATGAAGGGCACCTAAAAAGAAAAAAATAATAATAAATAAGTATTTACCACTTATTTTTTAGAACAGTATGAGATATAATAGGTCAAATATTTATATTCTAAATTTACAGAATATCTTATTTGAACATAGGATGATCACCAGATCATAAAAGTTAGTAATTGGAAAATGTAAAAGGCTTAAAGGTTATTTTGTTTACATGGTGTACAAAGTAGATGACAATCTTGTCATATCTGTCAATCTTAAAAATAAATCTTCTCAAAGTGATTTCAATCTTTCATCATAATGTCACTTTTCTATTCATAGATCTACTGATTAAAGATCATTGACCTTCCTTATCAATTGATAGTTTCTTCTTTTAATTTCTGTTATCAGAGCTTATCTCTGGTGTTAAGTACTTTGGTAATAAAGAAGTAAATGAAAAGAACATACCTTTTTTTTCTAAGACCATCCATACGTAGATAGGAGATGGGTTTTCTTTTTTCTTCCATGTGAGGTTCGTGATGGTTTAGCAATTTTGCTGATTTTTTTGAAATTTATTTAAGTGAGCTTAAATTTTATTAGAGTGATCCTGTTGGAGCTCTACCATTTGTATAAGTGGATATTTATTTGGCTCAGCTTAAGTTCCTGTTTCCACATCCGTAGGCGAAACCACTTTGAGGCCACCCAACTTCTACGGTGAGTTTAATTTGTCAGTGTACTATACTCAACCCTCATAACATTTAATTATTATTACCAAATACTTACACAAGCTCCTTTTTAGGTCTCTTCCTTTCTTTCTTTCTTTTCTTCGATCTATCTTCTTTCTTTGGCTTTATCTCATACATCGATATCTTCATTTCGTTCCTGCATCGACATCATCTACACCCAGTCATCATATCGGATACACCTCTACCTACAAGATATAGTAAGCCACCATCAGTTCTTTTGGAGGGACACACCAGAGCACCCGATTGTAAACAGGTAACCTTCATACCTCACCCTTAACAAGGAATCCACGGGTTTGAGTAGAAAACACATTTGGCGGAAATAACAATTATCTTTATGAAAAAGTATTGTGAGTAGAGTATTTTGCCATACCTACTGAGGAACTTAGTTTCCTGGTGTCTTCACCCTCTGTTGAGGACAACTGGTATATTAGTTAATAACAATTGCACAATCACTAGAGTTTGTAAGCCAATGTATGCATACAAGGTAGTTCATAATATAATTCTGTATCCAACCACCCCTAAGGTAAGATTGGATAGTGTAAAACTTTTCTTTTTTATAAATCATCCCATGCTGCTATTAATATTAACCTAAATAATTTGTGAAAGCCAACTTCATATAAATCGTGAGGTACAGCGGAACTACTTTAGGGAGTTTTTAGCGTTACCACTTTTTAGGCAAGGCCTTGTGATTTTTTGAGTAGTCACATAACCACCAACAATATTTTATATTAAACCAACATTACATCTGTATCAGTTTTTTATTTCGAATCCCACCCTGAGATTAACAGGACCTTTTAATCAAGGTAACATGCCAGGCCACCAAATATCTGACCTAGCTCTAAGTTTCATCCTAGTAATTCCAGGATGCTGATCATGTAATAACTCTAATACTGATGATCTTAAATAAGAAGGAATGATAATTCGGTTTCCCCAAGTCAAGATACCGTTATCAAGACTCAACTCATTCCTACGATGAAAGTATGGCTTTAATGACTCAACATCAGTATGGTTCGGCCAACCTAGCCTGGTAAATTCGGTTGCTTTTATGAGTATCGGATCTTTCTTCGTTTCCAATAAAATGTCGTTAGCTGTGAGAGGAAGGACAGATTCAACTGAAAATGAAAATACTTCCTCCACATCTGAAGATACTTTTAAAGGTAGTCAACTGAGGCAATCGGCGTTGGCTAACTCAATACCCTTTTTATAAACAACTTGGTAATTGTATGCGGATAATATGATAGCCCAACGTTGTAGTCTGGCATGAGCTAACGTTGGTATACTATTCCTATGACCAAATATTGTTTTTAATGGTAAATGGTCTGTAATTAATACAAATTTTGTTCCATAAATAAATTTGTGAAATGTTTTCACTGCAAACACCAAAGCCAGAGCCTCCTTTTCAACTTGAGCATAATTTCTCTCTGCTGCACCGCACCGCACCCAGTCCATATTGACTAGCATCAGCTGCCACAACAATTTTACTCCTAGGATCATAATGATCCAGAGTTACACAATTAAGTATTGCATGCTTAGCTTCATCAAATGCTTTTTGACAATTATCATTCCAAATAAAAGGTTCTTCCTTTCTTAACAATTTATAAAGTGGGGCATTAATAGTGGATAACATCGGGATAAATTTTGCATAAAAATTAAGTGAGCCAAGAAAAGACCTCAACTGGGTTATGTCTGTAGGAATAGGAGCTTTAATGATAGCTTCTACTTTGACTTTTTGTGGACGAATACCCTTTTTAGAAATTTCATACCCCAGAAAACAAGCAGTTTCTTTAAAAAATACACATTTATCCTCGTTAACTTTAATATTATGATTGTTTAATCTCTCTAAGACTTGATTAACTTTATTTAAACACTCAGTATAATTTTTTCCAGGAACTATTATATCATCTAAGTATATTCCCACTTCAAGATTATTTAAAACTTTCCATAGTGGATTGAAAAATAGCTACAGCACTAGACACGCCATAAGGTAATCTAGTGTATTGCATTAACCCCAAATGACTATTAATAGTTAATAACTCTTGAGATTTTTTTTCTATTCTTAACTGTAAGTAAGCATTACTTAAATCCAAAATAGTAAAAATACTCGCACCTCTGAGTTTGTTGAACAGCTCATCCAACATAGGTAGTGGGTAATAATCTGTTCTCAAATTTGGATTAAGAGTTTTCTGGAAGTCTCCACATATGCGGATTCCTCCATTTTTCTTAGGCACGCATACTATAGGACTAACCATTTCTGCTCTCTGTACAGGTACTAAGATTCCATCTTTTTCCATGAGCTTTAACTCCTTTTCTACTTCATCTCTGATTTTATATGGTACCGAATATGGACTATGAAAAATCATTGAAGCATTTTCTTTCAATACCAGCTGTGCGGTATAACCTTTAATTGGTTGAGTCCGATCTTTATTAAAAACATTAGGAAATTTTAGTTTCATTTCATCAATATTAGATGGATGGAGGACATTTATGGTTGAGGATACAGGAGTAACAGGGATACAATTCAGATTAACTCTCCACATTGGTAATAGTACGTCTAGCCAATCCCTACCTAATAATGGACAAAATTTATTACCTGAACCATCTATAATTAAAGATAACATAACACAAGTTTTAATACTATTGTTTAAACTGACATTTACTACCGCTTTTCCAATTACTTTAATACTTTCACCGGTGACAGTTTTAATTTTAACATCTGAAGTTAGTAATTGAATGTGATTTAAGTATTTTACAAAATCTACATTTGACATTAAACTTACAGAAGCACCCGTATCAACTTCCATATTAAATTGGACGTTTTCTATAAAAACATTTATAAAAGCAGGTACCGACCTTACAGACTTAATGGCACCCTCTTCTACCTTTTCTTCACTTGACATATTTGTTGCTGGCTTATAAACCTTTTCAATTGACTTATCGAGTTCTTCTTTGACCGGACCATCATGCTCTTCTTGGACTGGACTTTTTTTATTTACTAGACTTACTGACATATTATTGCTTTGTAAAATTACTTGTTTTATACTCATTTCATTTAATTCTTCGTCGTCTTCACTCTCTTGTTCTTCTGTATCTAAAGACTTTATTTTATTTTTATTAAATCGACAAACTTTCGAAGTATGGCCTCTCTTTTTGCAAATGAAACATTCCCAACTAACGGCTGGACAGGCCTTAGACGACTCATGCCACCTTCCACATCTGCTACATTTGTTACCAGCACTACTAGATTTTTCACTGCTAGCAGTATTCTGCCTCGTACTATATTTTTGACTGCGGTTCTTTACTATTTTATTTATGTTCTCTTGATTAATTGATCTAGCTTGACTTTCCGCAAGTTCTACTCCTAGTGCAGTTTTACAGGCATCAGCATACGTTAAGTTATCTGTATCTAATAACTTTAATTTAATTCTTTCAGATTGAAGCCCACAGACAAACTTATCTCTTAGAGCTTCATCTAAAAATTGTGCAAACTGACAATGTTTGGAATAATTTTCAAGTTTTTCTAAGTATTCAGTTATACTTTCATTGGGTTCTTGACGACAATTGTAAAACTTGTAACGCTCTGCTATCACTAACCTCTTCGGACTAAAATGACTAATTAACATGTTTTTCAACTGAACATATGTTCGACTGCTGGGTAGGTCAGGGGACAATAGGTCTTTAAGTACGCCGAAAGCTTCACCTCCTATTAATGTCAGAAAAGTGGGTACTTTTTTATTTTCACTAACTTCATTACATAGAAACAATTGTTCCATTCGTTCGATATAGGTGGTAACTTCAGTTTCTCTAGGCTTGAAATGTTCTATTGAGCCTATAAACGACATACTTCTGACTGGCAATTGCGAGGACTTATTAACAAAGTTTTAATGGACTTGACTTCTTTACAGGTTCTTTATTAGTTTCTCGTCGCCAAAACTGTTGTATATTCTATATTGAAACAACTCACTTGATGTAAACTTTATTATTCTATTAGAACAGTAGGAACTACAAAATACTTCTACAAAACTTATTTTCCCTCTCATGCCACGTGTCGGCCTAACCTGTCTTACATTTTGTTGCCAACTGGCTTAAAGTACGTTCGTTTGTATAATATTTGTTCTTCCTTACAACAGAAATGTAGATTTTTTATCACATCTTCAAATGCAGAGATTTCTAGTAATTTCTATTAAAAAACCTGTGGATGGTTACTAAACCAGTCACAACAGTAGCCATGGCATTTGGAAAAAAATTAAGACATAGCGAGGAGAAAGTTTTCACAGACACTTCTTTAAAAAATGAAGTAGTGTCTGAAACTGGTCTCATGTTTAATGAGAAATACCCATATTTCGCAACAAGCCCAGATGGAGTTGTGATGGTTGGGGATTCTACAGAATATATTATAGAGATAAAATGCCCAAAAATACTGGAAAATTGTCAAAGTATTCTTGACTTTGACACACATCTGTCAAAGTCACAGCTAAACAATTTTTTTTGGCAAAAAAGATAACAAAATCTTTATTAAGGAAACTCATCCTTATCTCTACCAAATTATTATGTCACTCATAATTTTTTAAAAAGATTTATGTATGTTGATAGCTGGGAATCCAGCAGATATGTTGGCTATTCCAATAAATAAAAACAATTATCCACAAATTATTAGTGCAATATTAAAAAATGCTACAGATTTTTATGTAAATGTTCATGTTTATGTTATTATTTTTTTGTATATTTTATTTCACTGATATAAAAAATTCCTTGTTTTATTTAAAATTTAGTTAGAGTCCTACTATATTTTGTTTAATGTATAAAAAGTTTATGCCTTTGTTTTATTGTATTCAATATTTAGTTACAAGTAGGTAGGTATATTTATACTTTATTCTTGTCCATTGAATAATACCAAAAACTAGTCTAGTCAGATTACCCGAATTAGCCATAGTAGGTATATTTTGTTTGAATTTTTGACATTAAATATTTATTATGTATGTTTGTTTAATTTTTTCCTTTTGTCTTAATGGATTTTAGGTATTAGTTTTAATTAACTAGAGTTTATTACAAGAGGCCAAGGCACAAATATCTTATTCATTTTATGTTTACTGTATCCAATTTAAAATCTTGCATATCCCAATGAGTACACAAAGGAATGTAAAGATTTGATTGGTCTTTATAATAAATGGTAAAATAAATGTATTCAATTCGAAGCAACACTGAACACTGTTTACACTATCACTACACCAACACTAACACTTTACACTATCTTACGCGCGTTTCGATAACCAAGTTATCTACTTCAGAGACTGAAGTGGTAGTGTAAACAGTGTTCAGTGTCAAGTATCGCCAACGGTTCCAGAATTCCCAACTTAGTAATACAAAGCAAGTTTATTTTATTATGTAAAATACATTTGAGTAACATATAATAATACATAATACTCTTAGGGTCGTGGGTTCGGGCCCCACGTTGGGCGCCAGAAATGTAACGTGACAATCGCGTCTAAAGTTTTTAGGGCTCGCGGCTAGACTCAAGTGGAGACGGGAGTGGTCCGATCTCGAGTAAAAGATAAAATTCTTCTGATGATAAGAGGGGCGCCAGTTAAATGACCCCAAGCACCTAAACGTAGTCATACTGACCACCAATTTAACAAAAGGTCAGCAAAAGTCGTGTCAAAAAAAAACAAAGTCTCGCTTTACCTAAATTTAACTTTTATTACAATCCAAAAATTGCGTAGTATTATTTGTTACAGTGAGAATAGTTTTATTGATCACTAGATAAATATACAAATAGAAAAAAAAATCGTAATGGGATAGCAATAAAGCAACCACTAATAATATGAGAATCACCAATCTTAAATCAAATATTTCGGTAAAGGTTTATTACCCTGCAGTACTCTAAGGGCTTAACTCTACTACTGTTGCCACAATAATTATTAGGCATCTATGGCAATGAGGAGCAAACGGTAAACAATTGATATATATGTATATATAACTGTGGCGTTGCTTGAGCTCAGTTTAGACCAGATAAAACACATTCTGAAATATAATGGTACCTAATTTCTTTTATCTAGGTGAAATTCCAATTATTGGGTTTGGGTAACCACTAAAGGTCTTATTAATAAAATTTTCTTACTCCGCCCTTACTCTTATATTAGTCAGAGAATAGTTAATCTGAGACTAGCCGAGGTTTAAAGAAGTAATAAAATCGCTATTAATAAACTTGGACTAAGGAGATAATAGTTACTCTTTCTTTATTACTGGGTTAGGACGTGACTTAACGAAGTTGTTTACATTTTTATGGTAGGGTGGTATAAGAATTGACCAATAAAGTGACATCGTGACATCTGTTCTGTTGTTATTGTGACAATATGTGTGTTCTGTGCTCTGTTCATTCATTTTAAAAATAGCAAGTTATCTCTCAGTTTGTATTTTGTATTAGAAGTGGTATTTCCGAATTTTCTTCACGTTTTTTATTGTTAATAGTTCAACATATATTTTATTTAGTATGAGTTTTATTAAAAAACGGGTTCGTTCCTTGAATTGGGATGAGACTGAAAAGGTGAGTGAATATATTTAAATAAAGATTTGTGAAAGTGTTAATGTCTTCAGAATCAGAAACAAGTATTTCCTGGGCTACATACCCCGACAGGACTTGAATTACCCTTCATCAGAAGACGCGATGGAATAGCTGTTTAAAATATTATTTGTATATAAAAAAGTTATCCACAATTCGACATAATCTATGCACAATAATATATATTTTGATGTTTTATAGCAATTGCTTCTGTCTATTATACAAGAGTTTTCTGCAATAATAGAAAATAAGACATTGAACACTAACATGAACAAAAAGAAGGATGAAGCTAGGAAGCAGATACACAAAAGGTTAGTGGTATGGTTGAGTACCTATCTATTAGATCTCTATTTAGTAAATTATGTTTTAGATTTAACGAAGTCAACAGTCACAGTAGAGAACTGTGCCAACTTCAGTTACAATGGAAGCAACTGAAAATTTCTGCCAAGAAAAGCTGCAGTTCCACTAAAAGGGCACTATTTGTAACTGGAGGTGGCCCCAAACAACCGAGCCCAACACCGGAAGACCTGAAGGGTGTAGATTTGTTGAATCCTAGGGAGCTAATGGTTGATCACAATACCTACGATTGTGATAGCGTTGCAGTAATTGTAATTATTATTTTTGTTACTTTTGTCTAAATACCGTAATTTCGAATATATACATTTTAATGTTTACTTTTTCACTTCAGGATATTCCAAAAATAACAGAAATGGAGACTATTTCAACCACCATATCAGAACCTGCTAATATTGAAGAGCATACAGTTGTAACTTGATATAATTGCGTTTTTGTATGTGACTAACACAATTTTTATTATAGACAATTATGGAAGAGTCTGTTCCATTCACTCCACAAAAAATCAGCTCTGAAAATGCATCTGTCATGTTTTCAACAAATTCAAAGGTGATATTATAAATACCTGATACTTATAACAAATTTACATTAATATGTTTTACTTTTGTAGAAAAAACGAAAGCATGCCACTGCTAGCAGCTGTACCTATCAAACTCAAGTGATGCAGCATTCCGAGAGGTTGAAAGAGACAGAGCTCCAACTTCGGCTCCAAATGATGAAGGAGCAGCATGAAATACACATGCAAATTGCAGAAATCGATAAAAGACGTGCTAAGGAGGAACTCCAGGTTACTCTACAACGCAAAGAGCATGAAAAATTTGTGCAACAAAGGGAAAAGGAAAAATTAAGTTCATAAAAACAAATGAAAATATTCTATTTTCAATTTTTTAGCTGTACAAAAATGTAACTTATAAATAAATTTCCTTTATCTTAAAAGTTATTTTCAATAAAAGCCGCTCTAACAGCTCGAATATTACCAGGAGGATAATTTATGTCATCTACAACATTTCCTACTTCTATTGGATCCTCCTCATGAATAGCAATATTATGCAAAACGGCCAACGCCACGATACTAACTTTTATGTTTTCCAAACTAGTTGTGAAACCATGAAGTAAACATCGAAATCTTTGCTTCCACACGCCAAAGTAACGCTCAACTACATTTCTTGTTAAGATATGAGCTCTATTGTAACCTTCTTGTTTCTCAGATGTAGGATTAAATACTGGTGTGAATAAATATGGGGTGCATGCATAACCCGAATCACCTAACAACCTTCCTTGAAATTCCTAATTTTCAAACCTAACTTTCAGAGAACTCTCATTAAAAATCCTTGAATCATGTGTACTTGCTCTCCAACGAGCCACAATAAGATTAATTTTAAGCTTTGAGTTACAAACAACCTGTAATAAACATATTTATTAATAATTATGCCTACAAAATAATGGGGAATGTCTTGAAATATTAAAGTCAATGATAGGTTATGAACTCGGTTATGAATCATTATTAAAGTACTTAACGTTGGATCATAATTAATATTGAATTGGCTTCTAAAAATAATAAAGATACCTGAACATTTAAAGAGCTGTAGCCCTTTCTGTTAATATTATATTGTCCAATATCACCTCCGACTTTTGGGATCAGATATGTGTGCAGTCTATAGCACCTATCACTTGTCTGAATCCTGCAATGTTATAGAAATCCGATATTGTTTTATTCTGATCTTCTATTGTTGTTGGCATCTTTACAAACCTGGGTCTTAGACGAGCCAAAGCTACAGCTGTTTTCTGGCAAATTATGGATACTTCTGGTTGGCTAATACCAGAAAGATCTCCAGCATCGCTTTGAACCTGTAAATTGCAATTAATGATTATTATTTATATTGATACACAGTGTAAGATATAACATACTTGTCCTCGGGCCCACACTCTGATTGCAGTCAAAACTTGCAAATAGGGAGGAATATGACCACCTCTACTATCACCAGCCAAATCATCTCTTAAAAAATTTATAATATTCACTGCAGTACGCTGAGAGAAACGATATTTTTCTTTAAATTCCTCTTCTAACAATGTTTTTAAGGGATTAGCTCGAATTTTATAAAATTTAATTTTTCTGATCGGACGAATATTCTCTGCTTTTTCAAACTCTTCCATAATTCTCAAATCATCCAAATAATAATCTCTTTCTTCTATTGCAAAATAATTACTACTCACTGAACCATAGCAAATACTTAATAAATATAACTGATATTTGTGGGAGATTGTTTAAATAAAAGTTGAATATTGCAGTAACATATTTTATTCATCAACCTCAATATACAGTCCTGTGTGACAAGTGACACTTCATTGTCGCCAACTTACAATGCTTAAGCCTAGTTCATCTAACATCTTCCTTTTTTTTTTTTTTAAACTACTACTAACAGTAACTTATGCTAACATATCAATAACTATCACTAACATATGTATCAATTTTTTACATAATCTTTTAAATATCCTGGCTGCTTTACTATTCTACCTGAGCGAGTGATATTTGTATCATTACCATTTGTATCTTTACTTATTACCACTGGTGGTGGCTCTGTATTTCCAAGTACCGTATTCGGTCTCAGTTCCTCACTAGATTGTGCATTTATGTTGTATCGTGTAGGTTCAATTATTGTTTGATCAATAGAGCAACTAGGATAATTAAATGCGTCTTTTCTTTCTTGAAACTTACTACTACCTGATTTAATCAAATCCTTTCTATTTCTTTCTATCTTTTGTCCCTCTTCTAATACAAGGTGCGGCATCATAACTTCCTTATTTCAAAACGCAATAAATTCCATTTTATAGATTAGAAGTTTTTATTATTTTTTTAATAATGTAGGTACATATTTAAAGTTTTGCTTCACACAGTTTTAAAAATCATGTCCGGTAGATGACGCCCCCCATTGTCAATACACTGAATGAGCCGATTTCTGGCGTTTATCATAACCCTTTCCAGCATGTCAACTGGTATGTTGGCAATTTCAGCCCGAATATTGGCTTTGAGATCTTCTAATGTTCTGGGACGGTTGACATAAACACGGGATTTTAAAAATCCCCACAAAAAAAAATCGCACGGGGCCAAATCCGGGGAGCGGGCTGGCCATTCCAAATCGCCCCTAATTGAGATGAGGCGCCCCGGAAAGTGTTCCCTCAATACAGCCATCGATGCCCTTGAAGTGTGGGCCGTTGCGCCATCTTGTTGAAACCAAACGTCCCCTAAATCTAGTTCATCAAGTCGGGGGAATAAAAAATCATCCAACATGTTCACATACCGGTCAGAATTCACTGTCACTGTTTCCCCATTTTCTTCAAAAAACCAGGGACCAATTATCCCAGCAGAGGAAATTGCACACCACACTGTAACTTTAGGGGAATGCAGGGGTCGTTGATGCAACTCGCGGGGGTTGGTGTCGGCCCAGTAACGCATGTTTTGTTTGTTAACGTATCCACTTAAGTGGAAATGGGCCTCATCACTGAAAAAAACAATTGCGTCCTCAGGAACATTTTCGAGAAAAACCTCACACGCATTCCTCCGAGAATTGAAGTCACGCACGAAGAGTTGTTGAACACACGCCAACTTGTACGGATGGTAATGAAGATCATCGTGAAGAATTCGCCTCACTGAACGATCGGAAAGTCTAAGGGCAGACGCATGTTTGCGGGCAGAGCGCCGTGGGGATCGCAATATTGAGGCTCTCACGGCTTCAATGTTTTCAGGTGTTCTAATGGGTCGATGAACTCCAATTCTTCGTCTGGTCACACTACCGGTTTGTCTGAATGTACCGACCCATGTAACGATTGATTTTCGATCTGGTACAGGCCCTGCCGGGGCTATATTGAAACGATTTCGAAAGGCACGCTGAGTTGCGATCACAGAACGTCCATTCGAAAAGTACGCCCCAACGGCAAATGCACGCTGCTCACTGTTCCAACGCATCGTGGCGACTGACCGGATGGGGAACAAAACTTTAGATGTACGCCTACCGAATAAGAGCCGTCTCCGCCCACTACGATCTTTACAGTCTAAATGGCGCGCATTTCAAAAAAGGAAGTTATGATGCCGCACCTTGTATTACTTTATATGACCTAGGTTTATTATTTATCTCTATTATTTTCCCTTTAGGCATAGGACCTCCTTCACTGTTAGGATGATTTTTTACTACCACTACATCTTCCTTTTGTAACTGTCCCAACTCCCTTTTATTTTGATCATAAAATTCTTTTTGTTTGCCTGCTCTTTCCTCTAATTTGATTCTAGTTTCCGAATAATCTCTATTCTTTTGGTTAAAAATTGGCAAAACCCCTTGAATTTTCCTACCGTATAATAATTCAGCTGGTGAGCGAGTATTATCTAGAACCGGTGTATGTCTTAACTCTAACAAAGCTAAATACCTATCTTTTTAATCTAAATCTGCCTTTTTCAATATATTTTTGACAGTTTGTACAGTTCTTTCCGCTAAACCATTGGATTGTTGATAATATGGACTACTTGTTTTATGACTAAAGTTCCATGTTTTTGCAAACTGCTTAAATTTACTATTTACATAATTTGTACCTTGATCAGTATATATTAGTGAAGGAATTCCATGCCTAGCAAAAATTGACTTTAAACTGGTAACCATAGTATCTGCTGATAACGAACTAAGCTGTGCTATTTCTACAAACTTTGTAAAATAATCTATTACCAATAAATAATGATATCCTTTATAATAAAAAACATCACTACCCAAAATCTCCCATGGTTTACTTGGTTGATCCCTTAAAATCATTGGTTCTCTAGAATTAGCTTTCCTAAATCTAATACAAATGTCACATTTAGAAATTAAATTAGCAATATCATTACTCATGAAAGGCCAAAACAATATTTCTCTAGCTCTCGCTTTGCACTTTTCTACTCCTAAATGATTAAAATGAATTTTTTCTAACATTTCTTTTCTTAACGCAACAGGTACAACCACTGCTGTATTACGAAATACTAATCCTTGTCCTACAAATAATTCTTCTTTATATTTTTTATAAGGTTTTAATATCTCAGGTATGTCATCTGTCCACCCTTCAACAATGACTTTTTTTAATAATGATAGTTCAGGACATTGTTCAGTTTCTTTAATGAATGACTCTAATTTAACATTTGACATGGGTAAACTAGATATTATCATACCTACATGAGCTTCAATGTCTTCTAACTGGTCAACAAAATAATCTGTTTGTTTGAAATTTCTAGACAATGCATCTGACAAGAACATTTCTTTGCCCACCTTATACTTTACTTGCAAATTATATTTTTGTATTTGAAGTCTCATTCTTTGTAACCTTAAGGGCCAATCTACCAATGGTTTTTTAAATAAATGTTCTAATGGTCGGTGATCAGTTTCTACTATGTCTGTCTTTCCATATATATATTGGTGAAATCTAACGCATCCATGCACAATAGCTAGTAACTCCTTTTCTATCTGAGCATATTTTTGTTGAGTTTCATTCAAAGCTTTAGATGCATAGCACACTGGTAATCCTTCTTGTAATAAACATGCCCCTAAACCATTCTTACTTGCATCCACATTCAAAACAACATTTTTCTCTATATTATAATATTGCAATATAGGTTTACTTGCTAGTGCCTCCTTTATTTTATTAAAACCAATTTCATGTCTCTGTTCCCAAGTCCATTCTACATTTTTTTTTTAATAAATCCCTCAAGTCACTACTCAACTCTGAACAATTTGGTATATATCTAGCAATGTATGTAACCATACCTAGAAAAGTTTGTAGTTTTTTCACATTATTTGGTTTTTCCATGTCTAAAATTGACTGTATTTTTTGTGAATCTGGAGATATACCTTTTTCTGAAAAAATATTACCCAAGTATTTTACCTTTTTAACTGCGAACTTACATTTTCCAAAGTTAAATTTTATATTATATTCCTTTGCCTTCTCTAATACTTTTTTAAGTCTACTATCATGCTCTTTTACGTCTGATCCATATACTAACAAATCATCCATGTACACTTCACATCCATCCACACTTTCAAATATCATTTTAAATGTTCTTTGGAAAACTTCTGGACTTGTTTTTAAACCATATGGTAACTTTTTAAAACAGTACCTTGCAAATGGCGTTGCAAAAGTACATAGTTTACTACTATTTTCTGTTAACCTAATTTGATGAAATGCTGCTGCAGCATCCAATATACTAAAAACTTTAGCACCATTTAGCTTAGCCGCGATTTCTTCAAATGTAGGTAACTTGAAATATTCCCTTTTTATATTATCATTCAAGTGTTTAGGGTCTAAACATACTCTAATACTTTCACTATTTACTTTCTTTACTATAACTAAAGCATTTACGAATTCAGTTGGTTCTGTAACTTTTTCAATAATCCCTAATTTTTCTAATCTATTTAACTCTATTTTTAAAGGTTGCATTAACATAAATGGTATTTTTCTACAAGGTATACACATACCTTGAGCTCCTTCTACTAACTTAATATCATAAACGACCCCTTTAATATCTGAAATCTTCTCTTCAAATACTTCTTTATATAATTCTACTAATTTATTATACTGGTTTTGAACTTGTATAGTATTGACATTAACTTTTACCATATTCAACTTAAATAAAGTAGGATGTCCTAGGACTACTACTGTTGAAGGCTCAGCTTTTACTACCTGAAATACTACAACCTCATTTTTATTTCTTATGTTACAATTTAATTTAACTTGTCCTAATCTTTGAATATTAGAACCATTGTAATTTTTCAAGTCTACCTTACTTTTGTCTAACTCTATATCTCCAATTATGTTTTTTAAAATAAAATCTGGTATTACATTACAATCACTACCTGTATCTAATTTTACCTTAACTGGTACGTCTTGTATCATAATTTCTTCCATAAATTTGTTTTGTGCCGTTCCTACTAAGTTAACTGTTCCTATGAACATTTCTTGCTCCTCTTCTCTTGTATCTTCTTGCACTACATTTACCTCTCTATTTCTACAAGCATCTGCAAAATGATTTAACTTTTTACATTTATTGCATGTTTTACCATATGCTGGACATTTTCTGTAGGGATGGTTTCTATTGCACTTTACACATTTATTTTTAGGTGTCCTTTCTCCAGTTGTATGGTTTTTGTTATAACTTCTATATTTGGTTACATTAGGTTTTTTCTTGTCTCTATTTATTGTACATACCTCAGCACTTGGTGTGGACATTTTTAGTAATTGTACACTTGCTAACTCATTAGCTTTACAAAGTTGTATACATTTATGCAAGTCTAGATTGTCTTCTTTGAACAACCTTTCTTTCACAGAGTTTTCTTTTATACCTCTTATAATTTGATCCCTTATTAAGCTATCTCTCATGTTTTCAAATCCACAATCAACACTTAGACTTCTTAAAGCAGTAATGAATTCATCCATAGTTTCATCTCCTCTTTTATCTCTTGCAAAGAACACATGTCTAATTACTGTCTCATTCTTTTTTGGCGTGAAGTAACTTTCGAATTTGTTTAGTATTATATCTGCATCTCTATTTTCCTCCTCTGTTAAATCAAACGTTTCATATATTAAGTAAGCAGCTTCACCTATTGTGTGTAAGAGAAGAGCTACCTTTTTCTCATTATCCAATCTATCTATTGCTCCGCTTGCAGTAACATATAGCATATATCTCTTTTTCCATCTTATAAACTCTTCTGCTACGTTCCCATCTATATTTAAAGGAGGTGGTTGCTTCAACATGTCCATGTTAACCTTACTTTTTCTCACTTCTTATATTTAATTCTTCTAATCTTCCCACTATCTATATTATCTTATTGTCTATACGTTTTTAATTACATTATTTTAACTGCGCCATGATATTTGTGGGAGATTGTTTAAATAAAAGTTGATTATTGCAGTAACATATTTTATTCCTCAACCTCAATATACAGTCCTGTGTGACAAGTGACACTTCATTGTCGCCAACTTACAATGCTTAAGCCTAGTTCATCTAACAATAACTAATTAATAATAATAAACTAAATAATAATACGAACCATAAATACAAAAACAACAAACTAATTTTCGAATTAGGTTATGACAACGTATTTATATCACAAATGACAGTTCAACAAAACTAAAATTATATTTAGTCGAATGTTACTCCGAGCGTAAACTACCTAGTTCCATAGATTAAAATTACTTCTAAAGTTACTCCCATACTAACCTCGGAGTAGCCTATTCCTTGTCTAATATGCGTTTATTAATAGCGTATCTGTCAAACTAATGGTTTAACTATAGAATAAAGTTAGTCTTAGGCTACTCCATGTTTATTAATAAGACCGTAAGAGATCATTTTTATTTCAAATCCAGTCTAAATTTATTGTTTGCTTTCTAAATTCTGATTAAACCATGAAAATAAAAACACCAATTTTGTGGACTTTCCAGTCCATCCAACTTGATTGCTTCAAGCCAGTAATGTCAGTATCATTTCACTAACTGTTCTTCGAAGTTTACAAGAAATGAAGCAACACTGAATATGTTAGATAAGATAGGATTTAAAAGAATGGGACACTTTTTTGAAAGGATTCTGTAGGATTTAATTCTACCTATCGCTCTTTCAACATGTATCCTGGCTTTGGCAATTTTTTTTTTGTTATCAGCGCCTCTTCCCCTGTTAATTTTTTCCTTTTCATTAACAGTGGTGGTGTATATAATTTTATTTTCATTTGATCACATATATCTTGAATTAAAAAACCACGATCTGCCATTACAACATCTCCTTCTTCCAAAAAGTTTGTAATATCACTTTTGTCGAAAATCTCCTTGTCAGAAATTGGTCCCTCAAATCCTTCACTGAAATATATGATTGCTCCAAATGGGCATATCCCCAATATAAATTCAACCGTATTCGAGTGTTTGTAAGTGGAGAAGGTATTACCTTGTTGACGAAAGTTTGATGGCATTTGCATTGGTATTTCTGTACAATCAATAATTAGAGTTATGGAGTAACCTTCAAAAATTTTGAAACAGTATGGTTTGTTCTTCATATTTCTACCAGCCTGAAACATGTTCTCTCTAATGCTAGAAATCTGATAGTACATAAATTGTATCCAAGTATAAAATATTACAGATATATTGTTTCTACTCAAATCAGTTAAAAAGGAAATATCATCCAAAGTAAAACCGCGCCTTAGTCTGACCAATGTTAAACACAATCTATCACGGTTAGATAGGTAGCACTTATTTGTGTTATAGCGATTTTTTTATTTTCATATTTACGGTAATAATTCAGTTTGTCTATCACAAAAGGGTCCAAAAAATTATATAATGCATCAAACTGAAGTGGAAATAATCCTAATAAATATTTGAATCGTTTCTCATTTCTCTTGAGGTTAACATACGAAAATATTAAATCACTTCTTCCAACAGTCTGAGTACATTATTAACAATAGTTTCAACATCCGTTTCATTATTATCTGGGGGGATAGTAGCCAAGTCTTGGTTGGAACTTGTTTGGCCACCTGTGTCGAAACTATTTTCATCAGAGTCTACCTGTACTTCTGAAGAAGGATTTGGATTCAGTTTATAGGTGAATTTTACAGAAAAGTGTTTACTACAAATGCAGAGTAGCGAGAAAGTCTGGCATCAAGTCATTTTCTTTGAAAAGAATAAACATATAATTATCAAATTTCAGGGTTATGAACGGTATTGTATTCTTCTGTCAAAGTTATGTGACGTCAGAACTCAATGCACCGCCACCATCTTGAATTTTTTTTAAATGGCAACGTAGGTCGAATGATATGTCACAGAAAAGCTTATTTCTTCCTCTTTCCAAAAATAGTGAATAAGTACAACATGACTTAAAAACAAACAAGAAACAAATGTCAAATACTCAAAACATGTAATTTTTGAACCCATACTAAATTACAACAATACTAACTAGGGTAATAACAAATAATCAACTTTCCTTATAACAAGTGCTCAAAATGTCGACCATCTGTTTCTTGGCAATAGTACAACCTATCTTGGAAGCTTCAAATAGAATTGTTGATCATTTGTGGATTAATCGCTTGCATTTCAAGACGTATGCGAGCTTTTAAATCTTGTATGGTCGTTAAAATAAACGCGATCCTTTAAGTAGCCCCATAAGAAAAATTCTAGTGGAAAATATTGCCGGTTACTCAATTTCATCCCTTCGACCAATCCATCTCTAAGGGAAAGTGGTATTCAAATATTGTCTAAAATTTCTGTGATAGTGCGCAGGTGCACCATCCTGCTGGAAAGTTGCATTCATATTTGGAAACAAATGATTTATTTCAGGAATAATTTGCTACTGCAGGAAATTGAGATATTTTTCACCAGTAAGAGCACCCTCAATAAAAAATGGACCAATCAAATAGTTTTTTACTAAAACGGCCCACACATCAACTTTTTGTGGGAATTGTGTATGGGTCTCATCCATGCAATGCGGATTAGAATCTGACCAGTGCCGACAGTTATGTCGGTTAACAGTGCCATTTAGACAGAATGTAGCTTCATCACTAAATATGAGGGAATCTAAGAAATTGTTTTGATTACCAATTTTCTCTAGAACCTTTTCACAAAACTCTAATCTTCTATCGAAATCATCTTCAGCTAATTCTTGGTGGTTCTGCATTATGTATGGATGAAACTTATTTTTATGTAAAATTGTTTGGACCGACTTCCTACTAATATCATGATTCCTTGCCAATTCATATGTACGGTGATTTTGTTGAATATCCAACAGGACATCTAAAGTCTTATCTTCGGTTGTGGCAGTTTTTGGTCTGCCAGACCTTGGACGGTCCTGTACGCTACCGGTTTCATGAAATCTACTCATTACTCTGGAAACTGTAGATCTACTTTTAGGGGCACGTTGAACATTTAAATCATTGAACAAATGCCTTTTTCATAAGCACGTTTTTTATCACCATAACCAATTAACATTATCTGGATTCGTTTTTTTTTCTGATAAATACGCCATTCTTAATTAACTGCTTACAAAAACAATTTAAACACTGTAGATGCCTTATACAAACACTAACTCACTTTGCTAAAAAGACTTTGATACTTTTTTTGACAGATATATTGTTTTGTTTAACAAAACAGTGGCGTACCAACAATGTACAAAATACAAGTAAATTAATAGAACTGCAATTTTACAGGATATTTTCTTCGTGGTGTTGTACTTATTCGCTATTTTTGGAAAGAGGAAGAAATAAGCTTTTCTGTGATATATCACTAGACCTACGTTGCCATTTAAAAAAATTCAAGATGGCGGCAGTACATTGAGTTCTGACGTCACATAACTTTGATAGTTCCTCTAAAAAACGAAGAATACAATACCGTTCATAACCCTAAAATTTGATAATTATATGTTTATTCTTTCCAAAGAAAATGACTTGGTGCCAGACTTTTTCTCGCTACCCTGTATATCTATATATTTGGGAAACCGGAGAAACTTGATTTTTTTATTTTTTCGTGAATGACTTTTACAATTTTTGTCATGGTCATGATTGTTGGCTTTCAAACTAATATCCTTTGGTTGCAAAGTAGTCAAGTTGAAATGCTAGGAAACGAGAAAAATATATTTCAATAAAAAAAAACATAAAATGTGTTTACAATCCTCACCTCAAAGCAGAAACACTTGTGATCCTAATTAAATTGTCTATAAACACAAAAAAATAACACAGATAAAACTAATTTCAAAACTCAGACACAATCATTTACATAAACAACATACAAATGATACAATAACAAAATGGACGGCGCATTTATGACATTATTGACGTGAAATCAGGTGCTCCAACACAACTTTCAGCCAATCAGCCATGACTTTTACAAATATCGATATTTGCATCAAATTACCCAATTTGAAGAGCCGAAGCTCCGTTTACAGATATTTATAAATAATACGAACCTTTACATGAAAAATTTGTTCTGAAATTTCCCTTCCCCAGTGGTAGAAAAATATGAAATTTTTTGGGTTGGTAACTTGCACCGAAGTCCCCTATTGCATTACAAAAACAAAATGAAACTTATTTTAAATAATAACCTACTGCAATACCATAAGTCAAAGGGAACTGTTTTTAAATTTACACAGTCAAAATGGAACCATTTTAACTTACAATCTACATCATCACACAATATCATTGGTCTACCATCATCCACTCCATTACAATAACAAAAATGTTCCACTTCTGAGGCACCCATTTGTCTTGTAAAGAATTTACCCAAGAGTTCTGGCATTATTATTTCAGAATGGTATTTGAGTGAAATTTCTGAATTTTCTCTCCAAAACTCCAAATCTGGGAGAATTCTTTGTTTAAAAAATACATTAGGAGACCAAACCACAAAATCACAGTATTGTAATTTAGAGACAAAAATTTGCATTTGTACCTGGTAATAATATTGGTGATCAATTTTTAAATAAGTTTTTCCATTGTTTTTGTAGAAACATGAATTTGTTAATTTAATATAATCGTCAATATCGATTAAATCTTTCAATAAATATGGACACTTCACTTCTAAGAAACCTTCCAAACAACACTCGCAAAAAACTAATCTATCTGGCGAGGCAGCTAGGTGGCCACTTTTCGTTAATTAGAAGTCCAACTTCATTTGTTTGGAAATATTGATGGTTCTCCTCCTCTTCCATATACTTTTCATATGCTTATACTGCTAAGTGTTTATGAGATAAATCCCAAGTGGTTTGTTTAGTGCTCAACTTCACTTTGGTTGAGTAACAAATTGTTTTTATTAAAGACAATGATGGTTTGTCTTTTTTCGTTTTACAAACTAATTTAAACTTGGACGCAGTGACCCTACCTGCTCTTTGGACATACGGACGGCGATTCACCACTACGTTGAAGAAATTAAAAGGCAGGAAAGGACATACCGTTCAGTTGCCATCTTCACCGACAGTCAAGCGGCACTGAAGGCACTCGATTCCTTAGAGGTCAATTCTAAGCTAGTATGGGATTGTATAGGTGCCTCAAAACGCTTTTGGACAACATTGAAAGTCATGGTAGCCTGGGTACCAGGACACGAGGGTCATAAGGGCAACGAATTGGCGGATGAAACGGCCAGACAAGGCTCATCAATGTCATTTATTGGACCGGAACCCTTCTGTGGCGTCGCAAAGTCGACAATAAATATGGCCTCAAAGAAGTGGGTGGCACAGAAATCTCTAGAATGGTGGGTAACCTCATCAGAACAGAGACAGGCGAAACATTCATTAGAGGACATTCGCCAACTTTTACGGCAGACCTAATAAGCAAAGATAGGAAAACTGTCAAAGCCGTAGTGGGTGTGTTAACGGGGCATTGTAACAGGCACGCAGAGCTAATGGGGTTGACAGACGAAGCTATGTGCAGACTCTGTCACCTAGAGCAGGAAACTGCAGAGCACATTTAATTTAAAAACAAATTATGAAATACAGTTCCCGTGACACTTAATCGATAACACACAATAAAAGATATATGTATTCTAAATTACCTTTCTTCCTCCCCGCCACTTTCTTCGTAGTCCACATTTTTTACGATATACGTGTTGTTAATTATTGTGATGTTAATGGGGGAGGGTGTACTTGTAGACGTTGGTGGATGGATGAATCCGATTAGGGTCGCCAACCCTTTGAAAAAAAATGTAAATATGTACCATGATTTCACTGAAAATAATTTAGAAATTTTATCCATCTCAAAAAAAAAATAAAAAATTTTGAAGTTAGAATTAATTTTTTGACATTTATACCACAGATCACCTACCTAAAAAGAGAGGAGATGGTAGTATTGTTTTCAAACAAATAACTTTTAGTAATACACAAATATGAGAAGATAATTACAAAATGGGCTAAAAAGGAAAATTAAACTAAAAATACCAACAAAATAATGAATATACAAGGAACATAAAAAATAAACTGACATGTGTTTTGTATGATGTTGATAAAAGACCAATCATCAAGCTGATCTATTTCATAATAACTCATAATGATCTCTTTTCCGGTCTCTTACGGCGTTTAAGATATTTATTATGGGCCAATTGAAATGGACCATCTCTGTTAATCACTCTCATGTCATTACCTTTCAAAACTCCTTTAAGATTTTTTATTAGGGTCACTGTCTTATGAAAATCTTTGCTGCACCGGCTTCTGCAAATAAAGATGGTAATATGAGGAAACTGACAAATGTATTTCAAAAATATTTATAAAGAATAACATTTTTTCATACAAAAAATAGCTTATATTAAAAAAAAACATGAAGCATATTTCTACAGTTTGCTAATATTACTGTTAACTAAAATGTGCACACCATTTAAAACACTTAGTTTACAAGATTATGACTATCATTACTTCTATATAATTTATTGGGTAGCTACATTTGGATATTTTTAATTAGCTCAAACACACAATACATATGATTGTAAACATTTACATATTTGTTTCTCGAAACTGCTTACCTTCGAAAAATGCTTGGACCTTTCTTCGGGAAATCCTTTTTTTGTTCCTTTCAGTACCTGTAGACAATTTATTCATTTACTAATATAATACTATAAAATATGTAATTTAGTTAGTTTTTGATGGGAATTAAACAACCCAAATAATATAACAAAAGGAACATACAGAAGATATACTATTTTATACATACCATCATTTGATAATTGCTCGATACTCTCCAATTCATCCACCTCTAACTCCTTACTCGTGGATTGAATAGCTATAACATAAAAATTAGGAGTTAAATAAATCAAATAATATAACAAAAGGAACAGACAGATGATATCGGACATTTGGAAGCTACTATTTTGGGTGTTTTTTCTTTCACTTCTGAAGCAAAAGGCTCAATAACATACATCAGTGGTGTCATAAGCATTTTCCCCAATTCATTTGTGAAGCAGTTACAATAGGTACCATCCTTCTGTATAAGGCACCATACATCCAAAGGTTTCAAGCTGGTTTTTTGTGAATGTTTAACCTAAAACTTAACACGTATCTTTAATACTTCAAATAAGGTAAACAAGTACTTGCACTAAATTTTCAAAACAACATTTTATCACAAAATACAGTGATCCAGACAAAAATGAAAAATGATAAAAGTGAATGATTATTTTATATTAACTTTTTAACTTTTATAAAAATTGCTTTAAACCTAAAACTAATAATGTGTATGAGCTTTTCTAGCTTGCAAAACTTACCCATGAGATGAAGGTATGTTTGCGATAAAATTTTTAACTATTTATTGGCCTAGCTATTCTTATTCATCAATGGAAACTTCCTCAACATGCTGTAGGGTTTCTCAGGCACTTTTTATTATTTTTTTTATTGGTGAACCATTTTACCTATTTAAAGCACGCCTCAGCGTGTTTAAATCGAACTTTCAAAAACGCGCGTTTTTTAAAGTTACCTTGGCAACATCAACAACTCGAGAAACGAAGTCTAAATGACAATTTTTTCATTATTGATCTGACAGGAGTACTTTGTAACGTCAAAACCTTTATTCGAACAATATTTAATAATTTCAATTTTATAAATGAAAATGGAAAGTACAGTTGGTATTGTTGAGATATTAATATTTCGATTTTTCAAATCGGAGACAACGGTATTTAAATTAATACTATTAACATTCTCAGAACTCAATAAGGTTGAACTTCCATCAATGGCACTCCCAATAATGTTGGAAACATTATTCTTATTGCTAATGCTCTCTTCAACGTAACCAGTCGCCACAGCTGCCGATTTCCATCCTTCTTGTCGTTGAATTTGATCTATTGTCATGCCACTATTTGCCATAATGGTAGCGGACGTCCGTCGAAAAGCATGTCCCGTGTATTTCTCAGGATCATCCAATTTAAGATATCGTGCAATTTGCAAGGGACATGATCTAAATGTATTAATACCAACCACTTGATTGGTACATTTCCCCTTATCATATCGTAAGAAAACTCTGTCTCTACTTACATTTTGGAGGCGCAATGATAAATACTGCTCCACCAAACGCACATAACTAATTGCTTCACTGTCGACTACAGTAAAACGTCGAGCCTTCATTGTCTTAGACGGTCTGATAGTAATAACTAATACGCTTCCTTCTTCTTTGATATCATGTAAGCGCAAATCGCATAATTCACATCTTCTACAAGACCCAAAGATACCGCAAATGGCTATCACCTTCAAAAATAAATACGTAATGTCCAGTGCATCTATGAAAAACTTCCGCAAATCATCTTCATTGAATACATATGCCTTCTTGGCTACGTCATTCTTACTAATTGCCCTCATGAATACATGCACTTTTACAAATGATTTTATTTCGACTCCTTTGTTTATCCTCAACAAACATTGTAATTTCGAATGGATAGCCCACATAGTCGACGCATTGTACTGCTCCGACATTTCTGAAGGTAAGCAAGCACAACTCGTTCATTTATATCTGTAACGTTTTTCTCTTCCATCCATTTGATAAACTTGTCTTAAAGACAAAATGCAAATTAGTTAATGTTTTTCTCTTTTCCATGATATCGCATGGTATACTGATGTAGCATCACGGCTTCGCCGTCGTGCTCGAAAAATCGTGCGTGTTTTAAAGACCCTAATATCCACTTATCTTTAATATACTATTTTTATAGAGGATATTTCCAATATTTGTTTCAAAACAATAAACTCAAGTATTGCATACCACAACAAAAACTCCATTGACTAAAGTAGTATGCTTGTAAACTTTTATAAGCCTTCATCTGCTCTTTGGTGTAAAAGCTGTGTGAAAACACCAAATAACTGATCCATGTTGGTTACCGGTGGCTCTCCATCAATTAAACAATTTAGATTGACAGGATCTAAATTAAAGGGATCCAAGCCATTCAATATATTTAGTTTCATTTGATATCTACAAAAACATTAATAATAAATAAAAACAAAACAATGTTCCAGCTTGTTAACATTACTTTTCACCAATATCAGCATGCTCTTGCATTAACTTCTTAAGATAATTGCTTTCCATTTTAAAATGAACTCACTAAAAAGTCGATAACAAAATTCATAAAAACTAAGAAAAGTTATATACCTATTCTAAATAAAAAATACTAATCAAATGAACGATATACTAAATACTAATAAAATATACTAAATTGAAACAAAATATACTAATAAATTCGACGAAAAAAGTCTTGAGCACTGTTTAAGATGAATAGACAATACAAAACTAACCTGTCTGCCTAATTTGTTTGCCCTAGACGGCCATATTGGGTCACGTGATCTGGATTGCCTAATAGACCGAACATGTGGTATGTGAATGTGAATACAACAAATAGTTTTTTATTTATTGGCCGATTAAATGTGCTGGAATATACAGCTCGACCAGTGTAGCTTGAGACTTCAACATTTGTACAGTAAAAAAAAATTAAAAAACTTTAATATTTACTATACTGAGGTATTATCAACACGTTAACGGACATACAAATTTAGGCGAGGGTATGTTTGGTGACACTTCAGCAACTTTCCTAATATAGGAGTAATTATTTTTTTTCTTTTTTAAAAGGACCCTGAACGTCTATGGAGGTCATGTATGGAAAAAAACTTACAAACGGCTATAGACGTCCTTGTCACAATACTGACATTTTTCTATACCACTTGTGACAATGACGTCTATAGACGTCTCTATCGTTTGACTAAATACATCATTTTTATTATAATATAAAATATAACTTATGAATGCCAGAGTTTAAAACAAGGTGCCGGACATAATGGCGGCTTCTCCAGACAGGTTTCGCATCTGAACCTCGTTTCTCTGCGGACCTTAGTTTTGGTGCATTGCCTGCATTTTAGGAAAAAGCTGTTCTTTTTATGGTTCTCAGGGACAGGAATGTTTTCCAGATAATGTTGAGTAGGTGGCCCAATATTCCGTTTTTTTCTAATAGGATTCCGTTTTACGAAAGTTCTGGCATCTGAATCATGTGTTATATCTAGGAGAGAAATTATAACTGATTCTCTGTACTTTATATATGAAATTGGCGTCACTGTTTTTGAGTAAAGGAAATACGAGTTCCATAATGCTATGTCCAACAGTCGGAACAGCACCTTTTTATACCACCTAATCGTCTTGCGCGGACAGCTATTGTAACTTAGCATTTGGTCGCTGCGGTCTATTCCTGACATATGTCGATTATAAGCGTCAATTTTACATGGCTCATTTTTTTCAACACCGTACTTGTTTCTGATAGTAATCATATTTGGTTTATACCCAGTAGTTATTGCAAGTACGTCGCGTTTGTCCTTCCTGTAAGATGAAAGGGATAATATTATAATAAAACTCAGCGATAACGTATTATCTGGATTTACTCTTTCATTTCTTGACAGCTATTTTTATACTAAGGTTAAACTGCCAAAATGATCCCATTTTAAACAGCCCACTTTACCTCTCAGCACCACCAACCCGTCCCTTTAATTCTGACCACCTGCACGTGACACGAGGGGGTGATATAAACAAACTTCGGTTTCCAAGCAAAGTGAGTGATTTGTTAATGGGTCTTGTCCAATGAATATAGTAATCTGGAAATATGAAATATAACATTCCACTCACTGATATATAAACTAATATTGTCTTTCTTTTGCCACACATGTTCACCTTTGCGTAATTTCCTCTTGACAACAAGTGTAGGATTTCCACGACGATTTACACGTAAAGTGCCTGTTGAGTGAGTCTTTAATCGCAGTAGTTTGGATGACAATGAGACACTATTATAAAAATTGTCCATATAAACATAATATCCCTTATTAAGATAAGGCGCTAGAAGCCTTAGAACAAGATCTTCTGTTTTGGAATTGGTGTTCTCTGCATCGGACTCGTTCGTGTTTCGACCCTGGTAGATTTCCATATTCAAAATATGACCGTCATGGGAAGTAAGCTCATAAAACTTAATTCCATACCTATTCTTTTTATTTTTAATATACTGCTTAAATTTCAGCCTCCCTCGAAATAAAAGCATGGACTCGTCTAGAGATAGTGCTTCTGAAGGATAATACACCGAGTTACTATTTTTTATAACTAGGTCCAACAAGTTTCTGACTTTTCCCAAACGATCATTCTGATTTTCGTCATCCTTATTTGCACTCAGACATCGAAGTATTTGTTCAAACCGGCGACCACTTAATGTATGCAAAAAAAGTGGATGGTAGTAAAGTGGATGATAGGTGAATATCTGTCTAATAACCGGTACTTTTATTTGGCCTTGTAACAGACACAAGGCAAAACATTTTTTCAGTTCGCTTTCGGTGATAGGCTTGAACTCACGAAACCGACTATGCCGTGTTTTTGGCCGATTAGAGCTGTGCAGTTTTTCTCCATATTTATTGGTACTAGTCAGTAAAAGATTTAATATTTCCTCGTTCCAAATTTTCTCAAAAACTTGAATTGGTGACATATTCTCTATACCATCTATCTTTATACCACTTTGGGCTTCGTCAAAATTAAAGTTGGGAATATCGTCAGACACGTCCACCCAATCACCATCATTTTCGTTTTCCTGTTGATCTTCATTTTCGGTTTGGCTATCTTGATTGGATATTCCAGGGGTATCGCTCCCTATGCCGTGCTGAGGATGGTCTATTTCATTTTCAGCTTGTTCACGTTCGAAGACATTTTCACTAGCTTCCTCACCTTCAGACTCCGAAGGCACGTATTCGGAATCTTGATTTTCACTTATACACTCACTGCTACTCTCAGACTGAATTTCATTATCGGGTATATTTTCATACCAACGAAGCAATTTTTCTTCCTCCTTCTTATCCATATTTGTACTTAACAAAAGAGCTCGGTCAAATAATCCGTCCTTACCCAATTCAAGAATTGTCTACTTACCTATCCTACTCTCATCTACATCCAAAGAGTAAACAAAAGCACCAGAACGACACGCTTATATCCAAACACACGCAAAAGTCGCACCGCAGACACGTATTAATAATCAACTGAACCACGAAACCTTCTGTTCGCATTTCTGTGTTCAAGCACATGCCACGCTCTGAAACCCCCACTACTTAAAGTATAATAGTTAAATAAATGCTTTTGATATGACACTGTCTTAGTACAACACAAGAAATAGACATCTATACACGCCGTTGCATCAGAAAGAGCGATTAAGAGAGGACGTCCATAGACGTCGTAAAATCACAGTGTCACAACAAACATTTTGACAACAACGTCTATAGACGTCGGTGTCCGTTAACGTGTTAATTATTATTTCAAAGCTGTGAAAATGATTCATAATATCGTTGAGTATTGGATGCAGGCGTTTAATAAAAATCTATGTTCTCAGAAGGTGATGCCATTGGCGTAGAAGCGATAGAAGTATTGGTTGAATTTGAATAGCCCTGGTTCGGTGACGGCTTTGTGTACGTATTTGATGTGATGGATTGTAATTCAATTTCCCCAACGATTGCCGATACTTTTGCTTTTGCAAGTGCACGATAATATGGCGGTAACTTTTTTACTGTTTGTGCCAACCCATGAAAAAGGGCTTCCACATCATCTTTTTCTTCATTTTTCAAAAGATAATCCATAACCACAGCTGATGCAGAAGTTTCTCCATTTTTTCTTTTTTTTTGCACTTTCTGTTGCCCAACTAAGCTTCTTTTCGGACAACATTTTTCAATGGCTATTTGTTCATTAATAGATGAATTTGGCTCAGTCTCATCCATTTCTGACAAAGCCGCATCTTCAAATTGGGAATCTTGAGTATTCGTGTTAATCTCCAATGAACAAACGGATGTCCTATCATGTAGAAATGGAAGGAGGAAGTTCAGTTCATCTTGAAACTTCCATTTTTTTGATGCCGTCTAAATGCATCTCTTAGTCCATTCCACTGTTTTTTGCAAGCTTTTACTGAAATGTTGAAATAAAAAAAATAGTAATGGAACTGAATTAACAAAATAGAATTATCACAAGAGCATAATTAATTAACAAGTACTTAATACAATATATTTTTTAGGTATCTAGTTACAGAATATTCTATGAAAACGATTGCATATAGTTTTCGACTTGGACATTCTACAATAAATTCAATTATTTTGGAAGTAACATATGCAATTATTTTAACTATGAAATCCGAATGTATTCCTGAGCCTACAATTGAGAAATGGAAAAAAATAGCGAAAGAATTTTGGGAAATATGGAATTTCCTAATTGTATCGGGGCTATTGACGGGAAGCATGTCCAAATAATTGCTCCAGCAAACAGTGGCTCATTATACTTTAATTATAAAAAAACTTTTTCGGTAAACCTTATGGCTTTGGTCGACGCTAAATATCGATACCTTTTCGCCATAACATCGTATGTCTCGTTTAGTAAATTTTACAGTACGGCAGTTTTTTCAATAATCATGTTTAGAAATGTCCGTTTGAAGTGAAAATTGGCATCCGGACGCATTATGATGAGCTTTTGGCGAAATGTAATCCTTTTTTTTCAAAATGATTTCAGATTTTTTGTAGTTGGACTTACGATACTTTGCCTACATCAAAAATAAGTTCCCATTGTAGTTTTATCGTAAGTCCAGCACTTAATTTTGGTAAATTTAGAAATAATTTCACTTCGAGATAATTTATCTTAAGTTCAGCACTTACGTTAAAAATTATTTATCTACGCCCGTTATAAGAACACCAAATAATCATAATAGGCATTTTACTGAACACAACTATCTTTGGTAATAAAGTAACAAAAGTTTATAACTCTTATGGTATTGCATCTGTTATAATAAATGTATTATATATAGCTAATCAAAAAAAAATTAATCTTGGGATACTTCATCGCTTCCGTCTTCCTCATCGGATTCTGCTAGCTGATCTGAAGTATCCGACGTTTTCATTTGCCTATATTCGTTTTGGAACCTAATGGGAATTATGTTTTTGTCGCAGAGATCAATTAAGTCCCTTTTCTTTTGAACGGAAATGCATAATTTTTGAGAGTAGCGTCTTTTTGGTTTTTTGTTTTTCAAATCCATCTTGAAATTTATGCAATTCTGGCCATTATATGAATAGTCAACCGCTACATTTGGATTACCTTTCTCAAATTTTATATTTTTAATCTCTCTGATTTTTATAGGTTTTCCGTTCTTACATTTGAATTTACTCGCTTTTAGTACATCATCAGATATCTTTTTCCATTCTAAGAAGTCACTGAAGTCCATTTTTATTGTTTCAAAGGGTTTAGGTTTGGTACGAGAGTTGGATATCAATGTATACCATTCTGATGGTGCCCATACTACGCGTTTTTGATAAACCGCTCAATTGTTGCGTGAACAGAGTCCACAGGTATATAAGTATGGCCTGGAAGTAAGTATCGCACACTGATTGACGTTATATTAACCGAGTCCTTAAGAAAAGTCGAGATCATTACAAACATTGCTTTGTTTTTATTCTGACCATAACAACTATCACAATTTAGTAACACGTGTTTGACGGTTTGTCTCCGATCAATTTCTTGCAAATATTTGTAAACTATGTTGCATATTTCGTTACTTCCACGCTCCCCGTCACATTCGCCCCACAAATAACAAAATCCATTTTGAGTTCCACTCTCGTAAACAGTAAGGTTGTAATAAGCATATTTTCTGGTATAAAACAAGAGCAAATTGTCGCCATGGGGTGTGTTTAACACCTTCTGCAGGTCGAAACTGGCACATATAAATTCTGAATCCGAAACAGATTTCTTCTGATCAGCTAGAAATGACTCTTTGCAAATATTTTTGTTTTCCGAATGTTTTCCATACAATTGCTTTGTTTCTTCTGTTTCTTCAAAATCTTTGTCCTTTCTCACTTCACATACCTTACATTTATCTTTCTTCGGCAAGTGAAATCCGATATTGAATTCCGAGTTAAAAATCTTCCGGAAAACCTGTAGGAAAACGATATCGTTCTTAGTTATGCCATTTTCTAACTGATTTTTCTTAAATAGTTCTCATAAGAATGATACGTTGCGAAATTCAGTGGGTAAGTATTTTCTCGATGTTTTATTCCTGCAGTAATGAGATGGGACGGCGGGAAGCATCGTGATAAAATCTAAAACATTCTGCTTCTGCTCTTTCCCAGTTTTGTTATGGGGGGCATGCTTACCCCTCTGATCTGTTTTGGAACATGCGCCACACAAAGAATTTTTTTTCGTATATCTCAAAGTCATTTGTGATATACCCAAGGTTTTCAATAAGAATTGTTGGCATACCTTGTGTTCCACATCATTCCATCTAATGATATATTTGAAGGAACATTGTCTTCTGCTTTGATCAGCCTCCTGTTTTCGACGTGTTATTTCAACATCTTTTATGCACGAAAGCAGCCAGTCTCGTTGCCTCCGTAGGCTTCCTAAGCCCCAATAAAATTCGAAAACATGTTCTCTTACTGTTTCTGGAAATTTTGAAATGCACAGGTTTGGACAATTATTACTGCAAGGATTCTCCTTCACAGACTTCTTTGCACCGAACTTGTTGAGACTTTTTCTTATAGCCTTTTTGCAAGGGTTTTTCTGTTTTCTCAGACTAGTTTTTCCCATTCTATCTACTTCAGTGTCAGACGAGCTGCTGTAATCACTATTAGCGATATTTTCTTTCAAAGGAATATTCTGAAGAGGGACGACGGAAACGTTTAGCTGTACTCGTACCTGTAGTACGAGTATTTTGATCATTCTCGCTCCATAATCAACGAGTTTCACAAAAGGCCGTTTTGAAACTACTAGATTGTTTTGGTGAAGGTTATCAACAACTGAAGAACTTTGCACATTAAGATTGGAGACTATTTCTGTTCCATCGGCAGTGATAGTATGAGAATATATTATAGGTTGATCTAGACTAATTATAACGGTGTCTGAAGATTGTAAATCATTCAAGTTTGAGATTTGACCGACTTCTGAGGAAATACTGGTGCTAGTGCATGTATTTGAGTCTATAATGGTATTTAGGGCTTCCTGTGATACCGGTGGAATCTCTTCGCATGCGCTTGATACTTCCGAATGTGCAATGTCATAGAAAGCTGATGAATCTTGAAAATAATACGGAACTGAAGATATTTCAGAGAATTCGCTGCCACTAGCAGCTGATAGGTGTGACTCAAATTATTGTGGAGACTCGGACAAATTTGATACTAAAGACGGTATGGCATTTGTTTCTTCTGTTCCTTGAGACCTTAGAGCTAATGTTACTAGACGTTTTGATCTTGTAGTCATGGTTATAATCTGAAATGAAAGATTAATTCCTCGTCAAATTCTAGACTAATTTCATATATATGTATAGGACATGATACAACATGGAATCACTCTAGAATCGATCTAGGAATTAAAAATGCAATAATGTATAGGGCGCTCTATTTAAAATTATCAAATTGGATACATTACGCGGTAAACCACCTACCCCGTTTATTAGAAAAGTTTTAAAATGCACTGTTTGTAAGTATAGACTACTTTTGTATTGAAAATGTTTCGAATTTCTTTCGGTAATGGAGTTATTAAAAAATATATACGCTAGCGTGAGACACCCTATAGATTAGAAGTGTGTCAACGTTTTGTAAGACCGTACGAAATAAATTGGGATTGTTGTAAAATAGTACAGAAAGAACAAGTAATCAAAAACAGTGCAACTTAGCACAATAGTTATCATACCAATGAAATTATCTACTTAGAGACCCTTAAAACTTGTAGAAAACCACGTTATGTTAAGATGATTATGAATTAGAACTACAGTCACAAAACGTCTTCTTTCAAATCTCAATGAAAACAACTAAAAACCATAATTAGTTGGAGAAACAAACATAATTGTGGTACTTACGTTCTTACTCCGCAGCGATACACAATGAACTAAAATCTCGGAATGCACTTCACCGCATCGTGAGTCGCACATTTTGTACCACGTGTGTTTTAGCAAATACAAATTAGATTTGTTTACATTTTTATGTGTCTTACGTTACCGATTTTTTCTTCAACACTATGCTATTCTACTTTACGATAATTTGCTGGAATGTGCCTGTGGACTTGCTAGTTACGATAGTTCAATAAATCCATTTTCCCTAAATTTATCACTTACGATGCTTGTACGAATTTCCTAATAAATTCGTACAATAGTGGGCCTAACTACGGCCCTGTCCGGTTATATTTTCTTCTTCTTGAGACGCCTAATGCGAGCTTGACCGAAACCTCTCGAGGCGCCTCCGAAAAAGTCATAATTAGTAGCAGTTACAATCTGAACTCTCGATAGTGCACTCTGTAGTCAAAAAGTTCACGGGCTTTATGCTCCCATATTTAGTTTTTAATGTTAAGTAATTTATTAGTGTTTAGTGCTTGCCCTTACAAAATGGGGCCTAAACTCAATCTCTCTAATTTTCATCCAATAATTTATTGTGTTAGAATAATCTACATAAACAAACAGTAAGTAACGTTTTCGTTATAATTGGCCGTTGGGATATGTCCGTTATCGGCATTCATACATGGTTGCCAAACGCTAGTGGCTGTTCCCTAACTCTAATGTTTAAACTATTTCAACTTTTATCTATCTGCACCGGACGAATTGCCGGATATTTCTTCATGAGTACTGTAAATTGTTTATTTCTTGTAAACCTTCATGTTTTTGTTGTTATTAATAAATATTTTATTGCCATTGTTAAATCAGAAGTCATACTCATTATTTTCCTGCGTTGTTTTATTCTTCCTGTATTATTTTTTGTATTTGGTTATCCCTCTGGCAATGTTATTGTCATGGGTAACGAGGTCCGATACTTCAATATCGGTGGTCCTTCGTTAGCACAGAAGGTTCCGCTAAAAGCTTTGAAGGTACAATACTTACCTTCAGCGACTCATCATCGATACTTCTTCCATAATCCTTCAATGTTATGGCAAAAAGGTATCGATATGCATTTATTGCTGTGAAAATAGGCAGCTATGGGAAAAATAGCGCCGGGGGCATTTTTCACAATTCCAAGTTGAAAAAATATTTAGAAAGTAAAACTCTTTGTCACTTAGAGGATAAACCTTTGCCTGGAATGACAATGAATATCTCACATGTGATTGTTGGTGATGAGGCGTTTCCCTTAAAAATTTATTTGATTAGGCCATATTCAGGAGCTCAATGTGATGATATAGAAAAACCACAGTCTAACTATCGGTTATCAAGGGCTAGAAGAGTTGTAGAAAACGCTTTCGGAATCCTTTCTCAGATATTTCGATTATACAATAAAAGAATACATTAGAAGCCTGAAACTGTAGACAAGGTTATATTAACCACCGGCATATTACATAATTTTATTGGGGCTCAATCACAATATCTTTTACCCAGGGTGGAAATACCTCCTTTGATGCATTTAATGTTAGGGACACATTTAAAACATTTTTTCAATCTCCCGCTGGCAAACTTCAATGGCAATAATATTTGTAACAATTATTGATAAATATAATTAATCTAGAACCTATTTCAACCATAAACTAAGTACTTAATAAACTGCTTTAAATTTTGTTGTTGTTGTTTTTTTTTACTTACCGTGTTGATTTAACTTTTCTGCAATTTCCATCCAAATGTTTTCTTTGTTCACTTCATCATGATAATTCTTGTCATTATAATTATATAAAATCCCTTCGTTGCGGACGAATTCAATTAACTTTTCCAAATCCATTTGTAATTTCTCTAAAATATATATATTTTATATGTAATGAGAACATTTTCATAAATACCATTAGATATTAACATTTACTTTATTATTTATTTAATTATATCAATAAGTACTATATTTCGGCCAACCGTCATATACCCCTTATACACCGAAATTCCTAATCTAAATAATATCATTCTTGAAACCATACTGAATGATTTTGGAGACAATTTAACTAAAATATATACAGATGGATCCAAATGTGACTATGGTACAGGAGCAGCATTTTTTGTTTCAAACATAAATCATGTTGAAAAATTTAGAATAGCAGACATTTTTTCAGTTTACTCTGCCGAGGCTTTGGCACTAAAACAATGCTTATTATGGTGTACACTAAATCCATTTCAAACAGTTGCTATAATGACAGACTCAAAATCCGTTTTACAAGCTATAGAAGGGTCTCCTATAAATATTTATAATCAGGAACTAATTTTTGAAATAAGAAACTTACTATACCAATTAAAAATTAATAATAAACATATTATTCTCATATGGGTAAAAGGTCACAGCGGCATTGTAGGCAACGAGAAGGTTGATCAGGAGGCAAAAGAAGCTTGTAAATTAAAAGAATACTTAAACTTTTTCTGCCAAAGTGATGTAATTAGCATGCATAAAAAATCTATTAGAATCAGATGGAGAGAAGCTTACAATAACCTAAGCAGAACATCAAAAAGCTTCTACTTCCAGCTTCATACAAACCTACCAAATAATATTCCACACATAACAAAGTTTGATTATAGTAGAAAATACACATCAACTATAACGCGACTAAAACTAAACCATGGTTGCTTTCCGGCGCACCTTCATAAATTGGGTATTCTACAGTCTCCATTTTGCGACTGCGACAACGTATCGATCGGTGATACTAATCATATATTTCTAGAGTGTAAGAAAAATGAAGCGGCTATATCTAATTTATATATGTCTTTAATGGGCCATAACTTTCCTCTTCCACTTAATATTAGTTCTCTCCTGGCATGCATAGAAAAAGCTACTTTAGATTCTATAATAAACTTCATCAAGCAATTAAAAATAGTTCTTTAACCTAGACACATTCAATATAGAACAGAAAAAAATAATAAAATAAAAGTTCTGTGACCAATAGCCTTCGGCTGAGGCCATCCCTGCTACCACACACACACACACAATTATATCAATCATAAAATTAATTCTACAATTATTTGCAATATTACTTACCTATTTTCTTACGAACTGAAAACAAAGCTGGAAAAGAACTGATGCTAATTCATATTATGCGTTCAGACAAGCTCCGCATGTACGACATCCGGCAAATATTCTCCGAGAGAATACTGTACGGAAGCGTAACGTGCCTGATACGTTACGTGCCCGATAATGTGAATGCATTTATACAATTCATATGTAAACCCTTATATAAAAAATTTACAATATTTTCCTGAACTGAAACGATACGTCGTGATAATATGAACAGACCTTTACTCCTATGTTGTCAGCAGTGACTACAGTTTTGAGTGCCATCTGAAGTTTGGCCGCAGGAACTATATTCATAGAGATACTACAGATATAGGCAACAAGTCACCTCGGAACCTGTCGGAGAGAGAGATCCATCTAGGGATGTTAATCTGAATTATTTGGACGGGAAATTCAGCGGGAACTAAATATTATACTGAGGGAAAATTTGAGTCGGACACATTGCAGCCCATGAACTGGACGTCCATTTCCTGGGCGTCGGAATGTCTGATTCATGGGATATGTGGTTTTTAAAATAACCTCAAAATATAATTTTTACGAATTGTTATATCAATGATTTAACATACCTGTCTGAGAAGGGATAATCACTTGATGTTTGTATAAAAAAATCGGCAACTAATCGTCACTAGAAACGTAGCTATTCACTTCGCAAATTTACGTAAATATTTACTTCACCGGCAACGGATTTTTCAAATCATGCCTCGTCAACAAGACGCGAGCCACAGATTCGGCCAATTTCCAAGAGATGTCGCTTGATGTTGCGAAAATGGGATTTACGTAAACGATGCTAAATTACTATCGGGTGTAGTAGAAAACTGTAGCGTCCGGTTCATGGGCTGTCCAATTCAAAGGAACTCCTCCCTACCTATAAGAGGGATTACCTTCGAAATAAAGCAGTATATCTAATTGATCTTCGTTGTTTGCATGAACTAGTCGCCTTTTTCTATTAAAACTACCGATATTATTTACCTGTTGGTAAATACGTCTGAACGTATTATTGTCTGCGGGTGTTGGACGATTTGGATACAACTCCCAGTATGCTCTTTACGCTGCACGTTTATCTTTGTTATTTTCTATATAGCAAGTGAATATTTGAATTTTTTCTTTTACACTGTAAACCATTTTGAATGTTTCAATAAAGATATGACATTTAATAAACATGACAGTTGTGATTTTCATAGTTTTCTTTGATAATATTGACTTTTCAATATTTATAGTATCTAGTTTAATTTACTATATTTATCCTTAAATATCTTAAGAACGGTGTAAGGCAGGGGTATGATATGGTATATTTTTGAAATTAGAAGAAAAACATCTTTTCAAAAATCTCATTTAAAAAAACGAATAATTTTTTTGTGTCCCCTAAACTACGCACGCCACTGTACTTTTGTTAACGTTATAATAAAATTAGTTTATAACCACAGAAGTTTTATTTCAAATTGTTTTTTGTTTATGTAATAATAACTATGGTAAGGGCTGGGACATTTATAATGAATAACCCTGTACAAGAGTATGTTGCATAATCTTTTTCTGTATTATCTGTGGCTGACTTTACTTCTAGATTAATAAGCCAATTAGATTTAATATAGTTTCCTGCTAGACACGTTTCACCTGTTTCCTTGTCAAAAATTTCCAATTTTGTATCATCTAAAAATTTTTCCTAAACCAGCATCTGCAAATCGTCTAGGGGAAATTAAATTGTGTGCTATATTTTCTGCCGATAATAAATTTGTTAATTTTATTCTGTTGTGTTTTGACTTCAAGTAAAGGTCACCGACTCCATCTATTTCGATATCGGCTGACTTATTTTTGTTAGCACTTTTGATAATCTCACATGTGCGACGTCTAAAATTACTTAATAATAAACTTTTATTTATTATGTGCTCAGTTGCGTCTGTGTCTGCAACGAAAGTAATATTACTAATATTATCTATGTTATTAAAATTCATACCTGCTGTTCGTGCATGGGGTTTCTTGTCTTCATTTTTCGACGAACTGGCTTGCCTTTCAAAGTATCTAGGATTATATTTTGAATATCCCCTGGATCTACCTCTAGACTTTCCTCTGGTAGTGAATATTCTTCTGGAAGTACTTCTTCCTCTAATACGACCTCTACTTCTATTATGCTCGTACTGCTCTGAATTTTGATTGAGTGCCTTGTTTTGAGGGCACGAGTTTGCGTTGTTGTTTGTTATGGTCTTGCATATGTAGGAGTACCATTCACCAGACTGGTCACATTTGTAGCATTTATCGTGATTCGCTTAGAATTTTTGGCCTGGTTTACACTAGTACCAAGTACTTGGCTGACTCTCATGAGGAACTTCTGATTTTTTGTCGGCTCCGATTTCTAGTAAGTGAGCTTTTAACTCCTCCAAGGTCATTGAGTTTTTTGTGATACTCCGGTGTATTAGATCAGCTACTCCAACCTCTGGAATTGTGATGCAAACAGTCTGATAGAATGCTGACCTTTTTTCCTCGTCTGACAAAGGAACTGCATTGTCACAATTTTCATATTCATTGACTATGTTATCGAACCGATTGCAAAAATTCTCTATGATCTCTTTATGCTGTATTCTTAATTGGTAGAGTTTTGTACTAACCGAAGTATGTGTTATGTTGTTCTCTACTCTCTTAGATTGTTTTAAATTCTGTATGATCATTTTAAGATCTTTAATGCTAAGGACCCTTTTATAGTATTTGTCGTCTAAATGACTTGAAAGCTCATCTAAGTTGCTCGGAGCACTTATACTTGAACCAATTACGTCTAACCTCTCTTTTGAAATCAATTCAGATTTCAATTTGTACTCCTGGCCCTTAATTTGTGAATAAAAAATTATTTGAATTTAGATTTTTAACTTACGAATAATAAATAATTCGTAATTTCTAAAAGCCTCTACTTTTGCAACATTAGGCAAAAAAATAACTTCAAAAATTGGATCCACTTCTAAAAAATAATACCTGTTTTCATTTGGTCAGCTGACGTGTTTTGTGGAGTATCCGTTTGCTCTGCATTGACGAGCGGTGGTTGATTGTTTTGCTCGCTCATTATTTCGTTACATCTAATCTTCAAAAATCTGAAACGAACCAAACTTTATCAGAGCCTGTTGGATTTCACTCCTATTCACAACCGCACTGCAAGTTGCAAAAAAAAATGAAATCAGTCCTGCAAGCCGCAAAGTGCTACACGTGCTCCCTCCCACCTCGAGACACGGCACAGCACATTGAAACGATCGGGGATGGCCGTACGCACAAGTGTACCACACCAATGACATGCACAGAATAATGACTGTAAAATCGAAACAAAGTTACTTACTGTACTACAGACTCCACTCTGAGACGACAAAAAATTAGTTATTGTTTATGTAATAAATTTATATTACACCTCAAACCTCAATACACAGTTGTTACTTCAAAGCTTCTACACCATAAACAAAATTTCCTTTTTCTTTAATTATGTACATATGTTACGGGTAATGACGTTAATCCGGCCAATAACGTGAATAGCCGGTCCATAACGTGAATGGCCATCCTTATTGGACTTTCTCGTCCAAGAGGCGAAGACTTTTCTATCAAAGCGGGTTAAAAAAAATCAATGAAACACTATAGACTGGTACGGAAATATGATGTGATGACAATAAACGAAAAAGACCGCCTAATTAAACCTGTTACGGACTTTGCGAAATCTAAAGTGATAAGTATAGTACGTAACGAATAGAGAATTGTTTGAAATTATCCATAATGCCCACTTGGCAATCGGACATGGTGGGAGAAATCGGTGGATTTATGAAATAAATCAACATTACTGTAACATCACCAAAGAAACAATCATGATATACCTACGGCTTTGCACACAGTGTCAAAAAAGAGTAGCACTCCAAAGAGAGGACTAGTTTCAAGACCCATTCTACATTCTCATTTTAATTCACTTGCCCAAGTGGATTTGATAGACATGCAGTCTCAAAGTTACAACGACTATCGTTTTGTTATGGTATATCAAAACCATTCAACGAAATTTGTGGTGGAAATTGTTCACGAAAAACCTAGGCACAGCCAGAGTCAAGGTTAGGTTGAGCGTGCCAATAGAGGTTTCGAGGAAATGTTGGGGGCATGGATGGATGAAAATAAAACCAAAGACTGGCCTGCAGGAATTAAATTTATCCAGTTTAAGAAAAACCACACACTACATTCAAGTAAGTGAGTGTTTACCTTATGCAATGTCGTGTAATTTGGAAAATCAATAATTACGATATTTTTTTTACAAGTGGAAGATCTCCATATGAGGCAATGTTCGGGTGTCCGGCTAGAGTAGGACTTGCCTCAGCTGACATCCCACAAGAAGAAATCGCTCATTTAGCCACTGAAGAAGATTTTTGAAGCATTCTAAAAGAAATGGAAGGATAATCTAAGGACAATGAGCGCACAGAATTAGAAAATGAAGAAAATAATATAGTTTCAGAAAACGATTAATTAGAACTTGAAAGTATACCGGTAGATATTGAAGAGAGAATTGTTTGCGACCAGTGTTTCACAGTATTACCACTTGGAGAAAAAGTTAATAATGATGCAAAATGCATCAATTGTGAGCGACAAGATAACATTGTCAATGAGCGTAAAAGATCCAGAGAATCTTTGGAAAAACAAGCCACCAAAATGCTGAAAATATCTAACCAAAAAATCTGTGAGGTTCATGTTGGAACTACGGTTTGTGTACCCATACCGGACGTTGACAGAGCTCGTGGTTCTCCCCGCAATGTTCTAGCTGTTGTTAGTAGTGTGGAAGATGGTTTTTATAAGCTTGTTAAGAATGCGGTTAAAAATTTGAATTAGAAAATAATGTTGAGATTTTAGGTACAGCTCATGGTGTTTCAAAGCATAAGTTCACCAGAGCCGAGTTTAATCCCTGCGTTGAAAAGCTTATTTTACTCGAGAATCTTAGCGATTTCGCAACAATAAAGAAATAACCCTTAGATAAGTTGCAGCTGCAAATAGTATTTTAGGAGGCCCGGGTTACAAGCGTTGTCACTGCAAGGGAGGATGCAAAAATAATAAATGCGCATGTCGCGTAAACAAGAAAATCTGTAATTCAAAGTGCCAAAGTTCACTTTCTTGCCAAAACAAAAATGATGACTGATAAGTTGTGTTCCTATTGTTTGTTATTATAATTTGTTTTTGAACAAATAGAATCAAAGATTTCATATTGCATAGTGTCAATAATCATCACTATATTTATATAATCAACAATAGTGTCCGGCAGTTTTTGGTCATTCACTTTAATGACCGGCCAAAGATGTTGATATGAGAAATATTAACAACATTGGCCGCTCACGTCGGGCTATAACGTGAATGCCCGGTCTTTAATGTTATTGGCCTGCAAAATTGGGCATTCACGTCAATGGTTGGCCATTTCAACAGATCTCGACGTTTTGAAGCCCTAAGAAGCTTTCCTGACTATTTTTACGATGATGTCCGTCCGTACGTACGTGTATGTATGTATGTATGTATGTATGTATGTATGTATGTATGTATGTATGTATGTATGTATGTATGTATGTATGTATGTATGTATGTATGTATGTATGTATGTATGTATGTATGTATGTATGTATGTATGTATGTATGTATGTATGTATGTATGTATGTATGTATGTATGTATGTATGTATGTATGTATGTATGTATGTATGTATGTATGTATGTATGTATGTATGTATGTATGTATGTATGTATGTATGTATGTATGTATGTATGTATGTATGTATGTATGTATGTATGTATGTATGTATGTATGTAGCTCTGTCTGTCTGTCTGTCTGTCTGCCTGTCCGTCTGTCTGTTTGTCTGCCTGTGTGTGTCTGTGTGTGTGTGTGTTTGTGTAAACCTCTTATAACTTCTGAAAGGCTTGACCGATTTAATCGCAGTTGGTGTCATTCGAGAGGGCTTCGCCAAACGCCAAACTTAGAAATTCGGACCGGTAGATTTCGAGAAATTGCAAAAAAGTGAAAAAAAAGTTGTTTTTTCATTTTTTCAAAATATCTCCGAATTGGCTGAAGCTCGGAGAGCTCAAAATAACACAAAAATTAAATTTTTGTGCTCTAAGAGCTCAAAAACATCGCAACTAGTGACAAAATCGCATGCGTTTGAAAATTGAATTTAGCGGGAAGTTGTAGGGATGGCCTTTAGGGTCAACCGTTTTCCAGATTTTTATTTCTTGGGTTTGGTTAGTTTTATATTTTAAATAAATTAAAAAGGTTTTTTTGACGTTTCGCTTTCGTTTGAAAGCTTTTTCAAAATGTTCATTTTCTAAAATGTCATAAAACTAACCAAACCCAAGAAATAAAAATCAAGCGATTATTATAATAAATGGTTGAAGAATAAAAAATAATATACAGTGTGACCCATTTTGTTTGGAAGCACCCTTCTAAAATCCGCATTTTTCAACCGATTTTGATTTAATTTTTTTGTTGGATTCAGTATCAAAAACAGTATTTTGGCACAAATTTTCATAGCTTAATTTCTATTTTCAAGGCCCTCTATGTTAATTTTTCTTTGCCAAAAAAGACGAAAGTATATTAGGCATTTTTTTTTCTCAAATATGACTACACCACTGGATTCAGAATCGTTACAAATGTAAACTATTTTTTTTATCAACGACTATTACAACATGAATTTGGGAAAAGTTGTATTTTAATTAATTTTTTACGTAGAATGTAGACAAATTTTAAAAATGGCAACATGGTAAACAAAAACTAGGACTCAAACATATTGCACAGTAAAAATTCGAAGCCGATAACTTGACCCGTTCAAAACGGGATAAAGGTCTGATAAATCTCTAATCAATCATTTTGTTTTGCCTTTGATACCAGCCTTCCATTGTTATTCAATCGTTGTTTAAAATTGGCTCTTTTTCAACTTTTATTGCCTGAATGTTAACGGTGATCACTTTGACAACACATGATTAAATGGCAGTTTTTTCTTGTTTCTACTATTTGTAAATTTTTTATCCTTTAAAGAATCTTTCTATCATAACACAATACGGGGGCATACGAAAAGTTGAAAAAGAGCCAATTTTAAACAACGATTAAATAACAATGGAAGGCTGGTATCAAAGGCAAAACAAAATGATTGAATAGAGATTTACCAGACCTTTTAAATGAGGTGTGACTTGATACCTAATGCTATTTGAAAAAATGTAAGGTGTGTCTCCAGTAGAGAGGGGGTGAATCTGACGATTATGACATTAGCGACAAAAAGTATGCCCCTCAAGTTAAAAGTTGACGTGTTTCGGCATTTCCTTCTAATATGTTCCATTTTTGAAATATTAAGGGTGGTTCCTTTTCAAATGAACACAGTTTATAATAACAAAAATAATGTAATTCTTTTATTTAACCATTGATTAAAAACCTACCATAATTGTAAATTGATTGAAACAAAATAAAGAAAACTATTATAAATGATAACATAACTGAATGGTAATGTCTCTATATAATAAAAAAAATAATACAAATAATGTAATTCTTTCATTTAACCATTAATTAAAAACCTACCCTAACTGTAAATAAAAATAAAAATTTTGATTAGATTTATCAACAATCTGCATTCATGAATTAAAGTGAAGGTCGCAGTAATTTGCAATTTGATTAGACTTTGAGCAAATGATGTGTAGTGGAGAATGAGAAAGAATGTTAGTTCTTGCGTTGTCGGAGTAAAACGTGAAATTACGACGTGTATGAAATCTTGGAATAAGGAAATTCAGCTGACTTAATAAGTTTGGAGAATCAATACAATTATGATTCAGCTGAAACAGGAAAACGAGACCACCATTTATTTTATGTAGCAAAATCGATTGTTCAATCCCCCTTTCGGGGTAAGTCCCATCGATCCTACTAGCTAAAAATTTCAGAAACCTCCTCTAAACGCTTTCTATCAAATTAATGTGACTCAGGTAATACGGACTCCACACAAGAGACGCGTATTCAAGTTTTGATCTTACTAGAGCGAAAAATAGCGTATTTAATGAATTTGAATTAGATAATGATTTGCAGTTCATGATCATAAATCCAAGGGATTTAGTGGCTTAAGAACAGATAATTTTTGTATGTTTTATAAAATCCAATTCATTATCAAAAGTTATCCCCAGATCTCTAACCTCAGTACATCTAGTTAAGTCCACATTATCGACTTGGTATTTGTATAAGACGGGATCAGATTTACGGCTAAAGGTACATACCTTACATTTTATTTCTAGGAATATTTTTAAATCGTAAGCAAATAATAAATTTTTAGATTGTAACGCAATAGAAAGGTCATTTATAAATAGCAAAAACAATAAGGGACTTAAGTTGGACCCTTGTGGAACACCTGACGTTGGGGAATAGGTTGTAGAGGAAAACCCATTATAAGAAACAAACTGGCCTCTATTAGAAAGATAAGATTTTAATAAACTTATAAGCGAATTACTAAAGCCAAAAAGTTGCAACTTGTTTATAAGTAGCGAGTGGTCTATCTTATCAAAAGCCTTAGAGAAGTCAGTGTATATGACATCTACTTGGCGCTTGTTATCCATTGCTTCAGCTATATATTGAGTAATCTCGACTAAATTGGAAGTAGCAGATCTCTGTCTCATGAAACCGTGTTGGCTTGGCGATATCAAGCATTTTATTTGATCATAAATTTGATTATTCACCGACATCTCCAATAACTTCGCGAAATTGTTCAATATCGAAATTGGCCGATAATTCATAATATTGGCTTTATCTCCACATTTAAGCACAGGGCACACTCTAGCAATTTTTGACGCATCAGGGAATAGAGACTTTTGAAGAATAAGATTATATATCTTAAGTAGTGGCTGAACGAAGGCATGGCTACAATCTTTTAAGATGAAACTAGGGAACATATATTTTCCGGAAGTTTGGCTATAGAATTTGAAATATATTTTTCAGAAAATTGACGTATATGGCAAGTAGGAACATTGTTTATTTCTGTATTCATAATATCACCTTTGCTTTGAACATACATATTTTGAAAATAATCGGCGAAGCCTGCAACAATAGAGTTAGGTGTATCAAAAACATTGTCATTATGAAATACCTGACCGGGAATCCTAGTAGTGTCTTTTTTACTTTGTATATAGAGGAAGGGACCCAAATTTGAGACACTTTTTTGTGAATTCGAAAAAAAATCATCATTGAACAAATTTTTATTATTATTGTACAAAATCGCTTGCTTGGTGTATTAACAAAACATCGCAATAAAGAATCTACATTAAAGTAGCTAGCTACTGAAGTTATTTAACTTGAAGTTTGTTTTTGTCAATTTTCCCATAAAATAATAGGTTGCCTAATTTGAGACACACTGATGTCCCAATTTGAGACAGATTTCCTAATTTGGGATACTACTCAAAAAAACCCTTTTCTTCGCAGAAAGAACATATAAAATTAGCATCTGCCGCAGTGAACACATTTTGCCCATAGCTCGCCATGCTTGTCCTCGGAAAATCTCCCGGAACAAAATAAACATTCAGCATCAGTTCCTTCGGATTCGTCTGAAGAGGAATTAGCCAATATAATAATGCTGTCGCTTTCTGAGCTTGAACTAGAAGAAACCCGGCGTTTTTTCTCTTCTGCTCTAACCCCGAAGTGGAAGGTTGGTCCTGTTTTAAAACTGCTGATTTCTGTTTTCGTACAATTGCAGTAGACTTTTTTTACCAGTTTCTTTGATTGTTTTTCTTTTGGTTCTAACTCCTCACTGATGTTTTTTTAGGTATATTTTTCCCTTTTCTTTTTTCTAAACTATCTTGTAATTCATCTTTGTAAGGAGTTAAGGTAATTATTGATGCTTTCCCAGCCCTAACATTCGCCTTAGTTTCTCTGGTTTTGTATTCAGACAGAGGACAAATATCCGTGGGAGAAAAATATTCTCTCTGAGGCTTATTTGCTGATGGACTTGGTGTACGTTTATTTCTTTCCGGCGTGGGTAGATCCATTGCTTCATTTTCATTTTGGTTGCTCAGATGATCTTCCTGATGATTTTATTTTTCGGAGAGGTGTTTTTCTTGAAGGCCTGTTTTGTTTTCCATCACATTATGCTCGCCAAAATCATGCTCTCTGAAGGTGTTTCTATTCAAAGGAACTAGTCCCGTTTTTCTAAAACCATTGCACGATGTTTCCATAGTGGCAGCTCTATTGTAGGCTTTGCCAAAAATACTAGCAATTGCGTATAGGGATATAGTACTTAAATACTTCTCCCGAAGCCAATTTTATATCTCCTGAGCGTAATAGGTTTTTAACGGAGACATAAATGAAACATCTAAAGGCTGCATTTTATTGGTAGAATGTGGCGGAAGACAAATTATCGTCACATAATTTTGTTTTGCCAAATCTATGAGAGCAATGTTTCTTGTGTGGGAGTAGTGTCCATTCAACACAAGTAGAACAGGGTCAGCAGCTGTGGGTTTTGTGAATTTGATAAAATGACTTAACCATCTTGTAAAAATATCTGATTGAACCCAACCAGAAATGTGACACTCAGCTATGGCTCCAGTTGGAGCACCAAGTATTAGCTCGGCCTTCATATTTTTCCGTGGAAAAATGAATAATGGCGGTGCATAAACTCCTGCAGCTTTCATACAGGTTATTACGGTGATTAGTTTACCTCTTTCTGCGGAGGTTAATGTGGAAACCTGTTGTTTTCCCTTCAACGATAAAACCTTACTATGCTTATGTTGAACGATGGTAATGCCCGTTTCGTCGACATTGAATACCCTCTGGGAAGGATCTTGAAGCTTGGAATATTCTGGCTCATAGAGATCAAAAAACGCTGAGACTTTTTCGGGAGTGAAAGATTTGATACGAGCTGCAGACATGCCTTGGGGTGTTCTCATCGAAAGTTGTGGATGCCTCTTCAAAAATAACCTCAACCATTTTTTCCCAGCAGATTTACTAACGCCATTAAATGGATGCGGCAACTCATTCCTAATTGCCAGTTGTAATGCCATTCGTTTAATATCGCCCCACCTCAGACCAAAAAATCGTTGTTCCATGGCTAATGCATATTGAACTAGTTCGTTTTTTAGTTGTTCAGAAAAAACTGGTTTCCGGCCTATCGATAGTTTGACAAGTTCTTCTGGGCATTTATCTGACTTTGAGTATCTTTCCACAGTGCCTTTGGGTACACCAAAAACTTTTGAGTCTTTTAGATATCCCATCTCTTTATTACGCACATTCTTCACAGCTTTCACCATAGCACGAGGATCCCATTTCTTGAGTTTTTTAGGCATCTGTAGTAAAACATCAAAATATATGTATTGGGTGCATAATTTGAGATAGTCTCAAATTCAGCACCATTTGGTATCTCAAATTACGAATTCTCGTTAGAAAAATTGACAACAATATTTTTAGGTTAGTTATGAAAGAATACAGCCAATTTTAATAAGACATCATTAGGCAACACCTAAACTAACTACTTCGACACATAAAATATTTTATTTCCACTTACGTTGACTGCAAATGCCGGTTTCTTTACACTATCAAAAAACTTCAAGACTCAAATCGGAAGAAAAACGCACGTGCATAAAAACAAACGTACTGACGCGCTTAACAACTCTTTACCACTACAGTCTAGTTTATTGGCGTAAGTTGACACCACTTTTGTTAGATGACGTTACATATACCATAATATGCGGAGCTATCTCAAATTAGGCGCCTATCTCAAATTTGGGTGCCTTCCTGACCAGAATTTTTTTGGATCAGAAATAATACTATTTTCGACAGATCTTAAATAGTTGCTATAAGCTTCATGAACTTGAGTTTTGAATATTCTTCGCAATCTAGAAAATTCCTGGTAATAGTATTCGGATTTACATTTTTCATAGTAATATTCCTTAGTTTTAATGTTTTGTATTAAATTAGAAGGGTACCAAAAAGGATATCTACGATTTACTTTTTTATATTCTGGAACATACATGTCTAATATATGATATAATTTTTAATAAAAGATCTCACATATTTCATTCACATCATCGATTCTATCTAGTGGGCACTGAACACTGTTTACACTACCACTACACCAACACTAACACTTTACACTATCTTACGTGTTCAGTGTCAAGTATCGCCAACGGTTCCAGAATTCCCAACTTAGCTATCTAGTGGGGTTATTCTGTACAACTATCCGTAACAGCTGTAAATCTAACATCGATGTGGTTGAAATCGCAATGTTAAATCAAATTCAACAGCGCGGTTAAAAATCGTATTCTGAACAATCCGATGTAAAAAAGTTATTGACAGCGCAATATTACATCGCAGCTAACTTCACTTATATTATGTTGGGTAGTGGAATTTGCCTAATTTTTAGGTTGTTGGCCGGATGCTGTAAAGCAAGAGGTCAAGAAACTAGAAGAAGAATTTTTATATGTATTATGTGCGTTTATTTATTTATCATTATTATTTAAAAAATGGATGAATTTGCTAATACATCATGTGAACAGTAAGTACTTAGATAATGTAATTTGCAAAATAAATTATTAAGCAATTAACTATTGTATTGTAGACAAACAAAGAAACGAAAAAGAAAGACATCTGATGAACAATATGAATTATATTTGAATGACATGGAAAATGATTATGTATTTAGGAGTGGAACAATTAACCCTACTTTGGGTGAAAATTTCATAGAAAATAAATGGAAATCACTCGTACATAAACTAAATGCAACTGGTAATGGACCGCAGTTGCCTGTGGAAGAATGGAAGAGGGTATTTTTGTTAAAAAAAATGTGTATGTATGTTACAAATGATTTAATTTATAGAGGTTCAACGATTGGAAGAACTCTACGCGTTCTAAATACAGGAAAATCCAAATAAGCAGGAACGCAACAGGTGGAGGTCCACCATCCAACTTAAAGTTAACATCATTAGAAGATAGGGGTTTATCTGTTTGGGGAAGGGTTACGGTCACCGGATTTGAAGATGTTGAGGAAGGTGGATTTCCAATAAGTTCCGGTAAAACGATGCCTGTTGTGGACCAAGTAGAGCCAACAAATTTGGAAGCAAATGTTATAGAGTATGAGGTATTAAATGAAAATGATAGCACACTGTATCAGATTGGCGATATAGAAAATTTTAAAGTTAATAACAAAAATATAAAGAAAAAAGAAGATAAAAACAAACCTAGGCGACCACCTCCTTTAAATGAGATAGCAAATAATATTTTGGAGGCATTTGATAAAAGCATAAAGCCAAATGAAAATATTGCAGCCTCAATTGAAAAATTGGCAGAAACTTATAAAGTCATAGAGACTGAAAAATTACAAATTGAAAAAAAGAAACTAAATTTTGAAATTCAAAAATATAAGTTTGAACACCCGAACTTCAACATGAATGATTGATAATTTTTTTTTGTGCATGTCAATCTTGTTGTTTTTTTTCTTTTAAGTTGTAACCAAAGAATATTATTTATTTTGTTATTAAAACAATATTATTTATTTTGTTATTAAACCAATATTATTTATTTTGTTATTGAAACAAACAGTATTATTTATTTTGTTATTAAAACAAACAGTATTATTTATTTTGTTATTAAAACAGTATCTATTATTTTGGAATAAAAATTTATTTAAAAATTACAATAAATTGTTTGTATAATATGCCCTAGCTGCTCGTCCAGCTTCCAAAAAATCATTGTATTGTACATTTCCTGCAACAAAGCAAAATAGTTTTCATAAACTGCTCAATTAAAAAGTTAGAACTAAAATCCTTACCAACATTATCTTCAAATAATTGTTCCTCTTGATTTTCATTGAGGATAAAATCATCGAGGGGCAGTCTGTGATTTATCGCAATATTGTGCAAAACACAACACGAGTTGATAATCTTTCCACCTTTCCCAGGTTTATAATGAAGTATTCTTTCTTTCAAAAGACATCGGAATCTCGCCTTCAAAATACCATTAGTTCTCTCAATAACATTCCTTGCACTTTTAAATCGAGAATTAAATTCTGCTTCTGGAGTCCCTTCATTTGGATTGATGTAGGCAGTTAAAAGCCATGGTTCTAAAGGATAGCCACTATCACCTAAACACTTTTTTTAATTAAACAAGGAAATCTACTTCATGTATACCTACCAATTAAAAATGAATGCCTATGGCCATTGGAATATTCATTCAGTAAATAATTCCGGGTGTTAGACATTGACCATATAGCTGAATCGTGAACCGATCCAGGGTACCTAGCATTTACTGCTAAGATTCTACATTCTGAATCTGAAATCTTTCAAACTAACAAGTAAAAAACAACTTTTATGATTATTGAAATACTTACAAGCATTACATTTATAGAATGCTTTCCTTTTCTATTAATAAATACAAAAGGAGGATTCTGTAAATCAGTAGTTGGCGGTGCAACAATTTCCACGTGGGTGCCATCTATTGCGCCAATAATTCCTGACAACCCCCACTTGTTGTTGAATCTATAAAATAAAATATGTATTACGAAGATTTGTTGGAACTTACACCACAAACTTTACAGCTATAAATAACCATTTTTACTAACCCAATCTTCACATTATTTTTCATTTCCAAAGTAGATGGAAATTTTATCATTTTGGGCATGTAATGTTGTACGATCAAGTCACTAATTTCAGTTACACATCTGCTAACCGAACTTTGACTAATATTGGTCCAAGATGAGTTGCCTATCGGTATTTGGTAAGATCCATTTCCAAAGAAACTCAAGGCAGTGAACAGCTATATAAACCTTATTGATTATTTATATTTTAATATATCAATAGAGATAATTACCTTCAATCCAAATGGTAAGGCGTTTGCATTTCCTGGATTTTTTGCATGTGGCTCTAAGTAACGAATTAATTCCCTAACAATTTCTTTATTTAGCCTGTAATAGGTAATAAAAAGGTTTTCCGGTATGTCAAACGGATTTTGTGAATCGCGTAATATTTTTCTTTCTATACGCATATAATTCCTAAAAATTATTTCAAATTATAACCTAAAATTTTTTTGTTTCAATATTGCTAATACACACGTACCGTCGGTAATCTGCCTCATGTAAACCGTATGCCAAAAATGGGATGATATTGTTCATTTTTATTTATTTCTTGAAAATTTACAATTCAACTTGTCACAAACAGTGTCAAAACACTCCTAACGTCGAATGTTTTGATCGGCGTTATGTCAACAGCGAAAATGTTATTTATACATCGATGTAAGTTACATTAAAAGTGTACAGAATAGCATTTTCATAACATCTCTCGACCTTGAAAATTTACAGCGCTATTACCGCTAACATTTTTGTACAGAATAAAGACATAGAATTGACCAGTCAATGTTTGTGAAAGCATTATATAAACCTAAAAAAATGCTTTTTTGAAATTGTACATTTGCGAAATGGGATTGTCAGCAAAGTTTTCGGATCTTGATTTCCCAACTTCTATAACAATCCTTAATGATGGATGAAATATATTAGAGGGAAACTCTCACGGGAAGTTTCACATTTAAGATTTTCAGTAACAATAACAAGATCTAAAATCCTTCCCATATAATTTAGTAATGTATTAATTTGATTTGAATTAGTAAAATCTAAAAAATTGAGAACGGCGCGACAATAAGAGTCATTTGAGTTATTAATATAATTGGTACAGTTAAATTCCCCCAGGATAAGAACATTTGATTGATTGACAATAAGTTGACCTAATTGTTCCAAAAATTGCTCAAATCCATATATTTTTACATACAGAGGAATATAGACAGTGTATATAAATATAATATTATGTAAAAGTGAACATTTAACTCCTACAATATCAATGTTAATAAATTGCTCATACAAATAGCTAAGATCAACAACTTCAACCATATATTCAGTTTTAAAAGCTAAGAGTACACCACCACACTTTATTTATTGGTTCTCTTAAAGTAACGGTCTTTACGAATAATTCTGTAGGTTGCATGAAAGAGTTCATAATTGTTTACATCTTCGCGTAACCAAGTCTCAACCAAACCAACAAAATCAAAGTCAGCTGCACTTACTGATGCATAAAGTTCATCTACTTTTTAATTTAGGCCACGAACATTTTGAAAATAGCATATGTAAGATTTTTTGATTGGACTCAGTTAGTTTTCCTGGATAAGTCTTGGCGATCCTCGTATATATTTGATTGTCAAGTTCTTCTCACCCTTTGTCAAGCGGTCATTTAGTTCTTTCGTAAGATTTCTGTAATGCTCAATTTGTTTAGGGGTGTGGTCGAGAGATATGTTGATATTAGGGTAGCTATTCTCAGATCTCAGCATTTGAGCTTTACGGATGCATAAATGAACTTGATTTTCATCCCCAAGAGGAGCCAATTCAATTGGCCTATGCTTAACCTTTGTTGCATCAAATTTACCCAGTCTCATACATTTTAATACTGAAGTAACTCCAGGAGAAAGATTTTCTAATATATTATTGGCCTGGTTGTTATCAGAAGTAACTTGATTCGCCATAGATAAGTTGGCATTTTCTGGAACACCAAAAATAATAAGGTTTCGCTTTCGTGAATTTCGGTCTTGAATTTCTTGTACGACATCTTAAAAATCAATTTGCGAATTATTATTGGCAGCAGAACAATTTTTACAAGTAAACTTAATATCGGCTTTGCTGCTTTTGATGGACTTAACATCCGTTGAAGTCAAGCCCACGCAAGAATAATAAAAGTTATTTAGGCATACTGAACAATTGACAAACTTGATATGTTCCCCAGGATTCTTACAGCATTTGCAAATCAATTGTGAAGGCATCTTAAAACTGTTTTCAAAAATTTCTGCACAAAGAAATTTCGCATCAAGCTTTCTCCAGCACGCTGAAAGAAGCCGTTTTGAGGTTAGATCTTGAGGTAAATATGCCTCAAAAGCCCAAAAATCACTTTATTTTATGTAGTAAATATAATCACTTACCTTTGTATTCACTACTAAACAATTTTTGAGTCAGTATTTTTGAAGAAAATAATGTATACACTTCCTTATATTAGCTACAGTGTTGCCAAACACAAAGACGTAAATCTTTTTTTATATAAACCAAATAAAACTCAACAATGTAGTAAACTGGAGAGGATAACGCGCCGAAGTTTAATTGACACCTAGCCTAACCTAATTTTTTTTGTGATGGGGGAAATCTTCTAAAGAAGGAGTTCCAAGTTGCCGGATTCCTCCAACCATGTTTTCATCCTCAACCCTTAAGAGCCAATGCACTCTGATTTACCCGCGTAAGATTGGAAAGCTTCGAAATTTGGAGGAGGACAGACTCTGATTTTAAAGTACGATGTTTTTGTCTCACCATGTTGAAAATTTTATATCTAAAAGGAAATTACGGTCTGTAAGTATATTTAAGAGCTGGAGTAATATGTTAATTACCCATCTTCTAAGTATACAGATTAAATATGAAGTATATTCATTTACATGATAAACACTACAACCATTAGACTATTGTCGTTTACATGTAGGTTACGGTTTCCAAATAAATAAATAAAAGGAATAAAATATTTATTTATTTTTGTAGCTATTGTTTGGACTGTATTCCAAAGAATAACAAACTTTTCATAAAATATCACTATCTATGTATAAAACTATTTTGTTACTTACCTAAATATGACACTAATATATTAATCACAAAAGTCCGAAACAATAAATATCCTTAACATCTCACATTTTTTCAAAAAATATCCACAAACTTTAAACAATAATCCTCCACACTATTCCAATATTATCCGATACACACACACACTATTATTCGAAAACCGGCATTGAGTAATAAATACCACAGTAGATATGGTTTCCGTTTAACAAAATACCGATTTAGTATCTAGAAGACGCTCGAGCTAGTTCTCCTCTTACGTACTGTACGGCATGTATTATACAAGCTTGTTGATTTACATCTGGTCCACTATTTCGTGCAATACAGTAATGATTTAGAACGTATGTGATGATAACTGCAGTTACTCTGTACAAACGGTCAGTGATTTGCAACAGACTGTACTCCGTAAGATGTCGCTCCAGACCGTACCATTAAAATTCAAATTTTTACGCACCTTCAATCACACACATACAGGTTCGAGTATTTACTGTGGCATCCATGAATAAACTTCACTTATGGACACATTAAAAATATGTATATCTTTAGTCAGGAAATAAAACTGACAACACGGGAATCTACTCCATTTATTTATACACTCTGTCGTTCAGCAGATATTTTTTCATGCATCAACCTCATCTATGACATCGATGCCACTAGAAATGTAGCTAGCCTTGTGTGTATCCTGCCTGGATGCCACAACAAATATGCCGAGATTTGGATGACACAATAAATTTGGTTTACACACAATGTGTTAAATTCATATTTTTTATATTTAAAAGCTTAGTGTATTGAATTGAATTAGGTTTTAAAAGACCGTCTAATATAACTTTTGGAATTATTATGACTGTATACAGAGTTTTTTCAAATGACACTTACAACGTTTGCATTTAGATACCTTTCGTAAAATTGGACAAAATGATATTATGAGGATTGAGGGGTCCAACCTATTTACTTTTCGAAATACAGGGTGTTAAAGTAAATGAAAAATTAAATGTATTAATTTGATTACTTTAAAATGGATGAATGTATTGATTTGACATTTGGCAGGTTGTTTTTAAATGTAAAAGGGCTTATTTTGATGGATAAACATGTTTCAATTCTTGATCCAGTGGTGTACTTTAGAAGAATATGTCACCTTTTCCCTCCCATTTTTACGCCACTGGCATTTGAAGCTATTTTTATTTTATTTTGTATTCCTCAATGGTTTTCACGTGAAAAACGCATAACCTTTACATATCAAAAAATTTGTAGTTTTCAAGATATTTAATGTTTTTATGAAGTCTGCAAGATCTCATTTTAACAGTTAAATGAAAAAAAAAATTTTCTTGAATTTTTTTTAATAACTACTAAACTACTATTGGTTAGAATATGTAACAGGAACTAATTTGTGAAACAGCAATGCATCTAAACCCAATATGTGGCCTGCGAGGTCACCGGATTTAAATCCAATCGATTTCTATCTGTGGGGTTACATGTCCCTTGTCTACTATAAGGTGAGTTCGGCTTGGTCACTCCTTTGACTATTTTGACGCTTTTCACTCCAAATTCGTTCGGGTATGGACATTAGAGTAGAAAGTCTATACTGTAAAGCGTTCGACTCTGTACTGAGTGGCGTAAATTTAGTTAACTCTACCAACTCTACGTACTCCTCGCGAAGTGGTGCGCGTAGAGCAAGCATGCGCAGATGTTGGATTTTTGTTGTTGGACCCTGTATAAATTCTTGTAAGTTAAAGAATTAGTTTCAAGAATTATTAGTTTCCTGTAAAAATGTATTTAGTAAAGCGAGTTACCAATGGATATCAAAGAATAAATTATATTATTCTACGCTTTACAAACTAAGTTATGAAAAATATTGTTCAAAAACAGTGACCGTTCAACGAAAAAGAAACAACTACTTCCCGGGCTACATGCCCCGACAGACATTGAATTACACTTCTAAGTCAAACGGGGTTGATAAATCTACAATCTTTACAATCGTTGAACGGACACTGTTTTTGAAAAATATTTTTCAAAAGAATCATATAATTTATTCTTTGATATCAATTACTTTCAAGTTGATCCAATAGTAACTTCACTAACTTAGTGAATAAGTAGGTTAAGTTGGTAAATAAGTTAATGAGTGAGGTTAAGTTAGAGAGTAAAAAATATTGTAAATAAATAGATTACAGATAAATTAGTTTTGTGATTTAGTGAAGTGTAAAAATAAATTAGTGGTAATGATACAGTGTGTATTATTATACCGGTGCGAATAAATTATACAAACAATAAATAAAAACTTTAAATAAATAAATAAGAAAAACATTACATTGTCGTTGTACCTACTTTGAGTGAAAATAAACTTCTGCCCAATACTTTTTAAAACTTAAGTAATAACGGCCGTGTCTCATAAGAGTCTATTAAAAATCGTTAACAAATAAAGCGCCAAAACTAAGAAATCAACTGAACTTTTATTTAAGTATGTTTGTGCATACATATTAATATGGTTGTCGGTTTATTCTCATTTTCCCTCAAAACGTTCTGAATCAAATGAAGCAAATAGAAGTGTACCCACTCTCTGATCATATGTAAAGTTTATTTAAGTGCATTATTTTTGGACATTCAGAGTAACGGATATATTGATAGCAAACATACAAATATTTTATTATTGTTTTACTTTTTTTAATTTTGTTAAATAATTCCTAACAAAAAACTTAAGATCTGACCATTTTCTCCCAACAAATATTTTATGTTTCTCCATCAATTGGACACACTGCTCTTTTCCTGGTAGAGAACCTCTTTTTATAATTGACTTAAATTGTCTCAGTATTATTTCTTTTTCTTCGGTGGACCACGGTTTTCGCTCAGATTTTTTAACTAATCCTTTTTTAATATTCTGTTCCTTTCTAGAAAATTTCAATTTCTCATCTTCAGCTAAAAAATTACATAATTAATTCAATTTCTCTATTACTTGATTATTTATTACCTCTCGTTCCCAACAACGTATTTTCCCCTATGTTATCATTTTGGTCAACTAGTTCATCCTCGCTATCATTTTTCTGTAAGCCTTCTGTGTTTTCCTTGTCCTTTATCCCATCCATATCTTAAAAACAAAACAAAAAAATTTAAAGAAATCTGTAGGCCCATTCCAAAACAATAACGTTACGAAATGCAAATTTATATACCTGTAAGATTGATGTCCTTTAATTCCTTTCCTGCAAATTTGTGAGCTTCTCCTTGATCCACTGCCATCAGCAAGCGACTTACTTTTGTAAGCTCAACTGCATTCTCTTGCAAACGGTAGAACTCCCTATGGACGCGAACGTCATGGCCTAGGTGGCGAGCTAGCCAGTCGTACTCATTTTCATGAAGATTAAAAATTTGGCAGACAGTCGCTACGTATTTTCTTAGCTTAGTGCTAGTTATCAAACCAGGTGAATCAAGTTCTGCTTCAGTGCACCACTTTCTGAGACAATCATGTCCCCTCATGTGACTACATGTAGTGTTTGCAGTAGCAAACACATAAGGATTCTCACTAGAAACTCCATATAGCACGCGTTTAGATATGATCAAGTCGATAGATTCTTTCATGTCATTCATGAGTAAAGTAGGAACTATTCTTCCACGTTTACCAACAATTTTAACCATTGTTAGTGAGGACGCTATTTGGTTTTCAAAAGGAGTTAATGAATTCTTTAACTCCTCTGTACCTACGTCTTTCCAGTTAGGTCGAGACAAGTACTGTGTTAACGTCATTTTTGCAGTTTCTCCTGACCTTCTTTTATTAAACATTATGATTCTGGCTAATGTGAGCGATGCAAGTTTACTATAATTTAACGACGATAAATTTTCTTTTGCTCCTCTTATTTCGGAATCTAAAAAGTTATTTAGTTTTAGCAGATCACTGGTAACGGGCAGTAAGTCTTCTGCATTCTGTTTCCTAGAGTTAAGTGTTGAAAGAGCATTTGACGAAACCTTAACGCTCCATTCTAAATTTAGTAAATGGAGAAATGCAAGCAACTGTTTTTTTCCCCGCAAATTACCTCGCCTCAAGCACTGCCCTCTCTCAATTGAAGCACATTTCTTAATAGCATATCCTATTTTGAGTGCTAGCGAAGGTGTTTGAAATTCTGGTCTTTTTGTTGGGTCGTCCCTGGTTACTTTACAAATTTTCTGTAAGTAATAAAAAATATAGAATGTTTCAGTTTGAAAAAATAACATTTTTCCACAGTATTCAAACTTATTTATTTAGGATTACATTTGTTAATTTTGTTAAGCGGGTGTTTTAACGAACTAAGAATAAACTTTATTAAAGCCAAAAAATATCTTTTTATAGGTTATACAACTGTCAATAATACAAATGAACGTAAGATGTCGAAGAATAATTATTTTTATTCTAACGCTTCATACAGTTTTGAAAAATATTGTTCAAAAACAGTGACCGTTCAACTTAGAAGCAACAACTACTTCCCGGGCTATATGCCCCGACGGATATTGAATTACAAAGTCAAACGGGGTTGGTATATCTACAAGATATTTTAAAACCAATCCTTCTTCAAATATTTTTCAAAACTGTATGAAGCCTTAGAATAAAAATAATCATTCTTCGACATCTTTTGTTGAAACGCTTTATTAAATACGACAATATTACAGGAAACTGTAATAATCTTGACAAATGAACGTCTTCTAAATGACGAACGACTACACCCATAGCTATATGCTACGAAAGGCATTGAATTACAGTTTATCAGAAGACGTGACAGAAAATTGATTTCAACAGAGCGAAATTTTTTTATATTCTGATGTTACTGAAAATTCATGAGTTATTACCAACAGTTACTTTTAAAAATAATAGTCATACATCTGAAACTTTTTAAAATACGTGTCATATAATGTATCAAAATAATATGTTTTTAACATTACTAACCTCCCTTAACCTCCCGAGTTGTCTCATGGATTGTCGTATGAGCTCTGATTGTGTACTGCTATACTTTTCATAAAGAAATGCTCCATAGCGCATAATTGTGTCGTCTTCTTTACATCTACTTGAAATTGTATCGTTCCTGAACTGGTTTATTATTTCCAAAAATCCCATTTCGAAATTATTTCCCAAGATACCATTCAATAACGCACTACTCTCTGCTATAGGGCCTTTTCCGGAGGTTTTATATTCAACTTCATCTAATATTTCCTCTTTTGAACGGCAAGTATATTTTAAATGATGCCATAGCTGTCTTTTTAAAAGAAATCCCAAGCACTCAGGACATGGTCCGTATTCCGAATAGGATGTGTAAGCAAGTTCCAATTTATTTGGCCTTCTAGTTAAAATAAGTTGTCCTTGTTTTAAAGACAAAACCTCACAGTTATGGTAAAAGTCTCCAGACCTTATTAAGTTAGCAAACGCATCTCGTCGCCTCTTAGAATTCTTGGGCATAGCTAAAATTCTGGCTGCTTCTATTTCATCTCCATGTTGCGTTTCAATATGCCTTGAAAAGTTATTGCATATTATTTTATGACAAAAATAGCAAGAATGTCCTTTGTCTCGTACTCTCTTCCCACTAATCCTTTTAGCTTCACCTACAGGCATTCCCATCAAGTGCAGATTGGTTTCATCTCCATTCTCTCGGTTAATTTCCAAGTATTTTCCAGAGTCAGCTTCCGGTATTTCTTTACCTGGTATCGTTATTTCAGTACTTGATTTTTCTTTTTCAGCTTGGTTAATTTCTGAATTGGTATTTACAACTTCTAAACTGGAATCAGTTGTATCTGATGAAGCACTAGGAGAATAAGCACTACCTGAATCCTCAAAAGGATCGGTTGGTTCATAATAATTTTCTAATCCATTTTCCTCGTCAGTTATCCCATATCTGTTATTAAGTCTTCTTGTATTATAGCTATGTTCAGCTGTGAATTGCGTATTAACTTGGTTCCCAACCCTACTACTTGTTGAAACATTTTCATTGAGTAAGACTTCATTTAGAGAAGAACCTAAATTTCTAACTGCTGAATTTTGAGCACCAGTAAGAGTCAAATTATTAGCCGTTTTTAGTATCGGAGTAACAATCGCTACCGGTCGTTGACATGATTCTTCAGTATTTGTTCTCCCTGTAAAAATATTTCGTGGTGAAATTTTAAAAAAGCGAATAGGTATTGTGAGCATAGAGCAAATGATAAAGTCCATATTTTATTTATTTGTCGTTGTTAAATGTTTCAAAGCATTCCCAATTATAAATATCTAAATATTATGTTTTGTTCGAATTCATGTAATTATGATTCATACAAGATAAGATATACATATTATTTTACCTAGACCAAGAACTTCTTTCAATTCTTCTGTATTGACAGTTTTATAGTCAATACCTTTAGTTGATTCATAGCTTGGCAGATTCAGTTGTCGAAATGTGTTATCATCTTCCGGAGTCACTAAACGGAGCAGCTTTTGCCCTCTAGTCAACATTATGTATTGAAGATAAAACGCCTTAAACAAAATTAAAAAAAAAATCGTAAAGTAATTTTATTCTTAATTATTGGTCCGCTAACGCGTCTAACGTGATGGACCAATAATTTAATTTAGTTCCAGCGGTTTTAGATATTATTTTTCAATAAATTTGAGAAACTTTTCTTTCGCATTTTTTTTTCTATTACTCGTAAATATTTAGATGATTCTTCTTTTTGTTGATATCCATAAGAGCAGCCTTTTTGCCACTTAGTTTTGTGTAATTTCCGTTACCTTTCACAAAGACCCCAAAAATCCCCCTAAACTTAATTATTTTCAATAGAATAGTACTGTAATCTCAACAAAAGTCGTCGGCAATCTTGTACTAATGGATATTTACAAGAAAAAAATCATAAACTTCGACCCCAAAAACCGTTATTGAACAGAAAAGGACCATGATTACAAAACTTGTCCGCTATTATCAAGACGCCATTTTGATATTATGGATGTTGATAAAAAAACACAATCTCGGACCTCTATATACCGATTTCTAATAGAATAGAATGAAAAAAAAATTGGCTCGCCATGTTGGAGAAGCCATTTTGATTTTTCCTCTATCACCTGCCAAATTTCAAATTAATCGGACAGCTAGAAGCCTGTCAAAATTCACTTGCAAAATCTCACCCAAAAAAAACGAGAGTGAGTTGAAAGAAAACTAACATTTCTCTCGAGTTTTTTTACCTATATGAATGCTAAACTAATAAAATGACAGTAACCGCTATTGGGGTGTTTTTTCTCAATGATACACGTTACGGCAAAATCAATAGGAATAAAAACTAAAAATTGGTAAATAGGGTTTCTGGCATTGGTCTGTGGAACGAAAATATCCTCGACTCTCGGCGAATTCCGTTTATAGCGAAAGTGAAAGTCAACTTCATTACTTTAAATAAAACACATATTTTCAACTTTTGCAATTGATGACTTAATTATAAATAACTAATTAAACATTGACGTTTTACTATTGTTCACATATTAACACTTATTATTTTCTTTCGCTCTTAAAAAAATATAAAATGTTATTCTAGGATATCAATATCGCAGGAAGTAACATATATATATGGGAAAATTGGAAAAATTTTATTTATCACAAGAAAAAAGTTTCTAAATAACAGAGAAAAATTAATTTATTCTCTAAAATAATTATAATCTTGAAAACCAGGTGCAGGTGAAGTTATTTAAGTATAAATAGTCACCAATTTAAAAAGTTAAATATATGCGGGGTAGGGTGTTTCATTCTAAATCACGAAGTTAACTTCAATTTCCGGTACAACCGGAAGTCGTCCAAAGTCGGAACATATTTTTATTCCATAGACCAATGCCGGGAAACTCTTATTAAAAATTTTCAGATTATTATTAATTTGACTGGTTTTACCCAGTAATGGATCACACTGTATACATGGTGTTTCATTGGTACATGGACAAATGGTAACTGTGAATACAGAATACCGAGGTGGTTAATCTTCCTCACGTCATCAAGTTAATTTATTAATAAATAAAATAGAACTTTTTGGAATGTTATGAACCGGTTTCAAGCAAAAGTCCAAATTAAATAATGCCACCCCTAGAATTCGATACGCAACTTCAAAAAGTACATTGTTTAATTCAATGTTTTGTACTCTTTTAAAATGATGAAACGAATTTCGAAAATTCTGATTTACAGGATGTGTTTCAAGAACAAAAAATTTATTAATTTCTTGTAAATCTGGACCTGGATTTTTCGTCAAGTTCTTATGTCAAACGTTTGCGCAATAAAAGGGCAAATCGTAAATCAAATTTCACAAAAATAAACGGGGTGGTTCGTTACTTATATCCTTCGATAGAAATGAGAGAAATCGATCAAACACCCTGTATATCTCTGGTCAATGACGTGAGACCCATTATTCATGAGTTTTTTTCGAAACAACTTATTGACCTCTATCCACAGTTAATGTTTGCCGGTACACAATCAAACAACCTGTATATAAAATAGCACCAGTATTCCACGTGTAAAGTGACTTGAATATTTTTGGGTTATCTTTGTTTCCTGTCTATTGCCATCTATCTTATTATTTTATATTAAATCTGATCTATTTTTATTGCTTAAGTAGATTCATCGAAAATAAAATGAAATATGTACTTACTCTTGTATATTTAACAGTTAAACACCACCGATGCCACAGCTCACATATTTCGCACACACTGTTGTTGAGAATGAAACAGCAAATGCCAGAACTAATAAATGAATATTCATGCACGTGGCACGTCCCCTCCTCCCTCCGTCGCCCCGCATATCGCAATTTCGTTACACACTAGTTCAAAGTGCATACTGCTGATGGCGCTCCATCCCGGAGATCACATATGATGCCACAAATCGGAGATTTAACTTGTATACTGCATCATGACTTGAGACATCAAATACACTTTGAGGTTAAATTTATATAGATCATATGTTGGTAGAATAACAAATAAGATGGGATGTAATTTTTAATAAAATAGCGGTAAATTCAAATATATTCATCATATTTGTATTTAAATTGAAATAAGAAGATATTTTGTTGTGACATCGCAGTGTATGATGCCACAGCAAGAACAGTGGCCACAGCACAGGTTAATGCACACACAAGATGCCGCTGCAAATGTAGAACACACACATTTTTCTCATTGATTAATCAACATAATGGTTTCAAATTTTGATACTAGTGTGTAGCTTCGGAGACGATGCATATTTATAACTGCACTGATGAAATATTAACAAAATTTATTTCAAATTTCACAGCACGGAAATTAGGTGCGTGACGGCAGCACCCCCAAATTCGAATTTGGCAAAAAGCTTGATGCAGTTGGATTGCCCAAGTTTTGCCCCCGTTTGCCCATCCAATAAATTTTTTTGCCCACCCCCCCCCCCCCAAAAAGTTATGAACAAAACAAATTTTTCGAAAAAAAAAAATTTTTTCCGAATTCCACAGAAAACTGCACGTAGTTGGATTGCCCAATGTTAGTCCATATTTGCCAACAAATAACTTTTTTTGCACACCCTCCAAGAAAGAAGTTATGGGCAAAATAAATTTTTCAGAATTGGATTTTTCTTGGTACGCCATCAAATTTTAATTTTACGAAAAATTATACGCAGTTGGATTGCCCAACGTTAGACCACATATGCCCAACCAAAAAATTATTTTTCCCACCGAAAATAAGTTATGAGCAAAACTAATTTTCCTAAAAAAATTAGTTTCAACACACCCATATTCGAATTTGGCAAAAACCTTGAAGCAGTTGGATTGCCCAAGTTTTGCCGACATTTGCCCATGTAATAAATTTTTTTGCCCAACCGCCAAAAAAAAGTTATGGGCAAAACGAATCCGCCCATCCAAAGAATTTCTTTGCCCATGCCTCATAGAAAAGTTAAGAGGAAATTAAATTTTTCGAACAATCGTCCACGGTGCGCCATCAAATTCGAATTTCACAGTAAACTATATACTGTTTGATTGCACAAGTTTAGCCCTCATTTGCCACGCAAGTAACTTTTTTTGCCCACCCTTCAAATAAAAGTTATGGACAAATTAAATATTTCAGTCAATCGTCCATGGTGCACCATCAAATTCAAATTTCAGGGTAAACTATATGCAGTTTGATTGCCCAAGTTTAGCCCTCATTTGCCCCGCAAGTAACTTTTTTGCCCACCCTTCAAATAAAACTTATGGACAAATTAAATATTTCAGTCGATCGTCCATGGTGCACCTTCAAATTCGAATTTCAGGGTAAACTATATGCAGTTTGAGTGCCCAAGGTTAGCCCTCATTGGCTCCGCAAGTAACTTTTTTTGCCCAACCTTCAAACAAAAGTTATGGGCAAATTAAGTATTTCAGTCCATCGTCCACGGTGCGCCATCAAATTCGAATTTCACAGTAAACTATATACTGTTTGGTTGCACAAGTTTAGCCCTCATTTGCTCCGCAAGTAACTTTTTTTTTGCCCAACCTTCAAACAAAAGTTATGGGCAAATTAAGTATTTCAGTCCATCGTCCATGGTGCACCATCAAATTCGAATTTCAGGGTAAACATTATGCAGTTTTATTGCACCTTTCAAACAAAAGTTATGGGCAAATTAAGTATTTCAGTCGATCGTCCATGGTGCACCTTCAAATTCGAATTTCAGGGTAAACTATATGCAGTTTGAGTGCCCAAGGTTAGCCCTCATTGGCTCCGCAAGTAACTTTTTTTGCCCAACCTTCAAACAAAAGTTATGGGCAAATTAAGTATTTCAGTCCATCGTCCATGGTGCACCATCAAATTCGAATTTCAGGGTAAACATTATGCAGTTTGATTGCACCTTTCAAACAAAAGTTATGGGCAAATTAAGTATGTCAGTCAATCGTCCATGGTGCACCATCAAATTCGAATTTCAGGGTAAACTATATGCAGTTTGATTGCCCAAGTTTAGCCCTCAAATCATCAAATCATCAAATTTGTATTTCAGTGGAAACTATGCGCAGTTAGATTGCCGTTGGTTAGTCCTCATTTGTCCAGCAAATAAATTTTTTGCCCACCCTTAAAAAAAAGTTATGTGCAAATAAAAGTTTTTGGACAATCGTCCATTCTGCACCATCAAATTTGAGTTTTGCGGTAAATTATGCACAGTTGGATTCTCCAAGGTTAGTCCTTATTGGTTCACGCACTAAAAAGAAGTTATGGGCAAAAGAAATATTTTGCTCTTGTTTTGTGGACATGAATTTTGTCTTTAACGAGGTTCAGTAAATCATACACGCTTTTTTTATATACAGTAAAACTGTTTCAAATTTCTTTATTCATATGGGGTATGAATGTGTGTTGGATAAGATACAATTCTTAATAATTGTAATTGAAACATAAAAATAAATTGTAATTCTTTTACTTAGTGAAAATCACAGTAGGTTAATCACAATATATAAATCACATATTCTTATAATATCTTGAAGAAGAGTGGAGAACATGTTTGCTCATCACATTTTGACATAAGTTATAATCTCAGCAGTAACACTGCAATTTTCTGGCTGACTAACCCGTTGGACTTTTCGGCACATGTCGTCGTACTTGTACCAAATTCCAGAAATTTGACGACAAAAGGTCATGAAGTGATTCACGCTGCAAAGAATGTATTTTCGTTTTTGAATTTCATGTGCAGTGGAATGTCTGATAGGCGCAAACCATTTGGATACTGTTTTGCACTACTTTTCATGCATACATCTGTATCAAAAAACAAGAGTGGCCCTACTTCTTTTATGAGTGTCGTTTCCGCTTTACAAACTTTGCAATTTGGTGAGTCGTTTTTGAAGAATTTTTGAATAAAATGTAAAAAAAATTCTCTGAAGTCAGTTTCCCCACATGAGTCTACAATGTCAACACTGCACATTCTCCTAGTAAAAGTGCCGCATTCAGGGCATGTTCTTTTTGTCGTTACACATGGAAAAGGATCCATCAGTTTGCCGAATAATGCTGATACAGCACACCATCCGTCCACAATACCTCCTTTAGTTTCGAAGTGCAAGCATAGAATTGTTCCTCTCTCAAGGTAAATTGTATTACTTACAGATTCTTGCGCATATCTCGCTACTAACGAAAAGAATAAATTGTCTGAATTTGAATCAATGAAATCTTTACATTGTTCGAAGTTGGCGTACAAGAAGCTATAATTTTCTGTAATGGAATCGAACGCGCAAGTGTTCCTGAAATATAGCTTTTTATCATCAATTTGTATTGGTTTGCATAAACCACCATTTTGGAGTACTTCATTTTTTCGTTTTCGAAGTGGCCTGCTGTACAAAAGTTCAATATTGGGACACGGATTCAAATATTTTCCTCTTTGCTTGTTCAGGGAATCAACATTTTCTTTCACGGATTCAATTTTTTCTGCATTATTAAATACAGGAGGAAAATGTTCTAAAAACTCATCGATTTCAGGACTGACATTTTTGGGACTGACATCTGTTTGCGAAAAATCGTTATCCCTATTAAAAGTTTCATCGATGGAAGGTGAATTCTCTTGCTCTACTTTAACTTTTTTTGGAAACTTTGCATCAGAATTCTTCAATTGTCTTTTTTCCGATTTATTTTTTTCAATTTTGTTGCAGATTTTGTCACATTCCACATCCGAATCACTGTTTTCATGAAGAACATTCAGACCGCGCCAATTTTCTTGAGCCTTTAAATGCTTGAACTCTTTATTTTGATCTTTTGAGTCTTTAGTCATTGTCTTTTTCAAAGAGATTTTACTGGAATGATTGTTTATAGCAGCTTGTTCCAATTTGCATATGTTTTCAATTGACTTGATATGTTTAATGACAAATTTATCTCCACGTAATGGCTGGTAATTAGACCCTAAATCACAATGTTTCAAATCTTTGAAATACCCTTCATTCCTAGCTGTAGTAGCAGTTGCACCTGCATTTGGAAAATAATCATTCATCACGTTTGTCCACAAAGGAAAATGCTTTGCTAATTTACATAAATGCGGCACTAGATCTGGACAGTAGAATGCATTTGCATTGTCTGATTTTTCAATATTTTTTATTTCAGTCTTAGCAGTGTCATATATTTTGTTCACAAACAAATTTACTTTTTCAAGATCGTCAAATTCTTCCAAAAAGTCGTAATCACGATGTTCGTAATTTTCGTTCTCAATGGCAGTGAATGTCTTTATGCGCTCAAGTAGGTACGTTTGCTTTTCCACGTTAACTAAATCTCTACCATTGATATCTTTACCAGTATTTTCACTGAGATCAACTACAAAGATAGGCGTTAATAAGTCATTAAATGCATGAATTGTTTCACATGTAGACAGTAATCCTACACATCGAACATAAAAGTCTTTTACTTTTGGCAATTTACTTTCAAAAACTTGCTTTCTGCAGATGATTTTTATCAAATGAGCAATATCAATTCTAATATAAGATTTCAATTCTCTCTGCAAATCTTTTTTATCAAGCCATCGAAAACAATCTTCAATGTAATCTCTCAAACTCCGTTCATTTAGGGCTAGGGAAACAGCATTCAAGAGAGCCATAGAATAATCGCAATTTACTTCTGGAGCACCATCACGCAAAATTTCTCGAATCCAATAACAGATAAAATTAGCATCGTGCTTTTCAGATATCATTTGGAAAACTGGAACTACCACAACAATTCCTTTAACAATTATCTGATACAAGTAAATTGGTTTAGTTTCACCATTGCTCTTAAAAATAGCTTGAACTAGACTTCCTGTGGCATCTACTTCAATTTTATAATGGAACTTTAGTAAGTCTTTGTATAAGGACATTTGCATCGGAGACCAATACATGCAATGAAAGCTGTCTCCACCGATATCTTTAATATATCCTGCGTATTGCCCTTGATACTTCAGTTTTTTCAAAGATTCTGTTAAACTTAACTTACTGTCAATTCCCAAATACTCATTAATACTCTTTTCTTTTATTTTTCTAAGAGTATCTTTTCTTGGTAAGTTTGGTGGTTCCGGATCACCAAATGACATGTCCGCGCAAGCTTCTTGTCGCCAACGTCGAGGTTTCATGTTCATAATTTCACTGCCAATTTTTGTTAAGAGATCACCTTGTACCCAACGTTTTTGAGAATGAGGAATTCCTCTTGTATCGGTAGTACTAACTTGTAAAATGATACCTTCGCCTACGGTAGGTTCAGTTAGACAATGTGCACCGAAAGTAGCACCACATTCTTTGCAAATACCAAAAATTTTCAAGTATGCTTCAGCTTCCGATGATTCATATACTTTAGCATATTTGAAACTATATGCACAAGCAATTTTTGTCTTAAAAAAAAAATTTTTTACGACGACATCTGCCCATCCGTTTTGAAGAACCTGGTATGTTTTTCCATCTCTCCCTTGTTCTTTATAAAACTTCGAAATAGGTCGTATATTTCTCCACTCTTCTTCAGGAATAGTCAAGTGACAATATATTTCGCTACATTTTGAACTTGGATTATTTTTGGACGGATTCCACGCTTTATAATCATCTTCTTGACATTCAGAACTCAGAGTATCATCAGCACCATCATTACATGCGACAGGTATGCCGAAAAATTTTTTCAAATCGACATTTAAATTATACCGATTTTCTCTTACGTATGAGTTGAGAGTAATGGGATTCATGGAAGGCGAAATTTTGAGACATGCGTTTTTCCATACTTGGTCAGAACGCGGTTTCAATTTTCGATCGTTGTCGAAAATTTCAAACAGTTGCAATGTTTCGTAGATAACTTTAGAGTCTACTGTTCTGTTGCGAGGCATTTTTGAACTTATCAATATGAAAAACGGACATAAAGAGATTAAAAAATGCTACTAAATTACATTTTCCACGTAGAAATATAATGCGAAAATTCAGATGTCACATCAGATGTCATGTATAATGTTCATCAGTCACCCTGTATCTTGGAATTATGGAATGACCCTTTGCACCTCCATCAGTTCTTGTGAAATATCGGTGAATCTTGAAAAAATACAAATTTCGGTTAGGAATTAAAATTCTTAAAAAGAACACAAATCAAAAAGAGATTACTGAAAGTGTAAATATATGCAGGTATATATTTGTTGTATATATAGACATTAATAATCGTATAACCGGTCCCATGTTTTTTTAAGAGAAACTTCATATAGCGCATTGAGAGCTAACGTCGGTCTTACACAGTATCGTGAGTCTAAACACTTAATCTTTTTTATCAAAACTGTAGTTATAAAATATGGATGAAGATAAATAAAAAAACAGAAGTAAGTATCAATCATGTGCCGTTTAATTCGAAAAATTTTATCCCACGCGCAAATGTAATTATAATTATTTAGGATATTAATTGTAATTAGGATATTAATTAATTAGGAATTATATATTTAGGATATCTTTTAATATTTATGCATTTCAAATTGAAATAATTTTCTTTGTTAAATTCTTTTGATTTTTTTTTTCAAATTAAATAATTCCACTACCATGAGGATATTTAATTATAACAATGGTTATCAAAGAATGTTTTTCCAAACTTTCATCAACAAATTTCTTTTCCAAATTAAAAAAAAAAACAATTGCAATTATGTATACTTGCGCGCACTCAAAAAAAAATTTTAATAAACGAAGTTGATTCTTATTATAATATATTCGATTATTTTTTATTACTCTCTTAGAACGAATCAGTGAAATTTCACTGATTCAAACACATTTTCACTGATTCAATCACTGAAAATGTGGTCACTGATTAATCAGTGAAAATTCACTGATTCAATCAGTAATCTCAATAGTATTAATTGAATCATTGTAATTTTACTGAAATTGCATTGAAAAGGTATATGTAGAAACACGACGCTTTGTGAATTTCATTTTTTTATTAACAAATACTGAAATAATATCAAAAATAAACTTTTATAATCCTAAATACATGTTATACATTTGTAACTGTATTTTTTATGAAATTAAATTTCGACTTCAACTTACTCTCTTAGAAAAAATCAGTGAAATTTCACTGATTTAAACACATTTTCACTGATTCATTCAGTGAGAATGTGAAATCAGTGAAAATTCACTGATTTAAACAATGGACTTTTTTTGACTAATTATCCAGTGAAATGAAGAAGTTTCACCGAATTAATCTGTAATCTCAATGGTAGTGCACTCATTTAAATGCACTAATTATATGCATTCATTTAAAACATCTATTTTGAGCAGTGAAATAATTTATAATAATTTATATATTTTTAAATCGGAAGTTAAAGTGCACGTTTACTGTCGGCAAAAAAACGAGATGAATTCAGAGCTGCCAGATTATACGGATTTTTGCATTAACCGCCATACAAAAATCCGTATAATCTGGCAGCTCTGGAGATTATTTTGTGTGTTTATCATATACAATTAAAAAAATAATGAAACATGAAATATGCAAATCACAAAATTAATTTGTTTAAACAGTAATTTTAAACAATTTATTGCAAATTCGAAAATTAGAATGAAGCACATAGTGATTATGGTTTTTGGGGTCGCTGATTTCGAATTTGAAGTTAAAATGTTAGAATTAGAATGTTTAAACAATTTGTTTAAACAATTTATTGCAAAATTAAAAGTTGGCATGAAACATATGCTCGTAATGGTTTTTAGAACTGATGATTCCGAATTTAATGTCAAAATGGTAAAATTAATTCGTTTAAATAAATTGAATAATTATATTCTAAATTGTTTCAACAATTTATCGCAAATATCAAAATCGGCATGAAACATATGCTACTCATGCATTTTTACAGTCGCAGATTCCGAATTTAATGTCGAATTGGTAAAAGGAACTTATATGAACAATTTTTTTGAACAATTTATTGCAAATTTGAATGTTTTCCATTTTTTTACAATTTATCAATTAATTGTCAACCTTCGAAGAAATTTTTCATTTCTTGGAATATTTTAGATAAAACAAAATCCATCTAAATATCAAGTTTTTATGTTAAAATCAAAATAAACCTTTTTTATTTCTCAAAAAATTTTTCACATTCTCAAAAATTTTTTGATTTTTCAAAAAATTCTTATTTTAAAAAATACCAAGTGCATGTATCAGAAAATTTTGATTTTTTACAAAACACTTTACATTTTCCGAAAATTTGTCTATTTTCAGAAAAATTTGCAATTTTTGAAAAAGTTCTCCATTTTTCCAAAAATTTTCATTTTTCACACTTTTTATTATTGAAAAAATTTTGTATTTTCAAAAAAAATTTTATTTTTCAAAGAATTTTTTTTTCATTTTTCCAACAATATCAATTTTTTGAAAACTTCAAATTTTAAAAGATTTTCAATTTTTCAACAAATTTTCCATTTTTTTCAATTTTTGGATTTGTCGAAGTATAGCTATTATTTAAAACGTTACCAATTTTCCACATAATACTCAATTTTTCAAAAAACTTCTTCTAAAAAAATTTTCTGTAAACAACCTGATTTTTCAAACAATTCTTCAGTTTTTAGTAATTCACGAGCTGATTATTGAATATTGGAGAAAATCACTGATTTACCAGTGAAAGAAAATCTCTGAATTTTCACTCATTGAATCAGTGAATTTCAATGATTGAATCAGTGAAATTTTCACTGATCGAATCAGTGAAATTTCACTGATTGAATCAGTGAATGCTCTTTTCACTGATTAAGGTAGTACTTCCCTCAGGCAACTTTCTTAGGAATTTCTTCAAATTTTAATATAATGTGAGGAAGTATATCCCCGATGATATCCCAAAATTTCAAGTCTTTCTTGTTTTTAGTTCCGGAGATTTTTTATGTCAAATCGTGAACTTTAACACGTCAGGTTTAGGGAATCGTTCTGGAAATGTATTTAAACTTACATATAAAACAAACCGCTCTTACGACCTCGACAAAAAACTGATATTTCATTGTTGATATAAAAAGACAGTTACTGTCAAAATTTCAATCCATTCTTGTTTTTCGTTTACGAGATATTCGACACCAAAGTTCGAAAGTTTTGACATTAGAGCTCATATATAATACGCTTGGCTTGTGTGCGTTGGTGTGCGTGCGTGCGATTGAGCGTGCGTGAGTACAGTCGCGCGCGAAATGTCAGTGAAAAACTTTCTATTCCGACGGTTGGGGAAGTACTACCTTAATCGGTGAAAAGAGCAAAAATTCACTGATTTATCAGTGGAAAAAGCAAAAATTCACTGATTAATCAGTGAAAAGAACTTTCAAGGATTCAATCAGTGAAAATTTCACTGATTTTTTCTAAGAGAGTACAATTAGACAATAAATTCATGAAATTGGACAGTTATTATCACATTATAAATTTAATTTCATATTTTACATAAAAATAAGATGTATAAAAAATTTGAATGCACAAAGTTGATACCTATAATGACATTTTCTTACAATAAAATTTTTCATTATTTTTTATTATTATTCAGTAATAGTTTTCAAAACTATACAACTTTACACATGATACGCGCATAACGAGATATAAAGAAAAGTATTAGGACGTTTTACTCTTAATGCGCAAGAAATTTTACTTGAAAAAACAAGTTTTCCAGCACCTATTAACAAAAAATCAGTCCGAAGGAACATCTTCATCTCTAAGAATAATTTGTTAGAAAAAATACTTTACATATATACTTTCACTGTTGGAGAAAACTTTTTACTTTGAAGCAGTCTAAAGTTTATAAACTTCGCGGTAAACAAGAATAATATGCAAAAAACAACAAAATTAAGGAAATACGGAAGAAGAAATTCGCCGCCCGGCGTTTATTTGAACTACTCGGGGTCTCGTTTGTACGTTACGGCCCTGAGTTTCCTCGGGCAGCGAACAGCAAATTTTACGACTTCCGAGAAAAGGCTGGAATATCAAGAACTAGTGGGTTGGCGTTATTTTATCGAAATCTCGAAATCACTATTTGATTTGTTCAGAAAGTATTATAAAAATCTATTCTACATTCCCTACATTCCAAAATAAATGAACAATTCCACTTAATGTAAAATTAATTTGTTAACAACAAATTTACATTTAAAAAAATATGATGTTGACACCAAAATTAACACCATATATTATATAGGATTCGAAACAGTTTTTTCTAGAACAGAAAAATAATGAATAAAAATGAATAGTTGAGTATAACTGACAAAAACAAAAATATCGATACAAAGGCAACCGCCAAAAGTGTGCTTGGAATGCAATAGTGAATTTCGTTATAATTATAAACGTTTCAGGGTGGACTTATTAGAACCAAATATGATCAGAGCATGTAAATTTGTAGTATAATGATAACAAAATTTGTGTTTACCTTTTACGGCGTTCAATCCTGGATGAGTGGAATTTTCTTCTGTCTGTTCATTGTCGGTTAGTGAGAGGTTATGATTCAATGTATACACAGCAGAAACAAGTGAGCGTCTCGCGCACAGTTGCGCAGACGCAACTAAATTGCCGCGCAAAATGTATTTGAATACTTATCGAAAAACGTATACATTTTTGATAATGATTGCTGCAATAAACTTTGAGAACTGGGGGTGTGTACCAAGAATAGGTCATGTCCGAAAATTTGTCTGGCTCAAAAGCTTTTTTATTTGGGGTGGGCTAACAAATTTTATGGTGTACCAAAAACAATTCATGGCCGCAGAAATTGTTTTGCCCATGAGTTTTTTTTAAGGGGAAGGACAGAAAAATAATTTGCTGGGCAAACGTGGGCTAAGCTTGGGCAATCCAACTGCGTATAGTTTTCCGCGGAATTCGAATTTGATGGTGCACCATGGACGATTGACTGAAATACTTAATTTGCCCATAACTTTTGTTTGAAATGTGGGCAAAAAAAGTTACTTGCGGGGCAAATGAGGGCTAAGCTTGGGCAATCAAACTGTGTATAGTTTACCGTGAAATTCGAATTTGATGGTGCACCATGGACGATGGACTGAAATACTTAATTTGCCTATAACTTTTGTTTGAAGGGTGGGCAAAAAAAGTTACTTTCGGGGCAAATGAGGGCTAAACTTGGGCAATCAAAGTGTATATAGTTTACCGTGAAATTCGAATTTGATGGTGCACCATGGACGATTGACTGAAATACTTAATTTGCCCATAACTTTTGTTTGAAAGGTGGGCAAAAAAAGTTATTTGTTGGCAAATATGGACTAACATTGGGCAATCCAACTGCGTGCAGTTTTCTGTGGAATTCGGAAAAAATTTGTTTTGTTCATAACTTTTTTGGGGGGGTGGGCAAAAAAATTTATTGGATGGGCAAATGGGGGCAAAACTTGGGCAATCCAACTGCATCTCAACTAATAAGGGAGAAAAATGTGTTTGAAGGAAAAATAACTTATTTTTCAAATTTAATGCAAATCTTAAAATAATTTCTATTTCTGTTTATACAATTTTATGTATTGAGTGAATACTTATCAAGTTTCAATCAATAAAAAAAATACACATTCTATAGGGTCTTTTAGTACATTTTAGCTTTTTTGGCGAGAGCGCACACAGCGCATTGCCTCTTAATGGGCCAAGGACAGGCTACTCTAAGGAAGCCATGGTCGATCGCCTACCTGCTAAAACCCACCACCAATCGGTCCACACTCTGTACCTGAAACGCCTTATAAAAATGTGAATTCGGTCAAACTTTTTTTCCCCGAGGAATGGGGAAACTCTACCAGCCTGTCCCAGCAGCTGGGATGTGCAATGCTGCCGGGTGTTGTGTGGGGCTCGCACCCACTAAACCCCCACCTCTTATGCTATCGGCCTACTCCCGGGAAAAGGCATTGCCCATACCTTCGGTCAACCTAACCTAAACCAATCTAATCTACCTTAATAATAATATATTGTTTGATAAACTGTGAACGAATATTTAAACTAATCTAATGTAACCTAAGTAAATGTCAATTATAAACTAAACAGGATAACGCGCCGAAATTTGTTCGATAATATTACTAAATCTAGCACTAGGAGTGGGACCAAACACTTCCCACCACATAAACTGGTCCACTTATTCAGTTAAAAATCTTGAGGACATCACCCCAAGACGCTTCAAATATTGTTCAAGACACGACCAGTGGCCCTCGATATGGTTCGTGCACACTTACCTTACCGAATCCAAAAAGTTTCTGTAGTGGTTAACCTCCTTATGTATGTAAGGGGATGCACCTCCCAGATTTTTGAGACCACTATATCCTCTCCAGCAGTCGGTCCATATTTCCGTGCCCGGCAATACGTGATTGGAAATTATTGATTCCAAAGTAGTGCCTGTTCGGTTTGGTACAAATACCACATAGCCACGTTTAACAGTGACATCATAGATGCCAAGCACCTACTGTTCCGGAATCATGCGCCCCCTGTTGTACTTCCGTTTGGTCAACACGGATTCATTTACTTGTACTATATGACCGTCGCCACCTAAAAAAATTTGAACAATTAAAGTAACCTTACAAGGAATCAAACTAATCCAATTTAACTAATAGACATCTGAAAAGTGGTGTTGTTCAAAACAAATCCAAATTCACTGAAATGAATGAAAACTAATCTAAAATAACTATCTAAATGAAATATTTTTCGTTAGTGGCGACTAATAGCTATAGTAATAAATACCAAATAAAAGTAAATCATTTCTCTCAATTAACTTCCAAGAACAGATGTCTCTAAAATAACGGTAGTACTGCACTACGACCGTCTTGCTACAACCAACTGACATAGCACTGGACCCCGACCGAATTTCACATACCCACTGCCATAACAAATATAAAGTTGTACGAATTGGTACTTTACAGTTTTCAAAGAGAGTTCCCTTCACTAAACTAATTCTAAGCTTACACCTAGAACAACAAAAACAATGTTCTAAAATACCCGTCCTCCGTTTTTGGAGAGAACATTGTCTTCGACAGCGTGCAGTAGGACATCTTATATTCCGCGGTAGCAAATTCACATTTTGGAGCCTATTTAACAATTCCTCAACATCTAAATTGATTGAATTTAGTTTAAATACGTTTTCGACTTCCATTTTCACTACTGTCAAAATACTATCATTTGTCAAAAAATAATAGTTCAATACTATTAAACGCTTTACAAAATTAGAAAAATAAATTTCCAATGAGCAGACCGTCCGCTAAGAAGCAACAACTACTTCTCGGGCTAAATGCCCCGACAGACATTGAATTACACTTCTAAAGTAAACGGGGTTGGTATATCTGTTAAGATAGAACCAACCATTCTGGTTTGCGATTAGAAGGAACAACATCACTTGTGGACCGGTTTCGGCGTTTTTGCGCCTCATCAGCACAAGGTAGATGCTATTCGTCCAGAAGCTGTGAGAGCATAATCCTGGACTAGAGACTAGGCCGAAACCAGTCCACAAGTGATGTTATTCCTTCTAATGGCAAACCAGAATGGTTGGTTCTATCTTAACAGATATACCAACCCCGTTTACTTTAGAAGTGTAATTCAATGTCTGTCGGGGAATATAACCCGAGAAGTAGTTGTTGCTTCTTAGTGGACGGTCTGCTCTTTGGAAATTAATTTTTCTAATTTTGTAAAGCGTTTAATAGTATTGAACTAATATTTTTTGACGTCTAAATATAATTGTTTTTTTAATACTTTGAGAATTCTTTTCTTTGTCCACTGCTTGAGAAGGCCTATTTCTTTATTAAACTAATTAATTTCCTCTAAACTTTTAATAAAAATTTTACTTGAAAAATGAGTACAGGGTGTATCAAATGTATCTATTACTAGATATATCATAATTGTTATGTCCTTTTTGTTCTTAATCATTAAAATTTTAATCTGAAATTATGGAAAGCATATATATTGTAATGTGTGTATGGGGTAATGGGGTTTATTATTATTTATTTATTAAATTGATTATTGAATTGTGATTTTATTGCATTGCATAGTTGGGCGCCAATATTTATTTAAAAATAAAATATATATAAAGTATTGAATACAGTTAATGATCTTTTAATTTTTTTATATAATTCCTATTGAAATTTTATTAAATTTTCCTGACCTTTCTTTCTCAGTATTACCCTGTAACTTACTCTGATAAAGCACGAAACTACCTATCTCAGTCGGATTCGTTAGTTGTGTTTGGAGTCGACGCTCTACGCACTCTTATTAATTATCTCCAAAATGGCTGTTCAATAATAGACAAGTTGTTGAATTAAACGAATAAATATCATATTTTTATTGAGAAACAAAATCTAACACAGTGGCAAATTACGTATGATGTATTACCATCCCTTCCATACTTGAAGAATAGTAAAATAATTGCTAAATTCAAGAAATCAGTTTACAAATGAGAAGTGTTTACAAAAACAATGGTTATCGTATAAGTACAAAATCTATGATGAAAATTGCTTATCGACCAACAAGGTAAGTGGAAATTAATTTTAGTAAAGTATTTATTCATAAAGGAAAACTAGAAACTTGTTTAGTCTATAAGCAAAAGAAAAAAATAGATAGATGCTTACAATCTAATAATAATACATAAAAATATAAATACTACCGTAAATAATGAATTTGTCAAATTTTCTTTGGTTGCTTTCTTTAATTTAAATGCATTTATTGTTTTTGTTTGTCTTTTTTATTATTATTTTGGCCTTCAAGTCTCTATCTAGAGTTATTTTTTTTAGCTATAGCAAATCTTTTTAGAATATTATTGTTATTATTTAATAATTAACTTTCTTTTTCTTTTATATTGTAGGAAGAAAGAATTAGGTACCTTATTTTTTTTGTTAGTCCTTCTTCTTTGATGCTCAGGGAAATAGCATCGGATTCCAATCTATTTTCTTTCCTTCTCACTTCAGGCAGAAAATTTTGTCGTCCATAAATAAATTGGTGAGATTTTTAAAAGAAATCTTGTTGATTTCTCAGCACGTGAAGAATTTTAAATTTACCACATTTTTAAATTTCAAAGTGTCCTCCTGTCAAAAGTCAAGGTAAGTTGTCCCCCTACTTTATCGATATGGGAACTACTTTTTCTTAGACTTTATTGTGCAAGTGAAAAAACTGGAATGAGCCATCCTCTTGGAGTTTTTAATTTTATTAAACACACAAGTCACAGGTCACTATGTTAAATTTTTTAATAAAATTTGTGTCAAAACTGATATACGAGGATGGTCAAAAGTTATTTTGGTATTTTTGATTTTCTTACACACACCTTCTTTACGCATATAATTATAATCTACATAAAACATAATATTAAATGTACAAATCTTACATCTTATCTTACATCTCAAAATGATTTCTTTTAAATTTTCGAAAATTAAAGCATTTTGGTTATTCAAAACCTTTTATAACATGTCCTTGCACCCTTTAGTTGCAGTTTATGTGTTTCTTTTTTATTTACAAGTGTTATTATTGTTTATTTTTCTAGGTTCACAACTGAAGTCTGAAGTGGATAAGAATTTTCGATTCTAGTGTTGGAGGAATTGTTTCAGTAATTCATGAGAAGACTCCAAATAATGTGTTTCCACCCTTTTTCTTACTATTCTCATCAATTAATAATTATAAAAAATATGAAAAGATAATTTTGACAATTGTCCCTAGTATAAACTGTAAGTATTATCAGTTACTTTATAATAAATCATTCATAGGTATTTTACTATTATATTATTTCATGATAACAATCCTAAATGCTTATAATCATCAATACTTTTTTATCAAATTCAGTTGCTGCTAAGTTTTTTAATAGATTTAATTTTTATTTTGAATGCTGTTGTATTTTCAATCCGTTACAATATATATAGTGATATGGATTGAATGATAATAATAAATAACAATAATAATAATAATAATTCCATATCTTTTTATAAATTAAAATTTTATTTTTATATTATTTTTAGTTTCAATACTTATCTTTCTTTATCTAGCTCAGTCGGAAATTATCAAAATATTTATTTTATTATTTATTTATATTTTTTTATGATTGTTATGAGACTTTATTAATAATGTTATAAATGAAACTAACTGTTTCTAATTAATTCCACTATTTAATTAAAAAATTATGAAAATTAGGAAAGGATATTGATAATTATTTCGATATCAATATCCTTTCATAATTTTCATAATTTTTTCATTAAATAGTGGAATTAATTAGAAACAGTTAGTTTCATTAATAACATTAATATGAGTAGATTCCACAAAGTAAGGTTCCAAATAGTAGACTCTATTATGTAATTTGAACATTATTTTATAAATTCAATTGAATTATCTCAGGGAAATTATATTTTGTTTGTGAGTTCAAATTCTTGTAAAGCCAAGTCTGTCCTTTGACTTTCAAAAATTTCCAACGCCGATAACCAGTGTTGATTGTAAAAAATATATCATAGATATAAAAGAAAACAAACACATTCAATTTAAATAAATGTTCAACAAATGAAACGTTCGATTTATTATTTAATCCTGTTTAACGGCTTAATCAACTTCAAAAATATTCGAAAAATGGTTAACACTAATTATTTCTTATCTAAAATTCATTCACTCTCTCATTCACAACGAAATTAAGATTATACTTATTAAAGTCTATGGTTTTATATTTCTATGATTTAAAAACTACAAAGAAGATTCTTAATTTCTATACGTGACATTCGACACAATGTTTCTAGAATAAAATGGCGTCTAAATCAATTATAGTCGACATCTCTTTGATACTTTTGAAAAAATTTATCAGTAAGTATAATCTTATGTATTACCTTTTTTTATATTTGAACAATTTGAATTTTATACATTAATATATTCAACATTAAATTATATGGATAAATGATACCTGACTGTCTTTGAAATTAAGCATTGATTTCTTTTCTTCTCTTGAAGGTCACACTGAATTTTCAATGCTAGGCAGTCCTGGATTAAAATTCTGCATCACTTGGAAAGTTTTTTCTGTGCTGGATAAACGATTTCAATATTGTCTGCTTTCTACTTTTAATTAATTAAAAATATGCCTTGGACATAGGAATATTATAATGCTTATAGCCGTGTTTTACTTATTATCGATTATTTTTGGTAAGTATGACTTTTCACTCACTTATTTGTTGTCACAATCACTTTGTATTAGTTAAGTTTACTTTATATTACAACTTTTTATTATTTTTTTGAATATTTCTGCATAATTTTAGATTTTTAAATTTTTACTTTGAACAACCCTCCTTCCCTCTCAAAATCTCAACTCGTTGATTTTTTTCTTTGTTTTTTTCAACAAACGCTCTTAGATTTTATTTTAAAATTATTTCTACCAATGACTGTCTTTGAAAGATTTAGTTACTAAATTATTATTGCTATGTTTAATTATATTGATAGTTTATTTATGTTAAGTTATATGATTTATTTTATATTTCAATTTTACAATCATCACTTTTTAGGTTGGTACTCTGTTAATCTTTTATTTCAAAGTTTGTGTTCCTATTTTACTGTTTGTCATTGTATGACTTTAAATATTCAGTATACAGGGTGTATCAAAACTAATTTTACATTGTATTCTTTTTCCTTCTAAATGTTTCTAACTCTTATATGTTTTATTTTAGGTTTGTGACGGACTTACTCAATATGTTTTATATTCTTCCACTATGGAAAATAAATGATTCTGAATATCAAGTGATAGAGTTGGTTGTACAAATATCAATTAAATTATATGATTATTAAATATTTAAATTTATTATTGAGAAACTATTCACACCATAACAATAGGTATACATTTGAATTTTAAGGTATACATTAACTTCCATATCTGTTCCATATACCGTTAAATTTGAAAAATTACGATTTTTTTATTCCATACGTCTCTTGTATAATGTGAGGACCTTTAAATTAGATACACAGTTTATTATGAGGACCAATATAAATTTTTTATTGTATTTTGTCTAAGATAATGTATATTCTCGTATTGATTATCATGGGGACATGACAACGCCCAATGATTTATTATAAATACCAACGTTTTTTTGTTGATTTTCGGAAGTGATCTAAAAAGGTATCATGAGAAAAGTGTCTAGTCAACATGTCCAATAAGGAAGTGAATTCCGTTTAGGGTGCAAGTTCCAATTAATTAATTATTTAAATCTTAATAAATGCATACAGTTATATACATTCAGAAATTAGTCATTATGAGGACATGCTATTCATTTGCTCCTAAGAGATTAAAGAAATATCTCATATTTCCAGCATAATACTAAATATCAATTGAGTATGTTACATATTAAGTCATTCAGAACATTTGTTACATAAATATGTTTCGTATAGGGGGGGGGGGGCATAAAGATTCCAAAATAAACCTACCTATTGGAAAAATTGCCGGTTTTTGGAACGGAGAGTTCTATTTCAGTTTTTCATGAGATGCACCCCTTCCGAGATATTGGGAATAGAAAATTTCGATTTTTACCCAAAAAATCCTTATTTTCAAGCGATTTTTTAAATTTTATGAGAAATCTGTTTTGGCTTAAAAAAAGCATATAGGCTTAATTGAAGCCCGTTGAGATTACAATTCAAATGCGTTTTTTTTTGTACGATTGATGCAATGGGAGATATGTCCATTTAAAATAGGCATATTAATGAATAGATTGTAAAAGTGGACTACCTACTGCATCTTAAATATCTAGAAAATAGTGAGTGACAAAAAAAATAATGAGGAACATTGAGTTGGCACAAATTACTAACAATTTGAGACCCATAAGAACCTTTTAACATATTGCCAAAAAAAATTATGAACAAATAAACTATTTTTTGGTATTTTTGTTTTTCGGGCCAAAAAATAGTTGCCGTTTAGTGTTTGAAAAAAAAATCCTATTGTAAAAAGTGGTTGTGGCATTTATTCATAGCTTTCAAATTAATCGATATCGAAGAATAAAAATATATTATTCTAAAAACAGTGACCGTTCAACGAAGAAGAAACAACTACTTCCCGGGCTACATGCCCCGACAGACATTGAATTATACTTCTAAGTCAAACGGGGTTGGTAAATCTACAAGATCTAAACCAACCATTCTGGTTTGCAACTAGAAGGGACAACATAACTTGTAGACCGGTTTCGGCGTATTGCGCCTCATCAGTACAAGGTATATGTTATCGTCCGAGAGTTAATCCCGAACTGAATTTATTTCTACAATCGTCAACTATACATACAAAACATTGTTGTAAGCGGTAGAATAATATATTTTTATTCTTCGATATCTATTGGTATAACGCTTTACTAAATACGACAATTTTACAGGAAACTGTAATAATTCATTTAAATGAATCGTTAAAAATCTGGATATCATTACCCAAAAAAAAGTTTCTAATTTCGGTAGTTTTTAGTGGATAGACAAAGATATATTTCGTAAAATATATTGTTTTAATATTTCACTAATTGATAGTTGGTCAATACTTAGGAATGCGCGAATAACGTAGTTGAATGAACTACAAGAATTCAGTACACGTCTCTACTGTTGCTAGATATCTGTTTGTGTATTGTAGTGTAAGCACTTTTGTTAGGTTATAGATTTGTAGATATCACTTTTGATGATTATTCAATAAAGATATATGAAACGAGTAAGTTGTCTAGTTATTCTAAGTATGAATGATAGTATTAATAGTTAGAATAAAAAGAACCAGAAGATGTACTTTAAATATAAGTAAAGTATATCACATGGCGATCCTGCCAGTTCTACATCGTAGTTATATGTAGTTATATTGTTTGGAAGTTTGGATTGTGAGATAAAATCAATAATATGGGACAAGAGCATTCTAAGGAAGAAGTTATCATAGCCCAGGCTGGTAATAGTGGTGGTCTTACGAATACTCCTAAATTAAACGAAGGAAACTCGTCTGGTGACAGTGATCTACTTCTTGATCAATAAATTCAAGAGGCATTTGGAAAATGAGATAAGAAGAGAAATAAGGACGAGTCAAGAGCTAGTGTAGTGAGACAGTGCTAGTGAGTGTAACAGGAATGGAACAAGGTACTTGTAACTCTAATTTTTAATTATATTGTATTCTTTTATTTTCACAAATGAGTAGTATAGACTTATTTAACAATTTAAATGAAATATTAAGGGTTTTAAACGGAATTTAGGTAAAGATAATCAACAAAGGCGTCTTAGTTTAGAAGTTAATAAGCAGCAGAGTAGTGAATTAAATCAGATAGTAAGAGAATTTGTAGCTTTAAAAAAGGCATTTAATCTAAAATCTCATAGTACAGAAACTATTGATACAGTTAAATCAATTGTGGACTCAATTGAGAAAATAATTGTTGAAGTAGTAAAAGTTTAGAAGATAGATTGGCGATTATAATAAATTCAAATGATAACTTAGTCAATATGGGAGAGAAATTTGATTTAAAAACAGCTTCTAGCTTAATCCCTATGATTAACGATACCGAGGAATCGGTTAAACAACTAATTGATGCCATAGAATTATTATTATATTTTAGATAATGATGGTAAAAAGCTCTTAATTAAATATGTTTTAAAAACTAGGTTGACACAATGTGCTAAATTGGAATTGAATTCAACTTACAATTCTAATGCAGATTTAATTACGGACATTAAAAGTAATTTGCTAACAAAGCAATCAGCAGCTTCTTTATCGTTAGGTTTACATACTATAAAACAAAAAGACAAGTCAATCGATGACTTCAAAAAATCTATCGAGAGTTAATGGTAAATCTAACACTAGCGCAAGCTGATGGTGACGCCGGCGCGGCAAAAATTTTAAAAGTTGCGAATGAAAAATTGGCTATTAATGCTTTTGCAAATGATTTACGCAACCACGACTTAAAAACCATAGTTAAAGCACGAAATTATAATTCGTTAAACTAGGCTATAAGAGGAGCGAAAGACGAAGAAATTACGAATAATACAAATCCCCACGTTTTTAGCATGCGCGGTCGATCCAAATCTAGGTCGATTGATAATAACGGTACAGTTTTCGGCCGGGGAGTTAGTAATTACTCTCAAAACAGGAATTTTTCACAAAATCAAAATCCTTTTAGAAATGAAAATTCTTCGAGATACCAAAATTCGTCCAGATATCAAAATTTCTCTAGACATCAAAACCGAGGAAATAATCGCGGGATGAGAGCTCGGGGAAATCCTTATCGAATGAAAAATGAAAATAGATATTTAGTTTTTTTTATTAGATACCGGCGCTTCCGTGAGTGTTATTTTCCATCTAGTATTAGCGATAATCAGTTTGTTGACACCTGAAACCGAATAAAAATAAAAGGTATAGCTGGGTCAACAGTTACAATGGGGACAGCAAATATTTTATTACAATATGATAATATTAAGATAGGTCATATCTTCCATGTAGTAAATGACTTTGAAGGTAATATAAATAGTGTAATTGGATCAGACTTCTTTGTTAAACATTATGCAGTTTTAGATTACGAAAAATTCATGTTTTATTTTTACGTGAAAGATAAAAAATAGCTATTCCTTTAGAATCCGAACACAGTAACTTAACAATAATTCCACCTCGTTGCGAAATTATTAAATATTTTGAAGTTAAACATAAAAATGATAGCTTAGTAGTTCCAGAAGAACTTTAGCAAGGTGTTTTTTTAGCAGGTCTTATTACAAGCCCTTGCAATAATAGGGTACCGGTTAAAATTTTGAATATTAACGATAGAGAAATTACACTTGAAAATTTTAAACCTAAATTAGAAAATGTTTCGAATTTTGACATTCATGAATTCGGAGATATCCCTTTTTCAGTTGATTGTTTAGATAAGTTATTAAGTATGATAAATGTTCATGGATTAAATGAAGAGGAAAAAATATCTATTCACAAAATATGTGCAAAATATGCAGATGTTTTTCATTTAGAGAACGATCCATTTTCAGTGACTAATGTTTATAAACAAACAATACATCTAAACAACGATTCAAATCCAGTTTATGTTAAACCATATAGATTACCTCATGCACAAAAATCTGAAATTCATAAGCAAATAGATAAATTATTAAATTATGGTATTATCGAACCGGCGAAGTCACCGTTTTCTAGTCCCTTATCACTAGTAGACAAACGAGCTATTAATGTTCAAAAACGCTATAGAGTGTTTATCGATTACAGACAATTGAACAAGCAAATTACCGATAATAAATTTCCTTTACCATGTATAGACGAAATTTTAGATTCTTTATCGGGAGCAGTATACTTTTCTCATTTAGATTTGTCTCAGGGTTACTATCAAGTAGAGTTGGAGCAAGCTTCGCGACCTTGCACAGCTTTTACAACAGACCAGAGGACAATTTCAATTGATTAGGTTACCTATGGGTCTAAAATTAGTCCTAGTGCTTTTTCAAGAGCTATGACTATAGCAATGGCGGGTTAGAATTATGAAAGATGTTTTGTCTACTTAGATGACCTTGTAGTTTTTGGAAACAATTTAACAATTCATAATCAAAACTTAATAAAAGTGTTGCACCGCTTACGAAAAGTTAACTTAAAATTAAATCCTGTAAAGTGTGAATTTTTAAAAAAGCAAATATTATATTTAGGACATGTAATATCTTCTGAGGGAATTTCGCCAGATCCACAGAATATTAGTGCGATTCATTATATCCCACACCAAAAGATTCAAGCGAAACTAAACGTTTTGTAGCATTCGCTAATTATTATAGAAAATTTATTAAACATTTCGCTGAAACTGCAGCACCTTTAAACCATCAAGTAAAAAAGGAGTAGTTTTTCAATGGACTCCAGAATGCGAAAAAGCATTTCAAACGTTAAGAAAAGCATTAATTCAACCCCCTGTTTTAGCCTACCCTGATTTTTCTGAAAGAAACCAATTTATTTTGAAAACGGATGCTTCAAATTTGCCCTTAGGTGCGGTTTTATCAAATGGTGATGATAAACCCATAGCTTTTGCGAGTCGGAAATTGAATAAAGCCGAAATGAATTACAGACAGATCACAGTTCTTTGGTGTATCTTTTTGGAATGGTAAACCCGTCTAGTAGACTTACTAAATTTAGATTAACTTTAGAAGAGTACGATTTTGCCATTGAATATGTTAAAGGTCGTGAAAACGTCGTAGCCGACGCGTTGTCACGGGTAACAATTAGTTCGGATGACTTGAAGTTGCTTTTATCACCCAAAGCTGAAAATATGAACGTAATAACAAGATCCCGAAAAAGAAAAATGGAAAAAACCGATAATTCTGTGAATGATTTTAACGGTTCTCTAAACGAAACAGTTGGTTTTTCATTTCTCCGAGGCTGGAATCGTAATCAGCGGCCAAAAAACCCTTACAAGTATTTCTCTAGTTATTCAATTTGTTTAATAATTGTTTATTCATTGTTTATAACTAATTACCGGCTAATTACCACACGACCAAACTTGTATTATCGAGCAATCAACAACTTTATTAACAATTTGCAAAAAGTCTTAAGTCGATCCTAGCATTTTAGAATTATTTTTCGATATCATGAAAATTTTTACTTCATTGATTGGATAATATGTATTGCGCAGTAAAAACTTGAAATATACAGACCATTTCAATGAAAACTATCCAAGCCACATAATTCTGAAGGCGTCACTTTTATGAAAAAATAAAAAAAACACGTCAAAAATCATATATGTAAAGGTCGCCCTCCCAATTTTTCTAAATTTTGTATTTTCTAAATTTCCTTGATGAGTTGATTTCAGAAATACTGATACATAAGGTCTTGAGAGAATATCTACAGAGTTACAGGGTGTTCAAAATCACATTTTTTCAACTTTAGGTCGTTTTTTTGACGAAACTACTGAATATTTGGCAAATCGGTTTATGTGTCCCTATCTTAACCCTTAAATGCATGATTTTTTATTTTGGTTTCAAATAATTTTTAATGATCTATTTGAATGCTAAGGATCCAGGAAAAATAATGAAACAAATTTAAAAATGTTTTTTTTATTTATTTTAATTACAAAAATTTTTGGTGCCAATTGGCTACATTATGCATTAACGATAGAATAATTAGGTATGAATTTTTTGAAAACAATTGCAATGTTCATTTATGCATAGGGCTAGTCCACATTTTTCGCACTTAACACGTGAGAATCCTTTACAATTAGGATATTTGCACCTCATTTTGGCCTCTATCATCATTGGCCAATGGCCGATTTGATCAGTGCGAACTTATTTAGGTGGCACATGTTGGATGGGACCTCTTTTTCTTTTTTGTGCAATTTGCCCTTCTACATTTGACGGCCTGCCTCGTTTAATGGAAGGTAAATACCGACATTGCACAAACAATTGGCCACTTCTGCACGATATTGGGCTTGGTTTAGAGGATTCGGATTTTCCTTGGTGTCTTTTAGTACTCGTTTGTAGAGAAGTCAAGAATTGGCGGTAGCAACATCGATCAAATGATAAAATATTCTCATATACCATTTCTTACTTTTCAACTTAATTTTGTGTCCACCAATAAAGCTGTCCATTAAATCCACGCCTCCCATGTGCCTATTATATTCCTGAATAATAAATGGGCATTCTATTTCTATCCTTTGCTTTTGTTTTCTGTCGAATCGACTAATATATTGAATAGGATTTTTTCCTGCAAACGACGAAGCCAGAATAACACATCTATTGTCCTTCCAAATGAGAGACGATATATCAACGCCATCAATTGTCGTTACATATTCGAAGCTTGTACCACGTTGAACACCTTTTAGGTCCGTTTCACTCGGCAATTTACAATTAGGTAGCCTAGTTCTCCTTACTGTTCCCAACGATAATATACCTTTCTTCGCAAGGTCCACCATTACTGGCAATCCTGCATAGAAATTATCTTGATATAACCTATAGTTCTGTTGTCTTGGTATGAGAGTACAAAGACGCGAGGCAATATTTCCGGTAATTCCTAAATCTGTTTCAATATTATCTGCTGATTGTGATTTATTGCCATCTGATGGTTTATCTTTTTGCATTTTTGCTTCCTCGCCTGAGTATATCTCAAATTTGTAAACAAACCCAGAAACCCCTGCTAATACATAAAGTTTAAAACCCCATTTATGGGGTTTGTTTGGCAGATATTGTTTCATATAATGTCTTAATTTTGTAGAGCACATTTGCTCATCAATACTGAGATGTTGCTCCAAAGAAACAGATGCAAATTTATTATTCAAGTCATCCACTAGTGGTCTTATTTTATGTAGTCTATCATGTCCAGCTTGATCTCGAGGGACAAATGTAGTATTATCATTGAAATGAATATTGCGGCGAATTTTTTCAAATTGATTCACCGTCATACATTCCTTTATCGGACTGAAGGCTAACTCATTACTCCAATAGGATCTGCAATTAGGCATGTGTACTATGGACATGTACAGCAGAATTCCTATGTACTGCTTTATATCCAAATCTGTAAAGGAAGTCGGTCTGTCAGGATTTAATTGAACAGCATATAAGTTACTCTCTTGCACTATCTTATTTATTAGATCATCACAGAAGAAACAACGAAAGAATTGATATGGGGTTTCTAACTTCAAAATATTATCAGAGAGTTTTAGGTCGCCATGAAACTTCAACTGCTGTTCATTCAGTTGTAACGACTTCAATGTCCATCTTAGATATTTTTTTTGTGATTTACCTTTGCCTTTCTTATTTGCTGGCTCTCTTTTTAACGATTTGCCTTGCCTTTCGTTTTTGATACTTGCATTTTTTGTAGTTTACCCTTGCCCTTCGTCAAAGGTTTCTTTTTTTTATTTATGCCACTTACCGATGGTGAATTAACATCTTCTATGTCAATCGTATCAATATCAGGTCCTTCCCCTTCGTTATCGCTATTTTCAGATTCACTTTGGAAGTCAAAAATATCTTCTTCCGGGTCGAAACAAGGATCACCCAGGTCGTCTAAATCGCCATTCTCAATATCATCGTCACTTTCAATGCCTGTGAAATTCTCCCAATAATCAGCTAGGTCTTTGTCGGATAATCCCTTTAGACTATTTGCCATTCTACAAAAAAAAACATTTTAAATTTTCGACAAAATGCATAATGTTGCCAATTGGCAACAAAATAAAAAACGCAATTAAAAAAAAACAATTTTTTGTTTATATTACAATAATACTACAAAAATACATACCTTAGACAACAAGAATCAATTTTTTCGAATCAATTTTTTCCAATCAAAAATTATTATTATTAACAAATTTATAACAAATCAAATTTTGTGGCATGTTTCGTGGTCGACAATAACAGAAACATCACTTCTTCCTACAGGTGCGCGCGACATTTAGACTCCCCATGTTTTATTATACCGTTTTATGGTACGTAGCCAAGCGTCTACAGTATGCAGTAAGGCAATTTTAACTTTGCGTTTAGAATTACAATAATAAATTTCGTATGTTGACAATTGGCTACACCATGCATTTAAGGTGCAAAAATTTCCAATTTTTTGACCACCCTGTATTAATTTTATCCTTTTTACGACTGAACGGGAAAAGAAAAGTTAAGATAACGACACATAAGCTGTTTTTGCAAAATATTCAAAACTTTCTGCAAAAATACGACCTAAAGTTGACAAAATGTGATTTTAAACACTCTGTAAATATTCACTCGCGACCCTATGTATGTAGTATTTCTGAAATCAGCTCCAAGGAAATTTAGAAAATTGAAAAATGTATAGCGTGTTCCATTTAAAAAATTGGGCTGGGTGACCATAGGGTGGAGGGGGCTAAAGTTATAACGTCTACATATGCGCACAAAGACGTCCTCCTTTATATGATTTTTGACGTGTTTTTTCATTTTTTCTTAAAAGTGACGGCTTCAGAATTATGTGAGGTGGATAGTTTTCATTGAAATATCTGTATATTAGGTACTCTCACTGGATAAAATGAATTGTAATTACATTTATATTTTGGTGTCATTATGAGGACATATTCATGGGCGTCTCTTAGGCAGGAAAATAGGAACTCTCGAATTTCCCAGTATCATGTTTTTTATTATTATTTTGCTTACAAATGAAATACAGTTCTTCCAAAAAATATTACTAGTATACATATTTTTTAGTAAGTGGAAATAGATTTACAATCGATAACGCAAACTATAACGGTCATTTCCCGTCACATTTTGTGAAAAACAAAGCAATAAGTGAATGAGCCAACCAAAACCATTCAACTTTCTTTAGTTGAATGTTTTTGGAGACAACACAATGGCAGGCACATGGTAGGAAAAGTTACGGAGTCGTAACAGGATAAAGGTTAGGTTAATAATTATACTTATTTATCCGATTTTCAAACTGCTTATTACTGTAACCCTGCCGAAATTAATACCCAGACGTCAGTCCTTTTTAGTAGGTGAAAAATATCGAATTTATAAAAATTATAGCTATACGTTGGAAATAATTTGTTACACGGGGTTCGCTTATGGAATATCTTACCCTCGCTTTGGGCGCATGCGTGCGTCGTTATTTTCATATATATTGTAATGAAATATTAATTAATGAATTTAAAAAAAAAGGCTAATTACAGCAAAGAAAAACTCAACTCAATGAATTATGGAGGTCGATAAGGAGAAATAAAGAAAATTACTTCAAAATTTAAATTTCACTGTTGTTGTTGTTGTTGTTGTTGTTGTTGTTATTAGTATTATTATTATTCCAATAATTGACGATACAATAAAGTAAAAATGTTGATTTCAAATTGTTGTGGAAAATTATTAGATATAAGAAATTTATAAAAGGTATTTCAAGTGTAGTGCGCGAGATCCTCCATTTTAAACTGTAAAATTAAAAAATGTTTGATCTAGTAAGATAATAAGGACGATACCTACGGTTGCTAGGGAGGGGATACGTGTGATAGAAATTGAAAAACATCAAGAGGAAAAAAGTCAGTTTTAAAAAGGTAAAGACCGAATTATTGGAGTGAATTCTCGGAAAAAATTTGAGAATTGAAGAGTTAAATTGGAGGGTTAAAATCCTGTAAATGAATATTTTAAGTCTATAAAAAAAAGAAAAATTTATGCAGTGGATGGATCTGTCAGTTTGAAGGTCAGAACCAGATCAACAAGAGAAAGAAGGTATTTATTGTTTAAATTTATTCACGAAGGATTGACGAGAATTATATTAGAAGAAGAAGATAAGATTTTAAAGAAAATTCAAGGGTTAATTGTTTGAGTCCATATCCTAGAGAGCTCTCTGAAAGACAATAAAAGTAAATGAAGGTATGAACATTTAATACCAATTGTATTTTTATCGTTGTTCTGGTAGTTTCATCTATTAAGATTTAATTTTTTTTTAAATTCTATTTGTTTTTGTCTCAAATTTTATGGCCAATGTTATAACATAAATATAGGGACATATTGAGATTTGTTTATTTGTTACATTGTTACGTATATTATTGGAAGTAATTACTTCATTGTTTGTTTGTTATTTTTTTATTATATTATTATATTGTGTATGATTAAGAGTTTCATTTTGAAGACTGAGATTAGCTGGTTTTTTTTAATTTTTTTCAGTTTCAAACAAGTATGTGTTTATTTGCATAATTTTAACCATTGTATAATGAACTATTATTAATAATTTATTTGGCGCCCAAGTAAAATTTAATAAATATTGAATTAGAACTAGAAACCATAACAATACGTAAATAAGTTATGTGTTAGTGTTATGTATATTCCAGTATCGGTGATTATGGGAACATTTAAACGTTGTTTAATAGGTACCAACATTTACAAGTATTATCCTGTCTGTGATATAGGTACGGAATATAATCAAAGAAAAAGATTTATTATATGAATCTACATCCCAAATGACGAAATATATTCAGCACGATTTTAGTGTAATCTTTACACAAATTTATGTCGAACTTCATGAGGACATATTATTAATTCCCAATTGATAGATTAATTATGTCATACAATCCCCTTAATAGAACCCTGAATGGACACTTTTATTTATATTCTTTACATATAGGTAGGAGTGCTTATGTAGACCTAGTCAGTCAGTTTGTACCATTATTCAGTCAGTATTTAGAACTCTGTCCGTAATAGGTAGTCAATCTAGTAGTTATTATTTAATTGTTAATATTCTTAATTATTATTTTGCATTCTTTCATAAATTGTACTTAGTGATTATTCATTAAAATTGTTGTTTTTCGAAACTTCTTTATCCATCGAATTTAAATATTTGATTACTTAAATTTGTATATTTGGCGCATATAATTTATACAACTTTTTATATAAATCGAGATCTCAGTTGACGTTGACGAAATTAATTGGACCCGGAGTCCGAGTTCCAGTGTATACCTATATTTTTTCAATCTTTAGTGCATGAAGATATGTATATTTGATTATAGGTCATTGTGAGGACATGTTATTAAAAAATGTTCTCTCTGAATTCTGAGAATCCAGAGTTTTATGATGCGTTTTACTATATAATATGTCCATCGAACAAAGAAAGTACCTAACGCAAACTACGATTGATGCGTGATCAAAAGGTGCCTTTGGATCTATTGGCTAAGATAAACATGTCTCCTTACGCTGGCCATCAATCGCATGTCACTGCAAACGGCGCGGTCGGTGAAATTCCTTTGGCAGATCACATGCACTATCCGTGCATAGCAGCCACTCGAATGGTTTCTATTCCTCCCCACATTAAGATATAATTAATTATACTGCTATAATTTCAATTTTATAAATACCTAATTTCCATATACCCTTGTATCGGTGATTGTGGGGACATTTGATAAGTGTCTAACAGGTTTATGTCAGGACTGACACTTTATATGTCTTCATTATTTAAAATCATTGAGGAACAGTATTTATTACTGGAATCGACATATCAATTGACGAAATTAACTAAGATCAGAGTGCTTTCAGTACACGAATTTATTCAGAATTTAAATAGATGTGAATATATAACATTTTCAATTGTAAGTTATCACAATCACTTGTTCATAAGCGTCGTTGAGAGGCAGATAGAGGTACTTGCTCAATCCTCTCTAAAAATCATAAAAACTCACAACAAAACCCTGCATTGTTAATTATGTACCTATATACTAAAAGTTGTCTTTAATTAGATGTGAAGGTCAACAAAATTATTAATTATTTAGTTAAAAAAAAGATTATATGCTAAAAAGTTTTATTAGCATGAACATTTATTAGGTATTAATTATGATTTATATTTTCGTTTTTTTATTTGCTAATTTTTCACCCAAGTTTTTATCGTTGCAACGCCTCTTTTAAAAACACCTGGATTAGCAGCTATCATTTCGTTTATTCTTTGGAATGATGGAAGTTTATTGTTTGACAAACAATCCTCAAAAGTTTCTGTGGCTATTCTTTTCTCTTCGGTTGTCTAGCGAACTCTACGAAATTTGGCGCAAGGGGAAGCTGTAATATTTAAAAATTTACTAAAAATAATGCGAAAGTATAAAAACATAGAACAATTAATTACGGTTTTAACTACTTTAATTACAGTTTCCTGCAAAAAAATTGTCATTTTAGTAAAGCGTGTTATCAATAGATGTCAAAGGTTTAATACTTTTATAATGCCTTACATAGTCTTTGAGAATCAAAGAACAGAGACCGTTCGTTCACTAAGAAGCAACAACTACTTCTCTGGCTATATGGCCCGACAGACATCGAATTAGACGTCAATGTTAAACTGGGGTGGTACATCTGCAAGATATAACTAAAGATTTTAGTTTGTAATTCGAATGGATAACATCACTTGCAGACCGGTTTCGGCTTGTTTGCGTTATAATAGTAATTAGTATTAAAATATTACCCTATCTATTGATAACACGCTTTACTAAAATGACAATTTCTTTGCAAATATCCGAAACCGGTTTGCAAGTGATGTTATCCTTTCGAATTGCAAACTAAAATGGTTGGTTATGTTATCTCTTGCAGATATACCAACCCCGTTCAACTTTGAAGTGTAATTCAATTTCTGTCGGGGTATATAGCCAGAGAAGTAGTTGTTGCTTCTTAGTGAACGGTCTTTGTTCTTTGATTTTCAAAGACTCTATAAAGCGTTATAATAGTATTAAACTATTACCTTTGACATCTACAATTAATTACGGTTTACAACAAGGGCGTACCCAGGATCTGAAATAGGGGGAAGGGAGCTGACAAAAAAAACAATGGATTTTGCATTTTCCTTTTTATTTACTAAATTGACATAACTAGCTCAATTTTTAGTTTAATAACAATTTTCTTGGATTTATCACAAAATTATTAAAACTTTATTTTCAAATTGTTCTCGATTTGATTTAATGAAATCACGATGCGCGCTCATCAGACATAATCCTGTTAGCCTTTCCTCTCCCATGGTACTTCTCAACCAAGTCTTCACTCTTCGAAGAGTACTGAAGGATCGTTCTACAGTGGCCGTAGTGCATGGAATTGTGATTAAAATCAAAAGTGCTTGTTTTAGGATGGGATAAAAAACAACGGTCTCGTCGAGAAGGTCAATTATTTCGACGTCTTTTAACTGGTCCTCAGTTTTCTTTTTTTTCTTCCACAAATTTTACCATAGGTCCATTTCCGCAATATTATCCAATTGGTAAAACCGGGTAAAATATTGTGCATTTTTTTCTACTTGATTGATTCCCAAGTCGAGCATATATAATGGATGTTTTTTTGTTAAGGCAAACGCTGGAGTATGTTCTTGGAAAAAGCGAATATTTAAAGAGGCTATAATTGAATCCAGATACGGTATAATTAACGAACGCTTCCAGTAGTCACTATCACAGTCTGATGGAGGATTGCTTCTATTTATTTGCCTCTTGGTAATTCGAGGGATAGAAATTTCTATTTCCAATTCCAATGCAAAGTCTTGTGCTTTTTTAAGTACTTCATCAGTAACTAGGTCGGCATCTTCACGGTTTTTCTTTAGTACGTTACGGATTACTTTCAGATGTTCTTGCAACTTAATTGAATCAATAGTTTTTGCTTTCAAGGCATTAACTACTGGCTCCAGTAAAGCTGAATATTTTGCTATTACAGTTAGAGCAACAATTAGTGAGGATTTGGTAACGGCGGAATGCAACTGGTACGCAGATTTTCTCGTGGCGTAGTTTCCTTCGATAGAGAGTTTTTCAAGTGCTTTGACAATGTCGGGGAAATTTTGTGCAAATAAGCGAATACTCTTGTATTTTTCAGACCATCTATTATCACACAGTCGTGATAGATTAGGAGCGGAACTTCTGCGAGTGGTGGATTCCCTGAAAGAGGTTATAACTTCCTTTATGGTGCCAATAGTGTTTCTAATTTCCGAAACATTATTTGCATCATTGACAACAAGATTTATTATATGGTTTGAGCAATGAAAAAATAATGCTCGTGTGTACTTTTTCCTTAAAATCGCTTGTACGCCACCCTCTTTGCCCGCCATTGTAGCGCAGCCATCAAAACCAAGTCCTACACAACTTTGCGGTGAAAAATTATAGCTGACCAAAAAATTGTCTATTGCATTGGCAATTGCTGGGGCATCTTGTGCTGTTAGCTCCACAAAACCCACAAATTCTCGGACTTTTTTTTTATTTTCATCATAGTAACGCAAGCCAATGGATAGCTGCTCCTTTCCTGAAACGTAGGCTAAAACTGTGTAGAACATGGCTTTCTTAGCATCATTTATCACACTCTCCCTAATAACTTAGCCACATAAATATATCAGTTGGTTTTGTATCTTTGGTGACGTATAAACGGCATTTCTTCGACACTTTTCCAGGTGATTCTTTAATTTGATGTCGCCCGACTCAATTCGCAAATTCATTAGATCCAAAAAAAACTCCCTCATCTGCTTCTTTTCCTCCAAGAGGCATATCGTGGGTGCCACAGAATACTACACAGGAAATAATTGAGGCCAATATTTGGTTGTTCTCTTCGATTGTTTTTTGGTGGAAACTTTGAACTTGAATGTCCACAGGTATATTTTCGAGAAAGGCATTTGCAGCAGCAGATGCAGTATTGTAAAAATTATTGGTGGCATGTTTACTACAATCATTGTGCATATTCTTAAACTTCGTAAATGGCCTAATCATAAATGAACCTAACACTCCCGTTACTGTCCCTGTGGAAGGAGGAAATAAAACACAGTGCTTACACAGAGCATGATACTACAACTAGAAGATATGATCACTTGCCGAACGAATTTCGAACCGAAACGCGCATGACGTCACCCCGTGACAAAAATGTACACGTAGGCAATAGCAAAGCATGTAATTTGACTTCATCTCCTGGTATGATAAATGTTTTTGGAATTTATTAGAATATTAATGAAGTATATGAAATGAAAAAACAGTATAAGTACACATAGTATGATTTATGCACATATCTTATTGTAAGTTTTTTACATTTGCAGTTAATAAATGACATGATTTCAAAAGTGACTTTGTTAAATAACAAGTTAGGTATATTCTAGGCTGATGATTTTTACTTTTGGATACATGGAGCAGAGAGTAATAAAAACTACCAACATTTCTACAAATTTATTTTCTTTTTCAGAACACTTCAAATAGATATTTCAAAGATACAGAGCATACATTTTTTGAAAAATAAAATGTAGGTATATATAGAAAACAGATTTTTTTAACATAAAATAACACATGAAGACAATGAAAAATCGTGAAAATTTTAGAGTTTCATATTTATTTTATAATTTTTGTTATTTTTCGTTTTCTAATATTAGAGGTTTCTTTCATACTCCTATTAAGAATTCTTATTCGAAAATACATCTTGCATCTAAAAAATAGATTTTTCGCTTCGTCACTTGAATCTACGCTTTCAGCTAATTTATTTAAATTTTTAAGATAGTTTTTTTCAATTTTTAGGGAATCTCCATTATAATTGGTAAATATATGGTCAAGCTCATTACATTTCACTAAAAAATCTTCAGTGGGTTTTTGTAAACCCCCTTCGGTCAAATGATTAACCCAAGAAAAAGAAGGAACATTATAGTCAGGAATAGAACCAAGCTTTTCCTTATTTCTCATTTCAAATGCAATAAAGCCTGCCAAATTTTCCAAACCATCCCATCGGAACTCTTCCAAACTTGTGTTGACAATTTTCTCTTTTTCAAAATGTTCTTCATCATCCTTTGGCAAATCTAATGCCCTGAATATTTCTCCAGTAAGAACCTAAACATTTAAATTAGTTACTTACATATAAATTGAATAAATATTTGCCATAATTCTACCTGTAATTGTACATTTTTGGGCTCATATAAAACAGTTGAAGAAGTACTTGGTTGGTTAGTTGCGAAATCATCTTGTTCTTGTATGTTAGCAGATTTCGATATAATTTCATCATTTTGACCCACTCTCAATGAGCAGGAACAAACTACGCACCATAACGGGGCTACTTACGGGACACTTTCCCACAAAGGAGCACCTGAACAAAATAGGGCTGTATAACGGAGACCTTACATGCAGAAGATGCAAAAAGGATACCGAAACAGCTCTGCATATACTATGCAACTGTGAGACGCTGGACCACAGGAGGCAGAAACTGCATGTTAGACCCCAAATGACTCCAGAAGACTTCTACAACCAACCAGCAAAGAACCCGTACGAGCTAATACAGGCTGAATAGGCTGTAGTCAGAATACTAGGAGTATCCACAATAAGCCCAGGAGGCTGAGGTGGTACCGGCGAAGGGACCGCTCCTTATATAAAAAAAATCTCAGTTTCTTGGAGATTAAAATTTGTGCAGATAGTAGCCACATGCTTCCTCAAAGCTGTTCCTCTTAACGTTTCCGGATTTTTAGCACCGCAATCATTCGCAAATTTACGCATAAGTCGACAATCGTTAAGATACTTGTGGTCACCTTTCAAAGTTCCTGGAATTCCAAACAAATATGGATTTTGCTTACTAACATGTGCCCTAGATATAAAATGTAGTAAAATCTGCAGACAGACCAATACTTCTCTATGAAGCAAAACAGGGACGGTACGATTTAATTTTCCACGTATCGTAAACCTGACGTATTTTTGTGCAGCTTGTTTTTCTTCCAATGTGAAATTATGAAATGCATCGCCAATGGATTTTTCGTCAACGACGAAAAATCGACTATCATTATTCTCTCTATCTCGCCAGCTCTTCGCTGGTTAAATAACTGAATGGATAGGAGAGCTGTTTCTGCCAACTTCAACTAAACTGTCTCACAATAGTTCTCATTTGAAATTGCATAATGTTTCCTTAGACTATCTCTTAAATAGCTTTGTAGTTTTTGAATATCTTCTGTTAAAGGCAACACTACTTTAGATTGCCTTTTGTTCTTCGATTGAGTTTCCAACGCTGTTCTGTTAATAGTACCGCCATAATCTTCGGTTAGCAATTTTATAAAATCTTCGGCAAAAGTTTGGATAAAATATGCATAACAAACCTACTTGTCTTGAAACCAGTTCCTACAAATGCAGTAATTTTAAAACAGCTCACTAATCTTGGCAAAATTATAATATTTCAATGAGGAGATTTAAAAAAATAACACTAAACAAAAATGTCCTTCTGGGTACCTATATACCTGATACATTTAATCCCGCCAAGTTTTCTATTGCATGAATTGTGTTGTCATAATGCTTCGGGTAAAAAACGTTAAAAAGACAATTAATTTTCGGTTCCATTTTTTTTTCCAAAAGGAAGCGTCCTAATTGACGAAGTTTTTGTCTTATCATGTCATAGAAATGGGGGTCTTTATATTTCACACATAATTTGTTTTCAAATAGGATAATCAATAATTCATAATAACGTATTTCTTTGGTTACGTCATCTTCCTGTAAAGTTGGAAATACTCTTTTACGCAAAACATCGCTGGCGTTTTTGTGCATGCGCCCAACAATCTGTCGGAATATCACCAAAATGTTCGTAGGTTTAGTTTTTACAGATTTATTACATCGGCTAAAATGATGACGAAGACGTGTATTGGCGTAATCACAACAAGATGGACAAGTAACGAAATCTGCAGTTTTTCCAAATTTTGAATATGGAGGTCTTGTCACTTTTCTTTCTCCATTGTTCACAAATTGATTTGCATTGAAAAAAAATTCGCCATTTTTGCGTATAGTCGAAAATATTTATTTCCTCTCTTTGCTCCCTCTGCTGTGAGTCAGTAACTCCATAACTCTTTCTTTATCTTTGTTCTGCCTTATTAAATGGCGGCTTAACTTTGTCTGTTTGGTTGGGCAATAGATGCAAGAATCCCGTTTCTTTCCAGACTCAACAGTACTTACGAACATATTGCTGTCATCCGGGGCACTGTGTCCAATTTTATTGATCAATAGAGATTTTTCCAAGTCTGAGGATGTATTGACTACTGAGGATCTTTTTTGGAACTAGTTTTTGATATCTGTACATTTTTCTGAATGTTGCCTAAAGAACTGTCATAATCACTTTGATTTGGAATGTATAACGAGTCATTGCAATTTTTAACAAAATGTGATAGTTCTACGTCTGTAACATAAAAATATAATTTGATTAATTTATGATGAAAACTAGAACAGTCATTGTAGAAAGGTATGTATATTTTAATAGCTTTACCTTCAATCGGAGGAGTTAGTTAGTGAATGACTGAACAGAAAAATATTATTACCAGTGTCAAATTTTGAACTTAGAATCCTGAAATTTTTTAATATTAGTTAATTATAATTCTTCTAATATCTAGTAAATAATTATAACTCATACATCTTGATGAATGATGATTGGAGTGGAATTTATGTCAATATCCTGACTATCCAATGTTTTCCATTCCATGACATTCTCATTTATAAATTCAATGTTATTGTTTTCAGCAATGGTGCAGGAAAAAACTAAAATAAATTAAATAATTGAGAAAAAGTTTTCAAAATCAGAAAACAATATATCACATAGCTTATACATTTAAATTGAAGCAATTTTATTTCTATTATTATATTCTGAATATGAAAATAAATTCAAAATTCTAGTGCAGATGCAAGATAAATGTAATATTTTCACAAATAAGGCGTACCTTCTGCTTCCTCGTTAGTAAGGAGTGGGTAGATCAGCATTATTGTTGTGAAGTTCTTCTCCTACTGAAAATAACCAATTTAACACACTACCCACTAAACACAATCATGTCATTTACATATTCTATGAATATTTGTTAAAGGCATGGAACGTGCCGAGAATATTCAAGAATATCATTGGGATCATTTATAGAACATGCATAGAACAGATTAATGTCCACTGTTTTCACATGATATAGAAATGAAAAGAATGTGACATAGAATATATTTGGAACTTGTTACTCACATTTTTATACAAAGTTCTCAGGACATTACGCAAACATTCTGAAAAATCTCATAGAGAATATTCCAAGAACATGATAGATATATTACAAAGGAAGATGTTTGATTTTATGTGATATAGACATGAGAAGAAAGTCACATATAAATGATTTGAACCTGTTGAAGCAAACCCAATAACACAGAAATACTCTATTAAAAGACTTTTATGTTTAAAGAAAAATTATAATAATGACAACTATTAAAATTATATATGACAAGTATCAATTTGTATATTATAAACAAGTACATAACAACTAGTAAACTAGAAGGAAAAACCTAGAAAATGATAATATTTCAACAGAACCTACCATTCACATTTTATGCAAGATTCTTAGCTCATTCTGTAGATGTAGTCAAGAATACCTTATGAATATATTTATATCCTGTAGGGCACATCCATAGAATAATTATATTTATGGGTAGGCAAAAAATAAAAATACCATAAATTAATTAGATTAGTCATTTTTATTATTAATATAAAATATTGTCAAAATGTGACAGTTTGCAGCTAGTCACATTCAATTTTGAGAATTCTCTCAAAACTATCCGTTTGAACTCTAAAAGATAAATGTGTGGTTTAAAATAGGGAAAAACCATATGTGATGAGTTATGTTGTGCCATTTTGATCCATTCAAAATGATCCAATGAAAAATAAAACTGTTTAAAATCAACATATAAGCATTAAATCAACAGATGATGTTTCTGTTCATTCCAATTTCATGATTTCTGGAATTGAACTTAAAAATCGGCAATTTGAAGCACATTCTAGAAATTTATATGGATTATTTAGAAAGTATCAGTTCAAGTGGATTGAAACAGCACGACCTAAAATATGTGATTAATAGTTTGGTGATCTGTCAAGTGAGCTTACCAATATCACTAAAATTCTGTCCTCCATCAGACTGAACATCGACATGCTCTGCTAGAGCAGAGGTTTGCGGATTTCCTGAAATTAATAAATATTGTGGAATTAATTGTACAAGATACTTCTCTATTTTATATTGTTCATACCTTTTGTATCAGGTTCTTTTATTTGCAAGTTGATTTATTGCATTGATCTTCTGTTTTGAATTATTCCAGTGGGAGATAAACTCCTTGACCTTTTTCCATAGGAGTGAATATGTGTGTGCAATTCTAAAATGGAACAAAAATCACTGTCCTGGCCTATCATATTATGCAATAGAGGTATCTTAATGAAATTTTAAGCATGATAGGGCCTTTCAAATAAAAGTAACTCATACATTTTACCAGCTATCCTGAAGATTGTTTTTAATCCCTGCTGGGTTCAAGTTATTATGCAATCATAATTAGAGGCCAAAGTTTGAATTGAAGTTTAAATCTCAGAAAAATGTGCTACACATTTTTTAGAGCATTGAACTGAAGAATATATGAAATATTGCTTGCATAAAAGTTGAGAAAGAATAAATACCTTCTTCCAAAATGTCTGCTGTTACTGTTTTTCTGGAAGTAGGTAAAATCTGAAATTATAAGAACCTATATTAAAATAATTCAAGGAAAATTTTAAAAATAATTCTGAATGATCAGTTACAGGGCTATGTATGATTAGATAAATTTGTAATACATTAAACTTGTAAGGAAACCCATGTCTAAAATGTGTACAGATTAGCTGTACCATTATTTGAAATTAATGCAAATCATGTAGACTTACTGTCAAATACACTCTGTCTCAACACAGGATACACAGTGTGATCTGAATCCGAACATGATTCATCGTCAGTTTTTTGATAGTATTTTGGATTCCTTTTTATTTTTCTTCTATATTGTTTTTGTACTTCATTACTAGAAGATATATCACTCGTATTTTTTGCCTTTCCGGCTTTCCTTTGGGCCTGATGATAATCTTCTGAAAAAGCATAATGGATTTATTATCAGTTTCAATGTAGACATGCAGCTAGATTATATGTTTAAAAATTGGATGCTAAAACCTACCATATGTTCCCAACAATTTAACAGGATGTACTTTCCAGTCTTCAGATGGTTTATCTGAGTTTTAAATAAGCTTTAGAATTCTGAATGATTTTATTCCAGATGATGGCCAGAAACACTCTGAAGATACAGGAACATACCAGGAATTTGGCACTGCTTCAACATTTTCTCTGATGAATTTGACTACGTGCCACATCATATGTCCTAAAGGTCAAAATGATAGACATTAAATAATGCAGTTGGTACAAAGATAGAATAAATATCACCTTGAACAGTAGGAGGAGCTATCCCAGGACACGTAACAATGATAAATGGGAAACTGACTCTTGTAGTATAGAGACCATAAAACTAAAAATCTTGGTACTGGAGGAAAATAATATAAACTCAATTATATATGTAGATAAAAAAACTGAATACCTACAAGAATCAAATATATCCAACCAAATGTTATACCATAGAACGTTAATCAAGCTGTTACCAGCATTTCAATAACATGAACAAAATTCAATTTACCAAAAAGAAATCTGATGTCATAGTGGTTTTTAAGTTCAATATAGAAATCATTCAATACATTAACCCTATTTGGGTATTTCAATACATACCAAACCTAATACTAACTACACAACTGGACTCCCTGAACATAATATATGCATTCATTCGATAACAAACCCCATGTAAGTCTCAGTCCTACTAGAGAAATGTAGCTGGAACTCAATGTACGTAGGTAAAAGTAGGAATAGTCGCATATTCATTATTAAGATTCAACTTTTAAGCCAAATATGATTTAAAAAATAGTGATAAAACATACATTTATGCTTATAGAACAGTGCCTAAGATGAGGTCATAAATTTGGAAATCCTATGGTGTGATGAAATAAATGCATGCATGTAAATTTTATATTAATTTAAATGTACCAGTGGCAAACAATCAAACTATTCTTATAGGGCAATACCATAAGTTTTTTGTTAATGTAGTCTAAAAAATGGATTTCTAGGACATTTTTAGATTTTTCAATGTAACTAATTCCGAATTTCTGTGAATTTTCTGGTTTTGTGAAAAATGGTTTTACCCAGTTATATGAGCCTAAAAGAACAATTTTGTTTTTATATGTAACAACATTTTTTACTACAATTATATCATCAGTATCTAACAAAACAAATGAATCTGCAAAGTTTGAACAACTCAACCTGAACTTTCCAAATTGAATAATTTTATACTGGGGAGATACAGAGTGTTCCACTAGTGGGCCACTACTGTGTTCAAACAATTTTTGAATCTGTTTTGGGGGGTCTGGATTGGCTATAATTACAATAACGTGCATTTTGCTCAGTCAACCTTCGAATTACTTGTTTCAATGGATATGCAGCTTTCCTAACTTGCTTTGTAAGCTGAGGCATGAAGTTCTTAAAAAGAAATGCGCTAAATTAATCCAAACAACCAAAAAGTCTTGCACAATCGGTTATATGAAAAAGGTTATGAACATTATGTGTGACAAATTCCATGCTGTACAGTTTTTGACAAGTTGACACAAAGAGTTTAACAAGATCTTCAGCATAATCTAAAAGTGAATTATTTTTACAACATTCCTCAGATCAAAGGATTCGTATAGCTAAACTAAGAGACAAATAGTTATTATAGTGTTTAGTAGGGAGTGTTTCCTTGAAGACAATAATATCAGTATACAAAAGAAGTAATCTAAATTCGGTAGCTTTATATCTTTTGCATTCACTAATTGGTCTAGTTTTGCGTCCAAATTCTGCTGGAATAAATTTTTTCAAAAGTAAAAGTTTAGTAGATATTCAATTTATGTGGGAAGCACGTAATTTATAAGGAGATCGTCCAAATACCCAACCAAATGTTTTTTGACAAAGCAGCCTTTTCATTACCCCAAGCAAAATGCAATGCATGTAATCGATAGGTATATTATCTATCATATTAAAAAGAGGTATGTCTTCAATAATACTTCTTCCCAGATGGTGCTCAGGTTGAATTTTTTGACGAAAAGAATTGTCAATTCTTTTATGAAAATCTGTTTCTGAAAAAAACATATTATTTCCATAGTCACCTTCCATTGTACATTTTGTGCAACTGAAATAACCATTATGCCTTTTTATACAAAGTACATAAGATTTTGCTGGTGTGTCACAAATTAACATGTTAATTCTAAAGTTTAATCTTTGTTGATTTATAAGAATTCATTATAACATAAATCTGAAACTTCCTGAACAAAATCATACAAAAATTGATTTGTAGGTGCTTTATGGGAACCTTGAAAAAGAGCTATACAAAAAACAGCATGTCGCAATTGGTTTACACTTTTAACTAAACCAAGAATTGGCCAAAATGACATATCAGAACTTTTGAATAAGGGCACTCCATCTATATTTACAGATAAAATAAATTTTGTTTCAGATGTATTTTTACATTATATCTATCACATAAATTTTGAATAGAGCTCTTGACACCAAAATAAAAATATTTTCCTTGTCCCATGTAATATATGTATATATACCTGGCCAATACAACAGAAAAATTGGCATTATACTGTTGGGATCTGAGTAAAAAAGAATCTCCATAATCTTGAGCAACAGTAACCTCAGAATTTCGCACTGCAACTGGAGGATTCACAAACCCAATTTTTTCTGTCATCTCAAAAAGCCCCAGGTCCTGACCAAAATCAACATTCAAAACATCATTATTCTCCTGTGGTGTTTCTACATCTGATTTAGAGACAAAAGTATCCTTCTATGTATCTGAACTTGGACTGTTCATGTTAGTTTGATCCAAAAGCGACAACATAGCATCTGTGCGTCTCTGTGTATGGCGTTTTATTTATTTATAGCCAAAGCACCCTCGTCTTCGTTTATCAGACATTCTACTTAAAAACAGTTATTAATAAAAAATTCTCTACCAACCAAGCTCAAGACTGTTAAGATAACACCCTGTATATTACTGTATTGGGTTGTCTGAAGTCTATATTTGATATGAATATTGTGATATATATTTCTGCCATGCCATGAAGCTACGCCAAAGGAAGTATAAAGATTAGATATAGAATATGAAAAAATCGACAAAAGACTCACAGATCACCCATATTCTAATAAAGCCCAAAACGAATATTAAGTAAGTAAAACATTTATATATCTTAACATGCCACCTACAGCTTGGCCAAATGATTTTTTGAAATATACTTCTACTAAATATCCAAAGACCCATTTATTTTCACAAATTAACTTTGATGTAATCATAAAACACAAAAAGATCAAGCCCATACATACCTAATAGGTTAAAAGCATGTTGAAATATATAGGTCCTCTTGGAAATATGCACGTGCCCCATGGGGCCATGGATCTTAGGACACTTTGAGATTGAGAAACCCAATAACATACATTTACTTACCTTTAAATAACACACACCACGCTCAAATATGGAAAATACCAACTTCTCACTTCTCACCAATCTCACTTTACTAATCAGTAATCACCATAACATACAAATTTGAAGCTATTAAAAGGTTATCTCTATGCAAAATTATTGCATTTTGGCTTGGCTTTTGGTACTATTAGTAGTGTCTAAAAGTCTACCACTCGGTATCGAACAGAAAGCTTCTAACCCTGCGGACATGCATCAACAAGAGTTCTTATTTTTAATTCCTTTTTCACACGTATTTTGATAAGACATGAAACAATTATGAATTTTATTATAAATTGTATTCTCAAATATACTACGTTTTTTTAGCATTTGTTTTTATTACCGCTTACGGACAACGGTGCACTAAACATTGTTTCGTTCTTTCGTTGCACTACGTGAGTGTGGCTGACAAATAACTTCAGATGCTGCGGTTAGGCGGGAAATTCGAACTTGAAATTTCCTAGTTATATTTTGTATTTAGGTAAGGAGACCTACATTATATGGCACTATCACAGCTTACACACTATTTACGCACTACGATAAGTAGTCAGGCATATATTTTATAAAAAGTAATCAAATGAGTCAAGTATAGCCATAAAAAAATAAGATCAATATATTTGGCCGTAAATTGCAGAAAATTTCAAATGTTTTCTACAAACAATTAATAGATTAAGTATTCCTTAGCTCAAAAACTTTATTGGGTTTAATCAAGGAATACATTTTGCTCAAATATCGCGCAAGGTTTGATAGATTAGGGGACATTCCGAGAAATGTGATAGTCACTTGATATGAACATCACTGAAAAGTGTATAATGTTCTTGACATATTCTTAGTATTGTGTGTTTAATGTAACATTCTAAGAATATTTTGGAAAGTAGATTCATATAGGAATATATCATTAACGTGAATAGAATATGTTCTTGCTATAAGTAACATTCCAAGTATATTTACGAAAAGAAGGTTCTTAAGCAGAATATACCTAGAATGTTATTAGAATATGACTCCAATTTAGATCCACTAAGAAATGTTCTATGAACGTTTATATTCGTTATGTGTTTAGTGGGTACATACTACCACATAACATCAGGACAGAAAACAATTAAAATAGAGATTTTCTGTTTCGATGGCCTGAAGATGCCTGAAGATATTCATAATGAATAAGATTAAACAGAATAAATTCTTTCAACTGACGCAAAAATCATTGAAATCGGTTAAAAAGCAAAAAAGTTATATAATATTTGCTCCTAATAAGTTTGAACCTTTCCCCACCCCTTATTTGAATAATAGGAACAAACAGTGTATTTTTAGGACACCTTTATAATGACTTTTTTGGAGATGATGGCAGTATTATGCTGTCGAGTGATCGTTGCATCCCCTAGCGGCCACCCTACTTTAAAATAATTTCCAGCAATTTCTCTTCGTCGCTTTTATAAAAAAAACATTTTTCCAAAGCTGTACGATTCCCAGATAACAATTCCACATTATTAGCATATTCTAAGAATATACTTTCTCCACGACTATATAATAATGCACATATTTTTTTACATATTTAGCTGAATAATTATGTAAATTCTTCACACCAGTGAATAATGAAAAAGAATTCACTCTCGTTAGCCAATCACATTCTCTGATTATCAGAATTCACGCTAAAATTAACCAATCAAATCGTCTCTTTCAAAACGTCAAATACCTACCTAACTACGCAAAATAAGCAATTGTACCTAATAACTTTACCACAAATTTTGCAAAAGAATGAATGTAAATTAAGTACCTGTATTTATGTTATCTCTATTATTATTCCTAATAGTGATATAATTTCATTTAAAAATGTAAATACAATATATTATATTAAAAATATGAGTTACCTGTATTTATGTTCTTTACATTTTAATAAGTAAATGTGGTTTATAGCTCAGTGGTACAGATACTTGACTCCTACGCGGGCGACCAGGGTTCCATTCTCATTGGATTTTTTTTAATGCATAGTTGTGGAGAAAGTATAGTCTTTTACTTGTGTAGAATGGATATTATTCACTTCATCCGCGTGAATAATAGCCATCATTCTAGACTCGTTGAAGAATATACTATTTTGAGGAGAAGTATATGCTAAGAACGTGCGTTATTTTCATTCAGAACGTACTAAGAATATCTTGAGTACATTTTATGGAGCGCCCTATCCATATTCTAATTACATGCTGAGAATGTGCGTCAGTATGTGAATAGAATATACTACAGAACATGCTCAGTCGACATCCAGTATGTGCCTAGAATATTCTGCAGTTGTATTCTAGTGTGGATTAGAATGGTTTTTATCTATATTTTTTCCACCTCTTATACTCTTTATTTTTAGGTTTATACTGTTTAAAGATTAAGAAAATATGGCACAATTATCATTTAAAAACATTTTACAAATTTACGTTTTAAAAATCGTCCACTGTTAAAACTAGCTGTAATCATAAAACCAATTAGTGAAGATTTGATCTGAGAAAATCCAGATCCATATTACTAAAAAAAACCAAACCCTAAAACCGTTTTTCTAAAGCTTATACTTCAAGAGATATGAATTCTGTCCCTATGAATTAGTGTTCACCCTGTATCACCCAGCAATAAAAAAAATAGGACTTGGAAATATTTATTTTTTAAACAGGTTTTACAAGTTATTATCTGCCTTTTTGTGAGCATTGGTTATTCTTTCTCTAGACTTAACCAGCCACAATGTTATGACAGCAATTATATCCTGTTCTTTGGATTCTATGAACTGAACTTTCATAGATTCTAAAACAGAAAATATATAAACTTAAATAACATTATTTTGGAATATATAAAATAAATTTAAAAATAATAATTTAAGGCATTAGGTACATACCAAGAATACATTTAGCTAATCTTAAGCTCTTAAATGGTCTTTTCAATCTGGCTCCATCCCAGGAAAATAGAAGAGCTACCTCATCTGTAAGCAGCCTGTATACAATTTTCCGTACACTCTGCCCTACATAGCTACCCCCAATCCTTGATAGTTCTAATATCTAAAAAACACATTAGTATTGTTTTAAATTTTATTAAATTTTCTTGTACAACAAATCAAATGACTTGTATATAATTTATAAGCATGAGACTAACTTATTTAGTGTCAGTAGAAGTTGAAATAATTATAAATTTCTTACCATTACTTTGAACTTTCCATTATCAACTAGATAACTTTCAAATTCCTCCAATTCAGTTTCATTTGTGACGGGAATTTTTTCATATACCTAATACTTTAACATTATTTTCGTATGATGTTAATTGAAGGTCAGTCTCAATTCGTAGCCTTTTCAAGAGAGTGCCAACGCTCTCAATTAAAGTGTCAATTTTAAAGTGGAGTTGGATTATCTCATCCACCATCAACCTTTTAAAATCTAAAATAAATTTTAAATATTATGATTAACTATAAAAATTAAATATAACTTTATGATGAGTGATCATTAGTGCTATCAACAATCAGCCAATATAAAAGTTAGGACTATGCAGGGTTGAAGGCTACATTTTAAATTTATTTTTGAAATTAACAGTATGTTCGAAAAAATTGTTCTATTTTAATTAGAATTGTACTTTAAAATTTATAAGATGTTCCATTAGAGAAAGTATAACTTTAAAATACCACCTTTTTGGACATCACATAAATTCCAAAAATCGAAGCACAGCCATCAACAATAAACATATTTCTGTAAAAGCAAATTTAAAATATATTGACTGTCCAGCCAGAAATGATCATGTTAACACAATCTCACCCTGATATTATAATAAATTATATATTTGGAGTTATTTTTTATTTTTATTCAGTATAATCACCTTGATCTTCATTTGGTGCATCAATTTGTTGTGATGATTTGTCTCCAAAATTTGATTTTGATGCAACTCTGTCTCTAAGAGGTTTTGGTGTAACTCTCCTGTCACAAGATGTAGGTTCTAAAAAAAAATAATTGAAAAAATATATTATAAAATTAAATATTATTATATTATTAATTATTATTATTAATTAATTTTCCTAGGGCAGAGTGTGTAATATTATTTTGAATATCCGGTAATGCTAGTTTTGAGGAAAACTGAATACTGGAAGGTATTTCAAGTCTGCTTATTTCCTTTAGAGAGGTACTGGGTTCCCGAAAATTGCTTATTACTTCTGACTGAGTCTGATAAGTAGCATGTGAGGATCAATCAGCAGTTCTAGGTCCAGGCAGATTAAAAATATCATACTCCTCTGATGGAACAGAATCACTTTTATTTTTAGGATAAACAATGGGTTTAGAATATGTAGCTATTATTCTTTTTGTTCGGATTTGTTTTCCTTTTATTTTAAAGGAAGAGCTATATCCTTCCTTAAAACGTTTTGGAAACATGACAATAATTAAAACAGGTAAATTGGTACCGTTGTATTTAATTTATCATAAAAATATACTGGGCAAACTTTTCCAATTATAACTTTACTTACTTTACAATAACAAAGCAACACTTTCCCACAAAAATCGCACAAAAGCCCGCTAAAAATGTGACTACGTACCTAAAAGCGAAACGAAATCACTGTCACTGGATACACATAACCTCAAAACAAAATCTTCTTTTTCTTCTTCTTTTCATAAAAATACACACATCCTTATACTAGTCTAAGCACATACAGTTCTGATTTGGACACTATTTATTTACAAACCGTGCTTCTGAAATGTCACTCAAATAATTAAGTATTTGATTATATTATTGATAGTTTTTAGTTATTTGTATATACCTCAAAGTTAGTCGAAACCATTCGTATTTATATATGTTTTTCATGAAGTCGAGAAGAGTTTTTTACTTGTTACGTAAGTAATAACACTTTCATAAATATAAAATTAAAAAAACTCGCGTTCGAAACAGTATGTGATTAGTATGTACTTATGTGGGTTATTAGTTTCTGATTTAAAGCCAGTTACCTATTCTAATGAAACACCTGGTACATACTTCCACATGATATTAAGACAGAAAAAAATTATACCTAAAATGCATACCTTCTGCTTCGCTAAGTAAGATATAACTTTCACTTTCTGAATATACAAAAAAAAATAGTAGATACACTTTATAATATACTTGAATTACCAATAAAATAAGAAATACAAAATGTTCTTAATATTCTACTGTTACTTGTAATATACATACCTACAATTTCAGCTGAATATGTTTCTTTCGCCTCTAATTTGAGCTTTAGGGTCGAGAGAATTTTCTTGCTTTCTAGAATTGAATTATATATATTAATATTTAATATATTGCCTATAAAATATATCACCATTCAAAAGAATTTGATAACTACTTTTCCGTTTTCCGCAATTAATTCATCTTCGAACCAGCCATTACTTTTATAACGAACACTCACGTTCTTACTAACGTGTTTTTTAATACTATTTTGTTTACGTAATAAACTCCATCCAAAAATAGCACTAGTGTATACATTTTCACTAAAATTGGAAATAGAATCGTCTATAATAGCGGAAACTAATGTACAAATGATAGCGGATATATACAGAATTCTGAATTCATAATAATAGGAAGGGGTAGGTTGGTTGTGGACATAGACGTAACATAAGACAGATAAAAGGTTGGGTTAGGAGTGACCGTATTTATGTAATTTTGAATTTGATTATTACTGTAACCATGCCAAAATTAATACCCAAAGGTGATTTCTTTTTAGCAGGGAAATAGTATATTGTCAAACAAGAATCACAATGACTCATTTTGTAAAAAAGTCATTGTGATACGAGTTTTTCATAATATTTTTTATAATGAAAAATGTTTTTAATGAAAATAAAATTGCAATTAGGGATTTTTGTGCCTATTTATTTATGTTGGCAACCTTCGCATATACACGTGACAGTTGACAAATTTTTCAATTTTAAATAAGCATGTTCATTAAGCTGCTAAAACATAGTTGGGAATTTATGAGTATGGAACTACATAGACAATTATCATGCACTCCACTAGAACTTCACAATCTTGCTGATAATGCAGTTAACGATTCACTACCTCAAAAATCTAAACAAAAATATGAGAAATTATATGAACGGTCTTTAAAGTGGTGTGTAGAAAACAATGTGAAAAATTACACAGAAAATGTTCAATTCAGCTATAAATGTCAGTCTGTCAGCCATAAGTTGAACAGTGAATCCAACTACCAAATTTTAGTGTTATCGGTGCGTAGCCAGTCGTAGAGTGAATCGTTGTATTTAAATTGTCCTCTATTAGGGGTAATACTATCGTCCACGATTTTTCTTTTTCAGCTGTTAGAGTTGTTCTTAATAAATTGAAAAGAGTACGCATGACACGCTCAACTTGACCATTGTCGCGTGGTACTCCTGTTGCTATGTGATGTAACTGCACGTCATGTTCTGATAAGAAGTTTTGAAACACTACCGAAGTAAATGCAGCTGCCTTGTCAGCTATAATACGTTTTGGTGCACCTAATTCTTCAAAAAATGGCAACAATGCACTTATTGTATATTCAGAAGTCTTTTTAGGTATTGGTTGCAATCGACAAAATTTTGAGAATGCATCAATAATAACTAAAATTTTAGTGCAACCATTTGATTTCACTAAAGGTCCAGCATGATCGATGTGCCACGTATGCAATATGTCGTTTGGTTTTTCACCATTTTGTCATAGTCCTGTTCGACGTCCTGTATGTGATTTTCCTATAACACAAGCCCGACAATTTCTGATATACTTCTTCAAGCATTGTCCATTTTTGGCCAAAATAAATCTTCGCGCATTTTAGCAATACACTTATCCCAGCCAATGTGCGATGATTCATCATGGCATAATCGCATCGTTAGAAGACGCGCTGCGATAGGCATGAAACACTTTGCCGCTTTTGTTTTGGTTACGATGACATTGTTTATTATCATTAAATCTGGGTTACTATTGGGTTGTTTAAATATCTCGCGACAAAATGGGTCGTTCTTTTGGAATTATTTTAATGTTTGTACGTCACCTATTTTGTTCATGTTTAAAGTTTTTAAGGCACATATTTTTAAAGCACTTTCATTGTCAAGGGGATTCCGGCTTAAATAATCCACATGACTCATTTTAGTTCCCGGCCGATATTCAATTGTGAAATCATAGTCTTGTAATTTAACCCACCAGCGTGCAACTCGGGGATGTAGATTTTTCTTTAACGCAGTAGCGCGCACTGAATTACAGTCAGTATATACGGTAAAATGAACTCCGTACAAATACACACGGAAATGCTCAACTGCTTCCACTATAGAAAGGGTTTCTAAATCATAGGAATGATATCGCGATTCGCACGGCTGTAATAAGCGACCGGTCACACCATTCTCCTTTTGAAGAAGCACAGCTCCTATTCCTAGAGAACTTGCGTCAGTATGTAGTTCACAAAGTAAGTCTGGATTATACATCCGCAATACGGCTGGTTTAGTTAACTTATTTATAATTGTTTGTCTCACACTCTCGCACTCTGAAGACCACTTAAAAACGATATTTTTACGTAACAATGCGGTTATGGGTGCAGTTAATTGTGAAAATCCTTCAATAAATCGACGAAAATAACCCGCGAGACCCATGAATTGGCGAACACCTTTTATGTCTGAAGGAGCAGTTGTTTTTGTCAAAGCCGTAACTTTCCTCGGACTAGGACGTATTGTTCCTTCGCTTAGCACAACACCGAGATATTCGGTTTCTAACGCAAAAAAGACACATTTTTCATAATTTAAGGAAAGTCGATTGCTTGATAATGCTTTTAGTACTACTTCTAAATTCTGTAGCCCATCTTCAATTGTCTTAGATGGTACAAGTACATCGTCTAGATAAACAAAAGCTTTGCTGCCCTTCAAATCGCCTAGAGCTTCGTCAATTGCACGTTGATATATTGCAGGAGAATTAATATAGCCAAATGGCATACGATTGAACTCATAATGCCCATCTGGAGTGATAAAAGCTGTTATATGCTTGGAACTTTCACTAATTTCCATCTGGAAGAATCCCGATTTCATGTCCAAAACTGTAAAAAAATTAGCATGGCACAAGGCATTAACTTGGTCTCGAATGAGAGGCAGAGGATATCTCTCCTTGAACACTTTTTTATTAACGTCACGATAATCCACGCACATCCTTAACTCGTCATTTTTTTTCTTTACCAGTACAACTGGACTTGCTTATTCGGAACGACTTTTACGAATGATTCCGGTGCTTAAAAGTTCCTCTATTATTTTCTTCAGTTGCACTCTTTCCTGATAAGATAATCGTCGAGGACGGTACGCTACTGGGGTAGTATCTTTTAACCTGATTTTCATTTTTCCTGTGGTAATATGATCGACTGTTTTATTTTCATATTCCAACAATAGGTTCTCCACTTGTAATTTTAAGTTACTGTCTAATCCATTTTGATTTATTTTGAGATCAGTCGCATTTTTAATAGTCATCACTTTTGTCAAGTTGTTCTGGTTGTAATGAAGTTCAAGTCCGTTTAAATTGTTTTCGACACGTAAGCAAGGTTGGTTTATGACATCCCAACCGATAATAATGTCAATATTACTGGGAATAACATTGTCAGGAACTACTATAAAGTTTATTTCTAATGTGAGGGTCGGCAAAATAACTATTAAATCACTACAGCGTAAAGTATAAACAACTCGCGTTCCAAGGCCCAAAAAAACCACGTATGTTGTCATCGGCACCTAATGTTTTTGCAATGGAGTGCTTGATGATTGATATATCAGCACCGCTATCAAAGAGGTATGTGAATAATTTAGATTCATTGCGGCACAATAATGTTTCTATTGGAGTTGTATTAAGATAGCGTCATGTTTTCAATACAAATGCTTTTTTGGGCTTTCCGTGTTTGTACCAACAATTTTCTACCATATGTCCCATTTTTTTGCAGTGTGTACAGGAAGGCACAGTTGTTGATTCAGACTTCATTGGGTGGTTTCCTTCGAGGATTCTTGATTGCGTACAATGCGACATGAATCTTGTTGGTGACCTTGACGTCCGCATTTAAAACAAGCTCCTCTAAATATCTTGTTTGGTCTTACATTTCCTTTGTCCGTGTGTTCCCTTGGCCGCCGTTCATTTTTTCTAAACAGCAGTGTAGATTCAGGGTATCTAGACACTCGTGATGACTCACGATACAGTAATCCCAAGCCAATTGGAATTATCACACCAATCCAAGCCAGTTTATACAAAAATATGTAAATGAACGGTACTTCCTAAACATCCACTCTGTTGCCAGTTTTACAAATAGCATTTTAGCAGTTAGCGAAACTAAATGGTGGGCGCATAACAAAAGTAGCGTAGTTTTTGTAACGCATACATTTTATTTTCTTTATAATTCTATTACATTTTTTCAAGCAAGCACAGGAATCAAATGAAACATTATATCTTAATGTAAATACAAATTATAAAATGCTTTAAAAAAGAAGATCAAAATAATTATTTAATTAAATACTTCATAGATGTAAAGATTATATTTTGTCAAAATGCAGTTTTCCTGTGTACATGTTGAAAACGACAGCTTTTATGCTTGTCCATTTTATGTTTGAAATTTCTCTGAGTGTAAAGCAATAAACTCCTTAATATCTATTTGTTTTGGGGCACGTTTTTCTTTTATGTGGGATGAAAAATAGCTAGCAATTAGTGTTTTATCTTCTGTGGTCCAATTTTTTCTTAGAAACTTCTTTTTTCGAGTGTTTTCCTTAGTATCAAGTGCAGTTGGTGTTTTTACCACTTCAACATTTTCCTCTTCATTTAATTTACTCAAAATATCTTCTTTTTCTTCAACGACTGTACTTGAATCAACATCAATTTCATCAATAGTTTTACCTTTATATTGTTCAATACCCTCCTCTGACATTAAAAGTAACAATTTGGACACTTTGGCAGTTTGGTACATATTATCGGATAAGCGGTATACATTACAGTGTGTTTTAAGGGTGTGACCCATAAATCGAGAGAGCTGTTCAAGATCTTTATCACTAAAATGTAATAATTGAGTAATAGTGGCAAGGTGATTTCTTAACTTAGTAGCACTTATACTTTTAGGTTTATCAGCTCCGCATTTTTCAGCATATTTGTATACAATTTTAGTTCCATCCAGACATCCATCACCATTTGTATGGAAAACATATTTATTACCTTTATCAACAAATTTTTGACGAAGCGATGTGAAATAGTCAAAACTCTTTTTCATATCTGGTGACAACAATACTGGAACTCCTCGTCCTCGTTTTCCTCTTATAACTATACGACTGTAAGAGTTGAGCAGAATTTTTTCCGTCTCAGTAAGACAATTTGCAAATTCAGCATTCAAAGTGTCGTTATTTTTGTCCAAGTCATTGTATCGATCAATCTTCAATTGTGCCACTTCGGCAGGCCTTCTGCAGTTTAAGACAATAATTTGTGCATATACTACTTCTTTTAATGTAGTATAAGCTTTATGGTTTGTTTGATCCAATTCTAGTTGTTTGAGTGCTTCTTCCGCACTTTGCTTCAAGTAGACATTTAGCTTTTTAAGGTCACTGGTTAAAGGTAAAAGTTCACTTTTTTCCCACTTTTTTTCGTTTAAGTTTAACCCAGCCTGTGCGGAAATCTCATCCGCCCATTGAGATTCGATCAGCTTTTTCAATATTTTGAGTTGTTTTCTTTCCTCGTTGGTATTCTCTATTTTAATTAAATATATGTAGGCTATATCGCAACATTTTTTCAACAAAGTTCCAAAATTCATTGCAAGTGTTGGTGATTCATATCGATCCGTTTCAACATTGTAACGTGCGATATGGTTCACACCTTTTAAAATCTTAAAATCAAAGAAAAATGTTTTGGCATTAAAAGATCTAGTAAACTTTCTAGTTGTGGTTCCTGTTTTTGAACAAAATCTAGAAGTTTTGCTAACGTACGTACGTTCTGTCTAACAAGATCCATATTACCCTTACTCCTACGTCCTTTCATATAAGAATATGCATATTTACAGATTAAAAAATCTTTTTTTGCATTAAATGCAACATTATCAGCACGCATATGTGGAAATAGTTCCTTAGTTAATAATTTATCTTGTTCATGAATTTTGCCCAAAAGCAGTGTTGTTTGTCCATCACTTTGAGATGTTTGCCTTCGTTTAGTATTTTCAACATTTTCTGTACATTTTTTAGTGTGTCTATACAGACTTTTCTTTTTGTAAAACCTTAAACAAAAAGAACAAAGTAAATAGTCATCAACATTAGCAGCATTTTTGAAATGAATTCTTTTGACTGGCATTAAGTTATCATTTGTCCTGTTTTTAATAAAATTTCCTTTTTTTTCTTAAAGTTGCAATTATATTTCTTCTTTCTTTCGATTTTACTGACAGTGACTGAATCCGTTGTACAGTGGTTTCTTCGCTATGCCATGTCAAAATATGTCTACTAAAATGTGTAACGTCTTTGTCATAATAAAAGCAATAACTCATTTTATCTGAATAATTTTGCTTGTTTATAGCTTCGACAGATCTACCATTCACCTGAAAATAATTTTCATTATACAAGGTGTCCCAGAGAAACGGATCCATTTTAAACGTGATTATTTACTAAACGAAATAAGATAGAAACGGCAGTTCCAACCAATAAGTTTGGAATGTCGAAAAGTTTTTTCACAATCACATAAAAAAATTATATAGCTATATGGGGGAGGGGAAAATGCTTATTTTCAACTACAAATCACTTGACCTACTCTTTTTTTACACCATTCGAAATCGCCAGCAGCTGTTAATTTTTTTAAAGTACTGTGTAGCTGCTTTTTATTGATTTGTGCAAATCATTATTGCAAAATGACTTTTTACAGGTAGGTATATTATTTAATTTTCAACATCAAACAAATTCATTTGACATAATACTTAGATAAATTAAGGAGATTAATCAAGAGTGCTGTGAAACTGATGACTTACAATCATGTTATGATTAAGTTATCTGTCAAGTAACTTTATTTGACGTTAAAAATTAGATAGAATTTTGCAATAATGATTTACTCAAATCAAGAAAAAGCAGCTGAAGTATTATTATTCACAAAAACGTCTTCAATAACAACAAGTAGATTCCGATTACCATTTTGAAAAATTTCTTATAGAAATTCGATATTAAAATGGTATTATACATTTGAAGAAAGTTGTGCAATTGAGAAAAAGAAGGTATTAAAGGTCCAAAGTATGCTCATTATAAAATCATTAGCAAATCAATAAAAATGTATCTAATATTAAAGTACAAAGATGTTTTAAAATTAACTCCTTACAAGATACAAACGTTTCAAAAAGAGAGAGATTTTTGAAAAAGGCTAATTATGTGTGAAACTTGCAAGATCTTTTTAGATTAGAAGCTGATATTAATATGCATGATACGGCCACTTTTCATTTAAATGGAAAAGTAAACAAACATAACTGCCGTATCTAGGGTAGTGAAAAGCCTTATATTTTAACAAATAATATGAGCTAGATAATGGTGTGCTGTTTCCAAAAACCAAATTTATGGTACTTTTTCGGTCCAGTATATATTCAAATATGCTAAGAAACATTTTTACTCCCAACTACAAAAAGCTATCTTGGAGGTATGTTTTCAGCAGAACGTGCACCTTTAAATTTTTCTTTAGCAGCAAGAGAATCTGTGAGTAAGAAACTTGGGACCAAATGAATAGGAAGAAGTGGACTGATCGAATGGGCTCCAAACCTTCCTGAGTTGTTTATATGTGATCTTTTTCATGGAGTTGGGTGAAGAATAGGCGTTGTAAACATATTCTTCAAAACAATAATCAATTAAAAAATAGCATCAGAAATACTATCGATAAAATTCAACAAGAAATGCTTCAAAATTCTTTTTTGAACTTACACTAGATTACACAAGTGCATAGACCAAAAATGATAACACATTCAACTTTTGGTAACCCATTTCAATAACAAAAAAATTCAAAATGCAGAAAATACCTAGGTACTTTAATAAATTGAAAAGCTACTGCCGATATTGAAAAGGGTGCAGGCAGTTGCACAAATCTGCGTATCATCTTCATTCGTCATTTGTCAAAATAAAATCACATAATATGTTGACATTTTTAAAATCTGAAAAATTCAACTTTCGAATGATTTAAAAATATACTCTTTTATTGCGATTGGAAAAAACTTTTCGAAATTTGAAACCCACTTGTTCAAACGCACAATTCTATCTTATTTCGTTAAGTCAATAATCATGTTCAAAATGTATCAATTTCAACTGGGACATCCTGTATTTAAAATGTAAAGATCCAGTTTTCCAGTTCAGTGTTTTTTAATGCCTGATATTTTTTACATAATAAATATATTGGGACGGTAATTACTATAGGAGGTATTCTGTCGATTTATTTAATATTACTCTTATTTAATAGTACACCTTTTTCAGAATTCCAGTTCATCTCTTCATAAAACTAAGAGATGTTATTTGATTTAGAATGGCATCTAGAAAAATCAAAGGATACCTAAACTATAATTTTCAGGGAAGGTGAACTGGAATTCCTAAGAAAAGTGGACTACTGAAGAAACTGACATAATTAGTCCAAAATTAATAAAAAAAGAGCATACAAATTTGTACTTAAAACAGTTTTTTTTTTCAATTTAAAATAGTCTTCATCAACATTTAAACAACAATTAATAAAATAAAGAAACTCCATCAAATGGTCTTTTCATAAATAATTATTAATAAAGCTATTTATTGCGTCACAGTGTCGATTGGAAAAAAATCATGTCATAATTATTATTCAAATTGTTCATTCAAAGGGCATTATATTGAATAGGTTTGTTAAGGGTTGTTTTTTTATATTCCATAAAACTACTTACTTTTTGTGCTTGTAGAATTCTATTAGAATTATCATCTTGCTCAAAATTACTTTGATTCTCAAAGTTTTCTTTGTTTAGTATTGTTGAAGGTAGTGCCTTTAAAAGTCAAACAATTATAAAAATATTTTATTTCAAAAACACTTAAAAGATTTATATAGGAACAATTAGACTCAGCTTCATTGGAAGAAGTCTTTTTTACTTCGGCTGAGACCTTTTAATGACATTTGATTTGCCTCCGGCCGGTGTAGCCTCTGAACGGTTACTCCGAGTAACCATCAAACATACTTTTCTAATCACGTGATCATACTCTTCTCTACTCACTGGAGTAAGTTTATGAACGTAGCCTAGGATAAGTGGTTTGTGCTGTTGTGACAGGACTGACAGGTGACAATTATAATTTTTTTTTGTAGTTCTGACTTCTGTTGGGCTATCAAATTTGAATAATTAGTGTGAGGTTAAACCGGTTGACGGTTATTTTTTCAATGTTATTTTTTAAGTTTAGAATAATAATTGTTTAATACTAATATCAATAATGAATGATTCAATTGAACTATTAAGCTCGATGTCACCTAAAATAAAACTTAAATTAAAAACTGGTGAACATCAATTTAGAAGAGGTAAGTTGTTTTTTATCAATACAAGTATTGAATAGGAAGTGTATGGGTACACACGCCGTGAACGGTACACGGCAAAGGGAAAGAAGGGCAAGGAAAAATAACCATTCCTTAGATCCTCCACCTTAATGAACCTTCAAGGGGAAAGGTTAATGGAATGGTTATTTTTTCTGTGCCGTGAACGGTACGCGGCACACGGCACAGGGAAATAAGGGCAAGGAAAAATAACCATTCCTTAGACCCTCCACCTTGATGAACCTTCAAGTGGAAAGGTTAATGGAATGGTTATTTTTCCTGTGCCGTGAACGGTACACGGCACAGGGCAAGAAGGGCAAGGAAAAATAACCATTCCTTAGACCCTCCACCTTAATGAACCTTCAAGGGGAAAGGTTAATGGAATGGTTATTTTTCCTTGCCCTTCTTGAAATAGAAAGAGCTAAGATACATAAAACGAAAACAAACACTGAACCTCATTTTATTCGTGTGACGTGTACCGTTCACGGCACACGGTGTGAGTACCTATACACTTCCTATTGAATATAAATGTTATAAAAACTTGTAGTTCGAGGTACATCAATATAAGCGTTGAAAAGGAATATTAGAAGAAGTTCTATTCATGACAAATATATGGCAACTGAAAGTAATGTAAATGTTGTACAACATGATAGTACAGAGTCTTGTGAATCAGCTGAATACAGTTCTTCAGATCATAATGGTACAAAACTTGAACTTATTTTAGTTGGACCTGTTTCTATTTTTATGTCACATTAATATTTTACCCTTTAATTAATTATTGATCAGATGCCTGCTTAATTTTTGAGTACATACATCATTACAAGACATATTAAATATCAAATTTATTTTCTTTCTCTTTCTTTCCCTCTCCTTTCTTTCTCCACAGACATTAAAAATATTGAATATGATGCAGTACCTAAGAATAAAATTGTAACTTACTCCTGAACTTTCATATTCTAATGGATTAAACCAAAGATCCTTTAGAGAGTTATCGACAGATTCAGAAATGACACTTGTACTAGATTTCTCATAATCTTGATTTCCATACGAAGATCAGTTTAGAGGAACATCCGATATTATATTAATTTTTGTAGAGGCCTCAACTGAAATCTCGTTTGATGAAACTGGTACCAACTTAAATATAAAAGTTAACTATTTAAGTATAATCATTTAAAAAATATAATGGATTTAATAATAAGCAGAATATTTAACTCCCAACTAATACGGACAAATGTGAAGAAAATAGTATGTGGAGTACTTTAGAAACTCAATTATTCATACTATGTATTTAAAGACCTCTAAAAGTCGATTAAAGTATAGCTTATACCTCTTATTTGAAATGTTACTTACCTCTGTAGGTTCATTTGTTGTGGAAACATCACTGAAATCAGTCAAATTCACCTGCGTGATATTTTGAAAAGCCTGATTTGATAACCACCTGTCTATATCTTCGTTTTTATTCATAACACTATCATTAACATTTCTCAATTTTTTTAAAGATAGCTTATTGTCATTATTGTCTTGTTCTGAGTCTAAGGTATGACCTAAGATAATTTAGTTATTAGAAAATATTAAAAACAGTATTCAACACCTACTTTTTGCTTTTTTTTTATTGCCTCTTATATTACTCATCGATATAATTTCCCTAGTTCTTTTTGACATTTTATTCAAAAGTTTTATACAAGTAGTTTAAATTATGAAACAAACTCACAACTTTCTGCATGTGTGGTTTAGCAAACATAACCGTGTACCGTGTGAAAGCCCGCGAAACTAGCATTGGAAGGCGGTGTTGTCAGTTCTACTGGCTTAGATTTGTCGTTTAGATCACATATACACATTAATGAAATCAGCGAACTTCCACGGTAATACTCAGAACTAAAAAATGGATATTTGATACCAAACTGAGCCATTCGTTATTATGACATATACGATTACAGGGAATTGTTTTAGTTAGTTTTATTACCAAAACAGTTAGATGGTGCTAACACTATAAAACAAGAGTTGCGGAAAATTTCTGTAAATAATATCAAATGACTTTATTACGTTAAAACAATCCTAAGCCACTTATACGGCTAAGGATGGTTTTGGTGGCCTGAGATTGTGCATTCAGTTTACTACATATGGCCTAGGAGAAAGAAAGGAGAGGGAAAGAAAGAGAAAGAAAATAAATTTGATATTTAATATGTCTTGTAACGATGTATGTACGCAAAAATTAAGCAGGCATCTGATCAATAATTAATTAGAGGGTAAAATATTAATGTGACATAAAAATAGAAACAGGTCCAACTAAAATAAGTTCAAGTTTTGTACCATTATGATCTGAAGAATTGTATTCAGCTGATTCACAAGACTCTGTACTATCATGTTCTACAACATTTACATTACTTTCAGTTGCCATATATTTGTCATGAATAGAACTTCTTCTAATATTCCTTTTCAACGCTAATATTGATGCACCTCGAACTACAAGTTTTTATAACATTTATATTCAATAGGAAGTGTATAGGTACTCACACCGTGTGCCGTGAACGGTACACGGCACACGAATAAAATGAGGTTCAGTGTTTGTTTTCGTTTTATGTATCTTAGCTCTTTCTATTTCAAGAAGGGCAAGGAAAAATAACCATTCCATTAACCTTTCCCCTTAAAGGTTCATTAAGGTGGAGGGTCTAAGGAATGGTTGTTTTTCCTTGCCCTTATTTCCCTGTGCCGTGTGCCGCGTACCGTTCACGGCACAGAAAAAATAACCATTCCATTAACCTTTCCCCTTGAAGGTTCATTAAGGTGGAGGATCTAAGGAATGGTTATTTTTCCTTGCCCTTCTTTCCCTTTGCCGTGTACCGTTCACGGCACACGGTGTGTGTACCCATACACTTCCTATTCAATACTTGTATTGATAAAAAACAACTTACCTCTTCTAAATTGATGTTCACCAGTTTTTAATTTAAGTTTTATTTTAGGTGACATCGAGCTTAATAGTTCAATTGAATCATTCATTATTGATATTAGTATCAAACAATTATTATTTTAAACTTAAAAAATAACCGTCAACCGGTTTAACCTCACACTAATTATTCAAATTTGATAGCCCAACAGAAGTCAGAACTACAGAAAAAAATTATAATTGTCAGCTGTCACCTATCAGTCCTGTCACAACAGCACAAACCACTTATCCTAGGCTACGTTCATAAACTTACTCCAGTGAGTAGAGAAGAGTATGATCACGTGATTAGAAAAGTATGTTTGATGGTTACTCGGAGTAACCGTTCAGAGGCTACACCGGCCGGAGGCAAATCAAATGTCATTAAAAGGTCTCAGCCGAAGTAAAAAAGACTTCCTCCAATGAAACTGAGTCTAATTGTTCCTATATAAATCTTTTAAGTGTTTTTGAAATAAAATATTTTTATAATTGTTTGACTTTTAAAGGCACTACCTTCAACAATACTAAACAAAGAAAACTTTGAGAATCAAAGTAATTTTGAGCAAGATGATAATTCTAATAGAATTCTACAAGCACAAAAAGTAAGTAGTTTTATGGAATATAAAAAAACAACCCTTAACAAACCTATTCAATATAATGCCCTTTGAATGAACAATTTGAATAATAATTATGACATGATTTTTTTCCAATCGACACTGTGACGCAATAAATAGCTTTATTAATAATTATTTATGAAAAGACCATTTGATGGAGTTTCTTTATTTTATTAATTGTTGTTTAAATGTTGATGAAGACTATTTTAAATTGAAAAAAAAACTGTTTTAAGTACAAATTTCTATGCTCTTTTTTTTATTAATTTTGGACTAATTATGTCAGTTTCTTCAGTATTCCACTTTTCTTAGGAATTCCAGTTCACCTTCCCTGAAAATTATAGTTGAGGTATCCTTTGATTTTTCTAGATGCCATTCTAAATCAAATAACATCTCTTAATTTTATGAAGAGATGAACTGGAATTCTGAAAAAATGGTGTACTATTAAATAAGAGTAATATTAAATAAGTCGACAGAATACCTCCTATAGTAATTACCGTCCCAATAGATTTATTATGTAAAAAATATCAGGCATTAAAAAACACTGAACTGGAAAACTGGATCTTTACATTTTAAATACAGGATGTCCCAGTTGAAATTGATACATTTTGAACATGATTATTGACTTAACGAAATAAGATAGAATTGTGCGTTTGAACAAGTGGGTTTCAAATTTCGAAAAGTTTTTTCCAATCGCAATAAAAGATTTCGCCAGTATATTTTTAAATCATTCGAAAGTTGAATTTTTCAGATTTTAAAAATGTCAACATATTATGTGATTTTATTTTGACAAATGACAAATGAAGATGATACGCAGATTTGTGCAACTGCCTGCACCCTTTTTAATATCGGCAGTAGCTTTTCAATTTATTAAAGTACCTAGTACCGTATATGTTATATTCGAAAGCTTGGAATAAATTTTAAAAAGAGTACTCTCTGGTATTTTCTTGCCACATCTCCACATAAATCGTCTCCGTTACTGAGTTGGCAAATATTTCTAGTAATATATATATATATATATATACACATATACATATATATATATATATATAGGGTGTCCCAAGATTTTTTGTACAGGCTGTAACTCAGGAACTAACCAATAGGTTTATTTGAAAATTGGGTAATCTTTTTGGGACCTACAGTAATTTCATGTTCATCTAGTTTTCGCCTTTTGGCTGTACTCAATCCACCTGGTCCTGGTTTCTCCTGTTAATTAAAAGTATTTTTGAAGAACTAATGTACATTATTGTAATAACTACATTGGTGTGATTGTATTTTAATGAAATATTTTTGAAAAATTATACAAAAAGGAGTAAGGAGTATGTAATGTACAGTTTTAATGTTCATCGTCAACCACCAGTAAAAAAAATAAAATTGTTTTTCATTAACAATACTATGTAGTAGTTACTCACAGTGATTTTCCTTTCCATTCACGGTTTTCTCATACATAATCGACAAGAGCAGATCTTTATCAGGACAGTCGATAATTTTTGGTATTCCTCCGCCTGCAAAATATTGTTGTACTATCATTTTTATACTTACAATACAAGTTATAACTCTAAAACTCTAAAAGCAGCGAGATGACAATCAGCCGTGCCAAAAATCTACGTGACCAGTAAGTGACAGTAAAAGTACCTAAAAATTTGCGACGTTGCCGAGTCTTCCGATCTTAAGATATTCTTTGTAGAACATTGTCTTAAATCGGGTGGTGCAACACACGTAATACTTAAGCAATCCTTATTTTTAAGAACTTCTTAGTAAATTATTACTTAAATCTAAATCGGTGCAAACAGGCATAAGAGGAGTATTTTAAGAAACCTCAAACACACCACCAAAAGTTACTAGATTGGGAGACTGTTCCGAAAGGGTCATGTTCAGACTTATCGCCGGCACCTCCTCAGCCTCCTGGGCTTATTGTGGATACTCCTAGTATTCTGACTACAGCCCATTCCGCCAATCAGTTCCCTGTATTAGCTCGTACAGGTTCTTTGCTGGTTGGTTGTAGAAGTCATTTGGGGTCTACCATACAGTTTCTGCCTTCTGTAGTCCAGCGTCTCACAGTTGCATAGTATATGCAGAGCTGTTTCGGTATCCTTTTTGCATCTTCTGCATGTAAGGTCTCCGTTATACAGCCCTATTTTGTTCAGGTGCTCCTTTGTGGGAAAGTGTCCCGTAAGTAGCCCCGTTATGGTGCGTAGTTTGTTCCTGCTCTTAAGTATAAATTAGTCTGTATAAAATTCAATTATATGTTTTATCGTAGACGAAAATTTAACATTCTCTGTTCATGCTCAAGATACAACCAAAAAAGTGGCAAGGAAAGTAAATTTGTTAGGTGGGTTAAGTGGTCAAAATTAAATATATATATATATATATATAATAGGAGTTTTTGTGGGGATGTGGCAATAATACCAAAGTGTACTCTTTTAAGAATTTAATTCCGAGCTTTCGAACCACTACGTGTTCATTTTCAAGGACTAAAAATGTAAAATAATAGTATTTTATGCAACGATCATGTAATGATAGCCATTAAGACACGAGCATGTTGTAGGATACGAAACGAGCCGCAGGCGAGTTTCGTATATAATATGCGAGTGTATTAATGGCCATTACATGAAAATTGCATACAATATTTTTTCTACTCAGTGTCCAGACTCCACTGAAAATTGATAAAGTCGGCAACGCCGGCGACGAGAGTGGCGGTTGCCAGGGAACGAGAACAAAAAAAAGAATAATAAGTCGTTCAAAAAACCTGTCACATACATATACACCTGTCAAAGTTTAACATAAAAAAATACAAAAATATCGATCTATTTTAATTAAAATAAAAGCAAAAATAAGTGTTACAGTCCACACAATAAACATGGTCCTTCGAGCCGGATTAAAATAGTAATCAGTTAATTACTTTAAGACAATTATAGTGCATCATACTTCAATTTTGCCGCATCGTCAAGTGTTAGGAGTTCCAGCTTGAAAAATATATGGCAGAAGTACCGATTTCCTGTAAGTCTGTTCCAATTTATGCATGCACAGTAGATTTGAATTATTATAGTCGATGTTTTCTGATTAGGATTTGAATAGGTACAATTAACAATTATAAGGGTGATTACAATTCAATTAAGTAAAACAATACAGTATTACTAACAAGTAACTTCATTTAAATTTAAAACACATATTTATCTGCTTAATAAATTACAATTAAAAGTGTATAGATACATAGGTACTTATTTAACCCATTAGCGCCTACAGTCACCATATGGACCCAGCTGTAAAGGTATCGTTTAACACAATAAAAGTATAATAAAATAGGCAACCAAAATTACGTTTACCGCATGAACACTTAATTTAGACTTGTCTGGACCCGCGTTGATGAATACTCATCAGTTGTTTATTAGATGTCTCAAGCGACGGAAGTTAGAAATTCGTATTGTGGTAAAAAGTGTTTGATAATGGACATCCGATTGGTGTAAGTATATTTTCAGTACCTTTTTTTCGGAATATTAGGATCAAATCAATTTTACATATTTTAAAAGATCTTAAAATATCACTTAATGTATATATTTTTGTATCAAGATTACAAGTAACAGTTAAAAATTAGTGTAAATATTGCTGTACGTAGTCATATGGACCCACTAGGCGGTTATGTAGTCAAAATTTATATTTTTATAATTTCAGTGGACTGAAACTAAAGGAAGCTATAGATTTGGCATATGAAGAAGATGATGTAACAGACATTTTTTTTGAGCCGCCTGAATCAAATTTCCTTACGGATGAGGACTCAGGTGACGGAGACGAAGGTGGTAACCCGAACATGAATGCTCGTCAACTTCGTGCTGGTGCGGAAGTTGTATTTGCAGACTCTGAACGTCTAGGAGTTGCACATTCAGACCTAGAAGCAAGTTATGATGACAACGAGTTGCAAAACGTAAATAGCCAAATAAAAACTGATGCAAATCGCCGCCTGGCAATTTCTCTGCCAGAACCTACAACTTTTATTGACGGAGACCTTCATTATACGCCGCGCAACTTTTCAAAGGGGGATTACAATAAATATTCAGAGATGAGTTGTGTGCAACTGTTTGAATTGTTTTTTACTGATGAGTTGCTAGAAATGATAGTTTCTGAAACAGGAAAATATGCTCAACTTATAAATCAACCGAACCCTAACGTGACTCTTTCTGAATTGAAAGTATTTATTGCAATTCTCTTAGTAAGCGGATACCATAATCTACCATCTAAAAGAAGCTACTGGGAAAGAAGCCCTGATATGCAAAATATTCTGGTGTCTGATGCCATGAGACGGGACAGGTTTCTACAAATTTGCCGTTTTATTCATTTTGCAGACAATAACAATATAGATAAAAATGACAAAATGTACAAACTCAGACCACTTACAGTTATGCTCAAAAAATCGTTCTTAGAGCATTTTGTCCCAGAAGAAAATATTGCTTACGATGAATCCATGATACGCTACTTTGGGCATCATGGATGCAAACAGTTTATCAGAGGAAAGCCTGTAAGATTTGGCTATAAGGTGTGGTGTATGAATACACCTAGTGGATATTTGATAAACTTTGAAGTATATCAGGGAAAAAACCCTAGATCTAATGAGGAATACCAAAAAATTTCGGAAAAGCTACAGCTCCCATGGTACAGATGATCGAAGAATTGGGTGACAAAGGATCTCTCAGATACAAGTTTTTCGTTGATAATTTATTTACCAGTACAAACTTGTTAACTACTCTAAAAACTAATGGGTACGAGGTTACGGGTACTGTGAGGGATAATAGAATTCCTAGAAATTGCCCACTTGTTTCTAAAAAGACGATGGAAAAGAGGGCCCGGGGAGAATATTGTTCGACATTGAATAAGGAGACTGGTATTCAATACGTTCGTTGGAGGGACAACAAGGTTGTAACAGTCGCAAGCACATGTTTTGGTGTTCAGCCGGTCAAAAATGTAGAAAGATATTCTAAAAAAGATAGCAAGACTATACAAGTACCTAGGCCATATCTTCTTTCGCAGTATAATAACAGCATGGGAGGAACAGATCTCATGGACAGTAATATATCTTGGTAAGATATAAAGAGCAATATTTCTATAAACGAAAATATATGGGTAATTTTTTTGCAGTTATCGAGTCGGCATACGTTCCAAAAAATGGTACTGGCCAATATTTACTTACCTCATCGACGCAGCTCTCCAAAATGCTTGGACGATATGTCGGAAATCAGGGAAGAATATCAGCCACTTAGAGTTTAGAAGAAGTATTTGTCAGGTGAGAGTATATCTATACAAACTGTTTACAAAATGTATACAATTCATTCAATTTTCAGACCTACTTAACGACATATAAAGTCCCCGCTAAAAGAACTGGAAAAGTAGGTAGAGCAGCGGGAAGTGATTTTCGAGTGTCCGATTGCGTCAGATTTGACCGCAAGGATCATTGGATTTTCTCTGTACCTGAGGGCAAAAGAAAGAGGTGCGCCATGCCAGCTTGCAGTTCAAAAGGGCGTACAATGTGCGAAAAATGCAACGTTGGGCTTTGTATTTCATGTTTTAAACTATTTCATACAAATGGGACAAATTAATAAATTTTTTCCATATTTGATCTTGGCGAACGCCATATTGAACGGCCATATTGAAAATTGGTTGGAATTTCGTGATGCGTTTACAGAAATGATTCACAACAAATTACATATAGGTACAGTCGATAAATTTCACTATTTAAAAATGTCCTTAGAAGGAGAAGCAAAACAATTGGTAAGTGGTATACAAAAAACAGAAGCTAACTATCCCGTTGCATGGAAATTACTATGTCAATATTATGAGAATCACAATTTAATCATTTTTAACCATGTAAAAGCAATTTTTGACCAACCATATATGTCAAATAAGGACAGTGGGGGTTTAAGAGATCTTTATTTGAAAACCACAAAAAACTTAAGAGCTTTGGAGAGTTTTGGAGAACCATCAGTCGATACAATTTTAATATATATATTAAACAGTAAGTTTGATACCGAAACACAAAAAGAATGGGAAATATACAAAAAAGCGGGAGACAAACCAAACATGAACGATATGGAAACATTTTTAATTTATAGGTTAGGTTTACTGAAAAAACTTGAATATAAAAGCTCTTCTTCTAGGGACACAATAAAGAGTGAAATTAAGGTTCCAAGGAAAGGTGTCTCACATGTAAGCACAGTCAATAAAACAAAATGCTATTTTTGCAAAGGGGACCACTATATATACAATTGTGAAACATTGTCAAAAATTCCAGTTTCTGAAAAAAGAAAAAGGGTATTCGAGAAAAAGTTGTGCACAAATTGTTTGAGACCGGGACATTTTTCAAAAGATTGCAAGTATTCTGGGTGCAAAAAGTGCCACCGGAAGCACAATACAATACTACATATTGAGAATTACAATCAGTCACAATCCTCAGAAGTAGCAGGTACATCAATCGAGAATAAAGGTAATGAAACTAATATATCAATGCACGTTATTGAATCTCTGGTCCCAGCGCAAATCCTCTTGGCTACGGCTATGTGCAACGGCTGCTCAGGTTAGAGAGCACCTCAGGTGTAGATTCTGAGACCAAACTAGTATAAATTCAGAGAGTAGTCTTACCGGTTCGCGGGTAATTCTACTTGAAATTTATTTAAAGTGAAATAAAGATAAATTATGTAAATTAGGAAAGGTAAGTGGGCGCCACTCTGAATAATACTAGTTTATTTGTTATTCACCTCTGCATTATAGCGACAAATCCTGGAAGATTGGAAGGGAAAAAAACTATATGAACAACGTTATTAAATTTACAAGTTGTATATTTTCAAACAAAATTAAATATCAAAAAAAAATGAATAGTCGACATATGTTGTTGTATGTTGTGTTGGAGAGCAAGAACTATTGTACTTTCCTGTTGTAGTGTCTCAGGTAAGGGTCCCGGTAAAGTTTCGGGTCCTAGTAAAGTTTTAGATCCTGGTAAAGTTTCAGGTCCTGGCACGGTTTCAGGTCCTGGTAAAGGTTCAGGTCCTGGTAAAGTTTAGTCCCAGGTAAAGTTTCAGGTAACGTGTCTCAGGTAAAGTGTCCCAGGTAAAGTGCACTCAAATGAATGCACTTCTAAGATAAGATAATATAAGCCATAAGGCTTCAATAGCACATGTATGCAGGAAAGAAAAAAACGAAACCCCTTTGCCACTTGTTTAAATACACTAAATCATGTGAACGACAACCGACTTACGTCTCATGTTCGTGTCACGCTCATACGATTTGACCAGGAAAGGAATTTACCTTTCAGTAGTGAATTCTTGATTCATATTTGATTTATAATTGGTAGAAGAAGAAGAGACACGAAATCGAAGTGGGAATTTCAAGATGGGCGTGACTATTTTCCGACAGACGGGCCTCGATCATCGCGCATAGAAACGTTGATTTCGACTCTCGTCGACAGTAAATATATTCAGCCTTGAAACATTTCTCGGTGTTGGGCATGAGAAAGGACTGGCTATTCGCCGCCCATACGATAATTTATTAATTCAATCGAGGGAAGTAAAGTGAACGAAATTAACGTTACACACCCTTACAACCCGAAAAAAAAATTTTTTACAAAAAAAATTTTTTATAAGTGAAAATCATTGAGCTATTACGAGACTGAAATAAAGAAGATACTAAGAAGATATTGAACGATAGGAAGACCAAGAAGAAAGGAACGAGTCACTGCGATACTGAAGGAAAAGAATTTGAGGATTCTTCCGAATAATTAATTTAGAGAAAAATAAAGATAAAAAAAATGAAAGAAAGGGAACGGTCCAAAGTCTTCACCGGCACGCCAGGTGATTTTCTTTCTTCCTAGGCTCTTACCAGGGAGGTTGCCAGTTAGCGTCCACAGTAGCCATTGGTCATCGCGCAAGCAGAACACTAGGAAAAAAAATCATCTCACAAACACAGCAGAAACCTTGAACGGTAAATTCTGAGAAAAGCGGAACCAGTACCAGGTATCTACATACCAATAATTTTAGAAATTTAATAGTAAGATGAATCACTGCATCAGTGGGTTCCCAAAGATAATGACTTAAGATAAGATAAGATAAGGAAAGAAATGAGACTCCCATCAGATACATTGATTATCCCTCAGTTAGATAAAAAAAAAGATATGGATGAGTTATTATTTATAAAATGTTTCTTTATTTAATTACTACTATCATATGAATGGAAAAAAAAATATATTTTTGGAACAAATCCAAGGAAGTTTGTATTACTCCCTAACAGAATGTAGCTCCTGTCAAGCTAAAATGTTTTGGAACAATGCCAAGGAAGTTTGTATTACTCCCTAACAGAATGTAGCTCCTGTCAAGCTAAAATGTTTTGGAACAATGCCAAGGAAGTTTGTATTACTCCCTAACAGAATGTAGCTCCTGTCAAGCTAAAATTTCCAATGTATTATACCCCATATAACGATATATGAAGAAAAATAAAAAAAAACCATACTCATATTTTTGGTCGGATATGTGCATCACCACAGTATCACCGATCAAGAAATCAACTTCTGCCTAATGAGAAGGACCTCGCGAGAGATGTTAAATCGCGTCGTGGTCTTCAATCTCAGCTTCAGATGAAATCCAAACCCGAAACACCATGACAATACAACATAACGTTCCTTAAATAGGAAAGCTTTTAAGATCGATAAACTAAATAATGAATAACAACAACCGATAAAAACGAAAGAAAAAAATTCAAAAAAAATTTTTTGGAACAAGCTGATACAGCAAGTCCAAGGAGGCTCGATCTAGCCCCCTAACAGAATGTAGCTTCTGTCAAGCTGAAATTTGGGGAAAAGAGAAATTGACAACGGCATCCCACAACAGTACTGTTGGAAAATCCCCAGAGCGATATGTGAGCCATGTTGGCACAAACGCAGTAGCTAACCCCCCAAGTAGATTTAACTAAATGACAGCAGACCTTAGCCACCTCTGCCTCCCAGGCTGATTAACCCCCCGACGCTGAACCCTGAAACACATTCCAGACCGCTCTGAGCTCCCTCAACACCCACTGCTGAGAAATCCAACAAAAAATATATCAAAAAGGGAAAATGTGATGCAATAAAATATAGACAGATTGAATCCATGTCTATAAGTGAAATATCTAGATCAATCTTTCGGAATGATCATAGATAGAGGTATGTAATGAGCAAAATAGAAAAATTTTAAGTATCAAGATATTAGGTAAGATATTGATTGAAGATAGGCAAAAAGAATTTCTGTAATGTAAGTTGACATCTCGAACATATTAACAAATAGATAATAAAAAAAATTTAAAACACTTGAGATACTAAACATTTTCAACATGAAGGTAATGAAAATTTTTAGATAATTAAGATAAAGGAAATTTTAAAACAGTTAAGATATTAAAATTTCAAGATAGTTAAGATAATAGAAATTTTAGATAAAACAGTTAAGATATTAAAATTTCAAGATAGTTAAGATAATAGAAATTTTAGATAACTGAAGTAATAAAACTTTAGAGCTAAGATAATAACTTCGATATCCCCTGATATGTCAGCAACTATGTAAGTTAATTGCAAAGTCAAATTGTCAACGGTCTTCAAAAAAAAAATTTTATATACCCTTTCGGTATATAAATACAGACAAGACACTTTGTCCGTAACGATAAGATAAGATAAGTACTATAAAATATATAGTACAGTAGACAAGTTACTACCCTTGTCCACTTAGATAAGATAAGATAAGATATTTATCGTAAACTACGATAATTAAGATAAGATAAGGTACTGAAGATATAATATCACCCCTAAAACATTTAAGGTATAGCCGATATTTCTCCAAATCAATTAGACCCAATTCATTAACCTCTATGCATGTGCGCAACAGGTTTATTAATCAATTTGATTTGACGGTGCAAAAAAAACTTTTTCAAAATTATAATAAATTTGAATATTTTAAAAATTCGAAAAAATTCTCAACAGATTTTATATTATAATTCTTAGATTAGAATTCCATCCGGCTAGGAAAATATTTATTACTACTACTCATTTATCCCAGAACACGAATGTTATTTGCTAATCAGTAGTAGGGAAAGAAAGTCATTATCCTTTCTAGTCAAAGAAAAGGAAAATCTCTATGATAAAAAGAAAAAAAATATTCGAGACACCAACATACAACACAAATAGAATGAACAATTAGGAAAGGTACATTCATCTGATTACGTTAGGGCTGCTTCGGAGTCATCGATATCAGAACACTCATCATCAGACAAGATACCAGCTTTAAGGTCTTTCATGTGCCATCGACCAATATTTTTTCCCGTTTCATCTTTTAATTCATACACTAAGGGAGAGATAACACGATATACGGTACATTGTGTATATTTGGGTAAAAATTTTGCGGAAATATATCTGGCTTTGTCCGATTTTGGGTAGTTCTTTTTCCAAACCCGATCACCTACATAAAACCTATGATCACGTTTGCGCAAATTATAACGTTGACTACTTTGTCGATATGCTGTTTGCAAGTTCTTTCTCACCACTTCGAAAAATTTAGGCATTTCTTGTGTATCCTGAATTCGGTGAACTTTGTCAGAAATGGTAACCTGATTATTTGCATTTTCTGCAATTTTACCATAAAAATTTCCCGAGACAGGTACATTTCGAGCAAAGGTAAGGAAGGAAGGGGTGAAGTCGGTAACCTCATGTTTCGACAGCCGAATTGCTTGAGCAATTTTATATATTTCTTCATCCCATGTTCTATGATCTTCATAACTATAAGATCGTATAGCTGTGACAATGGATTTGTTTACGCGCTCAGTATGATTAATTTGCGGATGAAAGTTAGCATTATACCATATCTTTTGTACTGAATATTTTTCCATGAGATTTTTGAAAAGATGACTCGTGAACTGTTTACCATTATCACACGAAACGATTTGAGGTATTCCAAAAATGAGAAAAACATGATTTTCTAAGAAATCCACTATAGAACGAGCGGTAGCCTGACGTAAGGGATGAACCAATACGAACTTAGTGAACCAGTCAACTACAACAAGTGCGAACTGATTACCTTTGCGAGATCGGGGATATGGCCCTAAAAGATCACACGATACTAATTGGAAAGGGAAGTTAATATTACGATATTGTCCCATTAATCCTGCTTGGGGTAAGTTAGATGGTTTACACGATGCACATATTTTACAACGAGTGACATATTTATAAACCGATTTTCTAAGATTCGGCCAATAATAAATTTCAGAAATTCTCTCTAATGTTTTAAAAACACCGAAGTGAGAAGAAGTTGGACTATCATGAAAATGATGTAGAATTTCATTTCGATTTTTAGTAGGAACGACAATTTTCCAATCGGAAATATTACTAATTGGTCCAAATTTATTAAAGACATGTTTATATAATATGTTATTCTCAACTCGAAAACTTGGGTATTTTTCCGGAAAATCCTGAACATGAGAAATCATGTCATTATACCATTTATCAGGATGCAAGGTAGATAAGTCTAAAATACTAACTTCAGGTATACGAGATAAAGCATCCGCAACTACAGTTCCGGTAGATCTACGGTGTACGATAGAAAAGTTGTATTGCGACAATTGCAATATCCATCTAGCTAAGCGAGGAGAAGGTTTTTTCATGTTATTCAACCAAACCAGAGAAGAATGATCGGTAATTACGGTGAAATGACGTCCGATAAGATAATACCTAAAATGATCGATCCCTAACAAAACTGCTAACAGTTCCTTTTCGGTAGTACTGAACTTCTTTTGACCCTTTGTGAGTTTCTTACTCATATAAGCTATGGGATGTTCGAGTCCATCTTCCAGTTGAAAAAGAACACTTCCTACCCCAACATCACTAGCATCTGTCATAAGGAAGAAAGGTTTGGTGAAATCGGGACTACTTAAGATAGGAGCGGTAGTTAAGACAGTTTTCACCTTTTCGAAAGCTTGATCTGCTTGGGGTGTCCAAGTAATGGGTTGGTGTTTCTTTCGCTCATTTAGAAGATCAGAAATTGGAGCAGATAAGGAAGAAAAATCTTTAAGAAACCGTCGATAATACGAAACCATTCCCAAGAATCTACGCACCTGAGTGGCAGTTTTCGGAACAGGATACTCACAAATAGCAGAAACCTTTTCAGGATCGGTACGAAGACCATTTTCATCCACGACATAACCTAGATATCTAAGGGAAGAACGACAAAACTGACATTTATCTAAATTCACCGTCAAGCCGGCATCTCGTAATCTCTCAAAAACACTCTGGAGAATTTCCATGTGTTTGTCAAAATCAGGAGTACAAATGATGATGTCATCCAGGTAGTAAAAACAATAAGGTTCTAAGGAAGGACCAATGACCAAATCGATCAAACGACACATACTAGCAGGAGCAGAGACTAAACCGAAAGGGGTAGTGACATACTCGAATAAACCTTTACCCTTAACTGCAAAAGCTGTTTTTTCCCGAGATGATTTCTCCAACGGAATTTGATAAAATGCTTGCTTCAGATCGATACTAGATATATAACGAGTATCTCGAAGTTGACTCAGTATAACTTCGATTGAAGGTAAGGGATAAGCATCTTTATTTAAAGTTACACTATTTAATTTACGTCCATCAAAACACATTCTGTATTTACCATCTCCCTTTTGAACTAACCAGATAGGGCTACAATATGAAGATTTACTTTCCTGAATTACACCTAATTCAAGCAAAGTATCTACTTCCTTTTCCAGGTAAGCTTGCATTGCCTGAGGTAAGGGATATTGGGTTTGTTTAAAAGGAGGGGAATTTCCGGTATCAATGAAATGCTCTATCAAATGAGTTTTGCCGATTTTATCTGAAGGACTAATAGTCTTGAAGAGATCAATAGTTTGATTTAATTTACCAGTTTGATTAGGAGTTAAATGAGATACATCCCGAATTGTATTGACTACAGCCAACGAGAGAGAATTTACAGTTAAAGATAATTTAGAGAAATTTATTTTTACATTAAAAATCTTAAGAAAGTCCATGCCGAGAATAATGTCATGTTTAACAGAAGGTATTAGATAAAATTTCATAAGCCTAGATATCTTGTCTGTGATGACATATGTTTCGATATAACCAAGAACGTCCTGCAACTTGCCATCTGCAGTAGATATTTTTAAGTTATCATCGTTTAAGATAGGTATCGATAAGTTATGAATAAAATCTAGTGCACGAGAACCAATCAATGAGATATTTGAACCAGTATCAACAAGGCAAGAAATTGTTTTATCAAAAATTATGATATCGACATAAGGTCGATTATCATTTTCCATGTTATACAACAGTGACCCTACATTTGCTAAAGACTTATGCTTCGAATTTGAAACTATTGAACTTGATCTTGAATTTAATTTATAGAAATTTTTGACAAATAAAAGCCATGAATTCCAGTCGGAGCGACTTACAGTAGGAACCTTTTTTAAGATAGAAGGAGAAATTTTCCTTGCAGAACTGGAATTTACAGGATTTATTTGAGATAGCCTCAATTTTTGTCTTTTGTAGGTTTTTCCTGAGGTTTTGGTTTTACTTTGGTGCTGGATTTTCCTGATGTTCCCGGTTTCTGAGCGACTGTGGTTGAGTGGGAAGTTCGACCACCACTTTGTTCGTTTTTTGAACACTTTGGACATTTCGTTTTTACTGTATCAGGATGTCCACAACCAAAACAAAACAGTTTCCTAGGAACTTGACAGTTATAATACATATGACCTGCTTGTTTGCAATTCCAGCAAGTCCAGGTAGAAGATACTACAGATAGATTTTTTCGTGTTTGCTTAAAACAAGAATTATCCTTAAAAGAGGTACTAGGTATGCTCAAATCTGGTTCAAGTAAATATTGACTGCTTTTATGATTAGCTGTGAACTGTTGGTCCCAAGTTAATGTTTCCTCTAGTCGTTTACATTTTTCAGTCAAAATATCAACAGTATCAATATCAATTAAAGCTAATGGTTGTGCATAATGAGGTAAAAGATTTCTACGAATAATGCGAATGATGGCACTTTCACTTGGTTTGTCATCAAGACGGTTGAACAAACCACACATGGCGTTAATATACAAGGTAACTCGTTCATGTTGACCTTGTTTTCTAGCCTTGATTTCCTCTAGTAAATCATCTTGGTAGTTATACGGTAAGAAATCGGATTTTAATTTGGTCACTAATTGTTCCCAATTCTGAACTTTGCATCTGTTAATAAGATACCAATTAAAAGCCTGATCACTAAATAAATCAGCTGAGCTAGAAAACAATTCAGCATCTGTGATACCTCTCGAAAGTTTGAGGCAATTTACGCGTTCTAAAAATCCAAGTACAGATTCTTTGGAATCTATTCCTGAGAATCTTATTCCCCATTTATGTACAGGTACAGGTTTAGAAAAAGAAAAGCTTTGACTTGTATTTACTGGAGTGGATTGTCTGTCTGAATCGATAACATTGATTTTGCTATCTAATTCACCTTCTAAACAAAATATTTCTGTTGTTAAATGTCTCTTTACTTGTTCTTGTTCGTCCTCCTCGCAAGTTACACGAGAAGTACGTTGAGTGAGGTGAGTTAGACGGCAAGTCAATCTTCTGTACTCGACATCCGAAGAAGTTCCAACAAAATCTTGAACCTTCTTCTTCAAGTCGGCAAAAGACATCTTAATACCTGTAATTTCGGTAATAAAAGGAAGTTCAACATATGAAATCGAACTCCTCATAGATACTTCCTGTGTTAGAACACCGCGTAATAATTTCCTCTTCTCTGTAACCAGTGAAGGGATTTCCAAGCCACGATAAGAAAGTTCGTAATCCAATTCATGAGATAAAAGATAATCAACATTTAATTTGAAAATTCGAGCCATGTTTTTATACGTTAATTGACGGTATTAAAAATATAAGATAAAAGAGAAAAAACGAGTACTGTTGATATTGACGAAAAAGAAAATTTTATAGGTACGATACGTGAAGATATACGATAAAAATATAAAGATATGTTAGATAAACGATAATAAAAATAGATATTACCAACTCAACATATGAACGATATGATAAGTAAAAGATAGAAAGATAAATAATACGATAAGTGAAAGAAAAGATATTGCTTCTGACTTCAACTACTGTCCAAACTTCCAAGTTTCAAGATTTATTGATATAAAGCAGATGTGTAAAACAAGGCCCACCACACGTTCGGGTGCCAATTTGCAACGGCTGCTCAGGTTAGAGAGCACCTCAGGTGTAGATTCTGAGACCAAACTAGTATAAATTCAGAGAGTAGTCTTACCGGTTCGCGGGTAATTCTACTTGAAATTTATTTAAAGTGAAATAAAGATAAATTATGTAAATTAGGAAAGGTAAGTGGGCGCCACTCTGAATAATACTAGTTTATTTGTTATTCACCTCTGCATTATAGCGACAAATCCTGGAAGATTGGAAGGGAAAAAAACTATATGAACAACGTTATTAAATTTACAAGTTGTATATTTTCAAACAAAATTAAATATCAAAAAAAAATGAATAGTCGACATATGTTGTTGTATGTTGTGTTGGAGAGCAAGAACTATTGTACTTTCCTGTTGTAGTGTCTCAGGTAAGGGTCCCGGTAAAGTTTCGGGTCCTAGTAAAGTTTTAGATCCTGGTAAAGTTTCAGGTCCTGGCACGGTTTCAGGTCCTGGTAAAGGTTCAGGTCCTGGTAAAGTTTAGTCCCAGGTAAAGTTTCAGGTAACGTGTCTCAGGTAAAGTGTCCCAGGTAAAGTGCACTCAAATGAATGCACTTCTAAGATAAGATAATATAAGCCATAAGGCTTCAATAGCACATGTATGCAGGAAAGAAAAAAACGAAACCCCTTTGCCACTTGTTTAAATACACTAAATCATGTGAACGACAACCGACTTACGTCTCATGTTCGTGTCACGCTCATACGATTTGACCAGGAAAGGAATTTACCTTTCAGTAGTGTATTCTTGATTCATATTTGATTTATAATTGGTAGAAGAAGAAGAGACACGAAATCGAAGTGGGAATTTCAAGATGGGCGTGACTATTTTCCGACAGACGGGCCTCGATCATCGCGCATAGAAACGTTGATTTCGACTCTCGTCGACAGTAAATATATTCAGCCTTGAAACATTTCTCGGTGTTGGGCATGAGAAAGGACTGGCTATTCGCCGCCCATACGATAATTTATTAATTCAATCGAGGGAAGTAAAGTGAACGAAATTAACGTTACATATGGTCCAAGTGAAGGATCACAATGGGAAACCCCACCTAGCCCGCGTTCTGCTAGACAATGGATCCCAGTGTAATTTTATAACAGAACAGTTTTGTGATAAGTTCGGCCTGAATAAATCAAAATTTAATTTAGCAATTAGTGGCGTTGGTAAGGCATTATCTTTCGCAAATAACAAGGTCAACATAGAAATAAATTCACTGCAATCAAATTACAAAACTGAATTGTCGTGTTTAATATTAAATAAAATTACAGAACATTTACCTATTCTAACTATAGACAAATCAATAATAAAAATACCCTCAAATATCCAGTTAGCAGATCCAGAATTTTACAAAAGTAAACAAATTGACATGCTTTTAGGTTGTTACATATTTTGGCAAGTATTATCAGTGGGTCAAATTCAATTGGGCAAACATTTGCCAATATTACAAAATACTAGGATGGATAGTAAGTGGGGCTATAAATAATTTACAAAAAAATAACAATAGATCAATTGTATGTCATTCTATACAACCGGATGAGACATCCATTAATGAACAGTTAGCCAAGTTTTGGCAACTAGAAAACTATGAGAACTGTAAGGTGATGTCAAGCTCGGATAAATTTTGTGAAGATCATTTTACACAAAACACTATACGTAATTCTAACGGTCAATTTGTAGTAAGAATGCCAGTAAATGAGAAAATATACAATTTAGGGGAATCAAGGAATTCCGCAGTCAACCGATTTCTTTCGTTAGAAAAAAAACTTGAGCGAAACTCAGAATTAAAAGAACAATACGTGCAATTCATGCGGGAGTATGAACAATTAAACCATATGTATGAAATATCTGAAAACAATGACACTCAAAAGTTAACTTACTATTTACCTCATCATGCGGTTATAAGAGAATCGGTCATTACTACTAAATGTCGCGTTGTATTTGACGCCAGTGCAAAAACTACAACGGGAATCTCCTTAAACGACGCGCAATACAGCGGACCTACGGTACAATCATACTTGTTCGCAATTCTATTAAGATTCAGATCAAGACAATACGTAAAAAGCGCAGACATTTCGAAAATATACCGCCAAATATTAATAGACGAATCGCAAAGGAGTCTGCAAAGAATAATTTGGCGTGAAAACTCAAGCGATGAGTTGCAATGCTATGAGCTGAAAACCGTGACGTATGGGACCACCTCAGCACCATTTTTAGCGACTAGATGCCTTTCACAATTAGCAAGAGATACTAAAATAACGCTGCCACACGTGTCACGAGTCATAAAAGACGATTTTTATATCGATGACCTTTTAACGGGCTGCGATTCTATAGAGGAACTTTTAACAATTCAAAAAGATGTTACCAATATTTTAAAATCCGCGGGTTTTACATTAAGAAAATGGTTAACCAATAGAACAGAACTTTTAGATAAATACGAAATAAGCGATGAGTGTACTGTGAATATTTTGCATTTAAATCAAGACGAAAATAGTAAAACTCTAGGGCTATATTGGAATTCGCATAACGATACCATACAATATTCTATTAATTTAGAATGCCCTACAGTTGTTACAAAACGTATAATTCTATCCGTTTCATCTCAAATTTTTGATCCGTTGGGATTATTATCACCCGTCACAATAAAAGCAAAGATTATTTTACAGAAATTGTGGCAGGCGGGAATAAAATGAGACGAAGTCGTACCCACGGATATATTAACTGATTGGAACAATTTTCGCAACAATTTAATTAGTCTAAATGACTTCAAAATTTCTCGATTCGCGTTGTCTGAAAAATCAATTACTATTGAGCTTCATGGGTTTTCAGATTCCTCCGAAGCGGCGTACGGCGCATGTATTTATTCACGTTCACGTGATAGTAACGGAAGATATATAACGCAACTATTGACGGCAAAAACACGTGTCGCACCCATCAAACAAGTCAGTCTACCGAGACTAGAATTATGTCAACCTCCTAGCAAACTTAAGTCAGGAAATAATAAATTGCATTCATTTACAAATCGACAAAAAATATTTTTGGAGCGATTCGACTATAACTTTAGGCTGGATACGCGGCGCGGCAAACAAATGGAAGGCATTTGTTGCCAACCAAGTTGGAAATATTCAAACTCTGACCGAACCAATAAATTGGCATCATGTACAATCTAAACACAATCCAGCTGAGTTGCTTAAGCGCGGTATAAGTGCAGAAGAATTAGTGTCATCAAATCTATGGTGGCATGGCCCTGAGTGGCTCCTGAATGATGAGTCAGAACGGAAGGTTGATAACGTAAGGTTAACGGACTTACCTGAATCAAAACCTACTTGTCATGTGACAGTAAACAACGATTATTATTTATTTACGCGTTTTTCTTGCCTCAATAAATTAAAAAGAGTAATTTCAATTTGTTTTAGATTTTTTAATAACTTAAAAACTCCTAAACCTGGGAGAAAAATTGGACCCTTACAAGTTGAGGAATTAAATTATTTAATGACCGTTTTAACAAAACTAGCGCAATTCCAGTCATTTCCTAAGGAGTTTAATCATCTCTGCAACCAGAGAAGTGTTTCAGGTAAAAGTCGTCTAACAATCTCAATCCATTTTTGGATGAGAATAAATTAATCCGAGTAGGCGGCAGGTTACGAAATTCCAAGCAATTTACCTTTGACAAAAAACATCCAATAGTGTTAGATCCTAAACACAATCTCACTAAATTAATAATGAGTCATGAACATAAAAGTCTACACCACTGTGGTCCCCAACAATTATTAGCATCCTTAAGAAACACCTATTGGCCTTTAGCTGGTCGAGACGCTGCACGAAAAATCACCTATGCTTGCGTACAATGTTTTAAGGTCAAACCATCATCATTCCATCCCCTTATGGGAGATTTACCAGAATACCGAATTTCGCAAACTCCTCCATTTTTTAATGTCGGAATTGACTATGCCGGACCTGTTCTAATAAAGGACCGGAAATTACGAAATGCAAAATTAATAAAGGCATACCTTTGTGTATTTGTCTGTATGTCGGTAAAAGCCATTCACCTTGATTTGGTGACAGATTTATCTACCGAAACTTTTATGGCAATGTTCAAAAGATTTATAGCAAGAAGAGGAAAGCCTCAACATGTATATTCCGACAACGGTTCTAACTTTGTAGGAGCAAACTCTAAACTGTCTGAGATATTTAATTTCTTAAAGGACTCATCCGATAAAATTAACGATTCATTAAGTAATGAAGGTATACAATGGACTTTATACCGCCACATGCCCCCAATTTTGGCGGATTATGGGAGGCAGGGGTCAAAAGCGCCAAGTTTCATTTGAAAAGAGTTACAGGAAATTTGAATTTGACCTATGAGGATTATTCGACTGTTTTAATTCAAATTGAAAGCATCCTCAATTCCAGACCTATTACGCCCTTATCCTCTAGCCCAGATGACTATACCCCACTCACCCCCGGCCATTTTTTAATCGGTAAACCAATGACCGCAATTCCGGATCCTGACGTTGGGCAGGTTCCAGTGAACCGACTTGATAAATATCAGCAGCAGCAACAAGCCGTTCAATGTTTCTGGAAAAGATGGCAGAGCGAATACATTTCAGAACTTCAGTCACGCCAAAAGTGGCAGAAAAATGTAACCAACCTCCTGAAGATTGACAGTCTAGTAGTAATTAAAGAAGACGACCAGCCACCTCTCAAGTGGAAGCTGGCACGAGTAGTTGCACTTTATCCCGGGACAGACAATATAATGAGAGTGGCAACAGTCCGAGTGTCAACAGGAAATATTTTTAAAAGACCCATATCGAAACTGTGCGTTCTACCCATTGAACTATGAACAATTATTATCACATATTATTAGCTCTTATGTTTTTATTATTTTGTTGCTAGCTTTTTTACAATTAGTTGTTGAATGTACTTTCCTCGTACATATCAAGGCGGGCGGCATGTCCAGACTCCACTGAAAATTGATAAAGTCGGCAACGCCGGCGACAAGAGTGGCGGTTGCCAGGGAACGAGAACAAAAAAAAGAATAATAAGTCGTTCAAAAAACCTGTCACATACATATACACCTGTCAAAGTTTAACATCAAAAAATACAAAAATATCGATCTATTTTAATTAAAATAAAAGCAAAAATAAGTGTTACAGTCCACACAATAAACACTCCGATTAATAAGAATTATTTAATTAATAATTATCATTTATTATAAAAAACAAGAACAATGAAAGGAACTTCAACAAATAAATTTTACAAATTGTACAACAAATAAAAAAAAACGATGTTATATTTTTTGTGTTTCTCCAATCCATAAATTGTTTGTATAATTTTTCATAAGTTTTCTTGGATTTTTCTGGTAATATGTTGTCATTTGCATTTTCGGCTCTTTCTCTAATTTCTGGAGGCGTCAGAGAAAATTCTTCGTTATCACTCATTATTTTAACACAATTTAATTATTTAGTTTAATTAATTTTAAATATAGTTACTTTTGAAAATCAAAATTATTTGACAGCTGTCAAATTAAGTGTCACCTAAAATAATTAATTTCAGAAATGTCAACCAGGTATCCATGGCTATATTAAATATTGTGTGAATGTCGCATTCCTATTTGCTTAAAAATCTGTATCATAATGAAAATTTGTATCATAATGAATATCATTATGATACAGATTTTAGTCTTTTAATAAGTATATTATAAAACAGGAGTAGAAAAAATAAATTATATAGCAGATAAATTAAATAATAATAATACTTACATATATCTAAATGAGATTAGACGTAAATAATTTGTATAAATAGTAGTAAATGAAATTGTATATGAAAAACTCAAAAAACAATATAATATAAAAAATATTTTTGAAAGATGCTTAAATGAAATTGTTTAAAAATTCTCCATAGTAATTCGTTTTTTAAAATTTTTTTTTTTTCAAAATCCAAAAGATATGCATATATTGTACTTAGATTAGATTGTATATATCAGTTTTTTTGTTAATACATTTATCTTCTTGTGAAAAACAAAATTTTAAAATACGAATTACTATGGAGAATTTTTAAACAATTTCATTTAGACATTGTTGTAAACTCACACAAATAGTAGGTGTTAGAATAAAAAGGCAGTAGTTCAATAGTCCGTCAGTTTATTGTAAATTTGGAACTTAATACATTTCTAATATTAGGTACAATGTTACCGCTTTCAGCTCTTGTTAGAGAATCCTCTCTTTTTCAATTCAGGAGGTATATCTAAAGTTGCATTTATTAAAAGAAATAAGTATAGAATAAAAGTCTACAATTATTGTGTGTTTCCACAATAATACTAAATGCACTTTTAAAACTTAAATCAAAACTTGTTTCTATAAAATACATACTGAAACTGCATTCTGCGAATTAAATAGTATGTGACAAAAAGGAGACTTAATATATTATTACAAGTAATATTAAAATTCAAATCGTGACTTAAAAAGCTTTTATAAAATGATAAGGGAAGGTTTTATGTTTCTATAGTGTACTTTCCTTTGTTAAGATTTAATACCAAGAATTGAAAAAAGATAAATGAAACGAAAACTAAATAATACAGTAATAATAATATTGTAATTATGAAATAAATCGATAGTAATATTGTTTAAATCTACCAGGTTACAACACCTCTCCTCTAAAAAGAAAAGATTGAGCATCTATTACGAAGATGTGAAATCTTTTATACTTCTTCTCCCAATAATAGATCTCGCTGTAACATTTTCATTTGGAGGGTTGTCTAAATATTCAATTGAAGCAAATTCTGGGTTTCTAAAATGAATGATAGGTTCAGACACTCTGGGAACCTCAGTATTATTATTAATTCTTATACATATACCGGGAATTGCTCCACAACATTTTCTTCCTAACCTACATCTTTTAAAACAACAAAAACACACTATAAAAATTACAAAAATAATTAACATAATGGATAAAATACTATAACTAGATGTCAACGAGCTGGGTAGCCATAACATATGGTCCAGATTTTCATCGATTTCGTCCAATTTGTGACTGGCTAAGTTTAAATCATCCAAATGCATACTAACTGTTTTGAAATTTGGGTTTAAATGCAAATTGCTAAAATTTATTTTATTACCATTTTCATCTTCTTCACAACAATCTATTTGTAAATTAACTGTAGGAATGAAATTATTATTCTGATCTAAAATACTAGAATGAATTTTATGTGGAATTAATAAAGCATTTTGGGTAAACGCTTTACAATTTTCTTGTAATTCTAAAATACCTGTACCATCTAAAGTTTCAGAGTAGATTTTATGGTCGCAATTTATTGTTACCTTTTCGGTATTAACTAAAACATAAATCCATCTATTTCCACTTGAAAGTTGATGCCAAATATTTTGACTTAAAATAATTAATCTCTTATCACAATTTTCTGGAACCGAACTCGTTGCATGAAATAATCTAACCTCACAACTTTCATGTTGGTGAGTTAGAAATAATGGCGTTTGTTGTTTACAAATAAAATTACGTTTTACAAATTCAATACATGCTGAAAACTGTAAATCTGATAATAAGTAATACTTCTGTTTAACATTGTTAATAGCCAAATATTTACTTACAGGTTGAATAAAAATATATTTATTTTCTGAAACGCGAACTGGTAAGGGGGTGAGTTTATACATTTCATAAAGTTGACTATCTGTCATTGGAATTAACAGTATATATACTAAACGTCCATTTTTATAAAATACGTTAAGTTTTATAAAGCTTAAAAATACGTGTGCATTCTCTAAAGTTGGCATTACAGGAAAATGCAAATAATTATGGGCTGAAATATTTTGTAATGTTAAAACTAATTTTTCTGGGGTTAAAATAAATGGGTGTAATTGTCCAGTTTTGGCAGACAGAATTGCATTTATTAAAGATTGTGTTTCCAATTGATACTGTACGTAAATTACAACAAAATTTGAAAAATGCTCATCTTTATTTATTTGCTATGATATGGCTTTAATCGATTTTTGTGTACTTTTATCAATTTTTTATTATATTTAATGGTACAATTAACATCGGAATCAACCGAAATTATTTTATAAGGACCGGTGTATCGTGGATACAGTTTTTTACTTCTACTTGACTTTAAAGATTCATCCGTCAATAATACCTTATCGCCTATTTTATACTTAATGTCTTTCGCGTTTTTATCATAACACATCTTACTATATTCTTTCTTTCTTTGTAAATTTTCGCGTGCATGCTGCCTACTTATTTGTAATTTAAATTTCAAATCGGTGATAAAATCATCATAAGCATATGAAAATGAAGGTGGTTGCAAAATAGTACTAGGCAATCGCGCTTCTTTTCCGTAAACTAGTTCAAAAGGGGTGAAATTTGTACTACTATGTGGGGTAGTATTATAAGTGAAAACAGTAAAAGGTAACCAACTACACCAATCTGTTTTATTGTTATTGATGAAACTTCGCAAATATTCTGCTATTGTTCGATGACTTCTTTCAATTGAATTGGATTCAGGATGATATGCAGTACAATTTAGTTTTTTGATTTTTAATAATTTGCAACATTCTGTAAAAGTTTCTGACATAAAATTTTTTCCTTGATCGGTAACTATTGATTCCATAATTCCATGCTTACATATTACTTCCGTAACTAACTTTAATGCAACTGTTTTAGCTTCCATATCTGAAATTGGAATAGCTGCTAAAAATTTTGTTAAAGCGTCTTGACACGTAAGAATATATCTATTTCCGTTTTCGCTAATAGATAGTGGACCTACTATATCTAAATATACTTTTTCGAAAGCAAACTGAGGAGTATCTGTTATTTGTAAGGGGGTCTTTGTCTTTTTATTTGAGACTTTATTTCTTTGACAAAGGTCGCATTTTTTCACGAATTCTTGAATATCTGTTTTTAAATTTTTCCAATTATAATTTTTTCTTATTCTTTTATACATTCTGTTTACACCTGGGTGTCCTCCAGTAGGTATTTCATGATACTCTCGCAAAATTTTAGATTTTTGGTCAGCTGAAATATTTTCGTCGCACATCACAACATTATGATACACACAAAACTTAATTTTAGTGTCTCTAAACAAATATCTAATCATCATCCTAACCTTTTCCCATCTTATATGTTTTCCTCCTAACTTTGGGATAGAAACGAGTGGTACTTGATATTTAAGTAATTGTATTTTAAAATCAACTAAGGTATTATATATATTTTCATAACTTTCTCGATCATCGTCTTTTTCTGTAAATACTAATAAAAATAGAAATCTGTCTTTTAACTTAATACATGACACTTTTTCATGACTAACAATGCTTTCCAGAATTTGATTTTCACATTGTAAGTTATTTACTAAAATTGAATTGTTATTAACTAAAGATACTTCTGTACTAACTGAAATTGCTAATGAACTTTCTGTTTGCGCTTTTAAAATATTATCATTAAATTCTGAAATGGTTATATTGGGAAATACATGTGATTTTGCTAACTCACAGAAATCAGTAAACGATAGTTCGTTGTTTTGTACATTGAATATTACTCTACTTAACGCATCAGCGTTGGAATTTAATTTTCCAGGTTTAAAAATAGGTTCGTATTCATATTCAGCTAATTTAAGTTTAAATTTCATTAATCTAGAACTTGGATCTTTATGATTTTTTAAATATAACAATGCTTTGTGATCAGTAACTACATAAAATTTTTTATTAAACAAGTATGGTCTCCAGTGCTGACAAAGCCATTGAACTGCTAATAACTCTTTTTCGGTTGTGGAATAGTTCTTTTCTGCTGAATTTAAAGCTCTAGATGCAAAAGCGATAGGTCTGTCGGACCCTATTTTACCTTGGGACAACGTGCCGCCAATAGCAAATCCTGATGCATCTGACGTCACTATGAAGGGTTCTTCAAAATTTGGATATTGCAATATAGGTGGACTTATAAGTTTTAATTTCAATTCTTCAAAAGCTAACTGACATTCGGGTGTCCAGTTAAAAACTTGATCTTTTTTTAATAAAGTTGTTAAAGGTTTAGAAATTTTAGCAAAATTTTCTATAAAACGTCTGTAATAAGAAGCTAATCCTAAAAATGATTTAAGTGCTTTTTGATCTTTAGGAATGGGAAAATGTTTCACACAATCAATTTTTGATTCGTCTGGTAGTATTCCTTGATTTGTTATTTTATGACCTAAATAATTCACTTCTTTTTTTAAAAACTCACATTTAAGAGGACTCAACTTTAAATTATACTGACGAAGCCTTTCAAATAATTCAGATAGTTTTTCACAATGTTCTCTTAATGTACTAGAATAAACACAAATGTCATCTAAATACGCAAATGCCTTCACGTTTTGCATGCCTGACATAACTGTATTAATTAATTTCTGAAAAGTAGCTGGGGCTGTTTTCAGACCAAATGGCATACGTTTAAATTCAAAATGTTTCGAATTTGTACTAAAAGCTGTTATATGTTGATCAGAAGGTTCCATTTCTATCTGATGGTAACCACTAGATAAATCTAAGACGCTAAAATATCGAGAACGACCTAACTGATCATATATGTCAGTGATATTCGGTAATGGAAATGAATTTCCAATGGTGTTTTCATTTACTTTCCTATAGTCAACGACAACTCTCCATCTAGCGTTTCCACTAACATCGGGTTTCTTTTTCACGATTAATAACGGTGAATTGTAAGGACTTTCGCTGTCAACAATAATTCCATCTCTTAACATTTGTTCCGTTTGTTTTTCAATTTCCTCGCGTTGGCTAAAAGGCAAACGATATTGTTTCGAATTAACAGGCTCGGAATTAACTTTAAGGGGTATTTTATGCTTAACCGCACTCGTGCTTGTTAAAAATTCTCCTTCTAAATGAAAAATATCGGAATATTTATGAATTATCTCTAGCAGATAGGATTTTTCTTCACTATTTAAATGATCTATTCTTAACAAATCTATTAATCTGTCAATCCTGTCGTTGCTTATACTTACATTATAAATTAAATTTGGTTGAATATTTGTTTCTAAACTAAAAGCTTCTAATTCTAATGTTGGAGGTTCTAACTCGATTGAATTTTCTGATATATTCATAAAACTTACAAGACATTTATTATCACTAACTTGAGTTAAACAATGGCTCAAATAAACTCCTTCTGTGAACTTTTTTCCTTCACAGATATAAGTATCACTAGGTTTGTCCACCGAACAACTTACTAATGCTATTTGCTCAGATCTCGCTGGGATCAAAATTTTACTTACAATATTTTCCGAAGTTACTCTATTGCTAGATTGACTAAAGTAATTTACATCATTTGTCTCAACATTATTTGCTAAATTCACGAAATTGGAATTTTCTAAGGATCTGCTAACTAAATTAATATTATCGGACTCAATTTTATTTTTAACTAATGTTCTGCCCACTAAATTAGGTTTATCTAAGTTTCTGTTTGCTAAATTATGATTATCTAAGGTTCTGTTTGCTAAGTTATGATTATCTAAGGTTCTGTTTGCCAAGTTATGATTATCTAAGGTTCTGTTTGCTAAGTTATGGTTATCTAAGGTTCTGTTTGCTAAGTTATGGTTATCTAAGGTTCTGTTTTGCTGAATTTCTAAGTTTCTATTTTCTACAATATTATTATTTTGGTTGTTTTCAAATCCAATTACTAAATTAGGATCCACGAATTTGATTTCTCTATTTGTCCATATTAGACTCTGATTTTCGTAATTTATTATTGCGCGATTCAGCTCAAAAAATTCATTTCCTAAAATACCTTCCGAGTTACAAGGAAAAACAAAATCATCACCAACTAAATGAAAGCAATTATAAAGATCGTCGTTTCCAACCTTATCGAAAACAATACCTAAAGTTTTAACCTTTTGTTCGCAAAAACCAGAAATTTCTGTTACAAAATTTTTATATATTGCTTGATTTGGTTTTACGGCTGAAATTTTTAAAATATTTATTGATGCTCCAGTATCTACCAAAAACTTAATTTTTCTATTACTCGTAATATTTAAGCTAAGGTAAATATATTTTAATTCTATAGGTTCAAATGTTAGCTTAGAATTATCGATTTGAGTACTATTTGATGGTGCATTCAAATTAGTTGAGGGGGTGGTCTCAATTGAAGTTAAGCCCTTTGAGTCGAAGGACCACTTGTCGACGGGCGCTGATCGTTTCCCGAAGTATTTGCAAAATTGTTATTTTTTCGCTTTGACTCGTTATACATTCTTTTCCTACATTCAGCTATTCTATGACCGGGTTTTTTGCAATATAAACAAGAATTATCTGACGTAATATTGAATGATCTAGGTAGTTTGTTGTAATTACTTCTCGAATTAGGAACAAAATTTGGTTTCCTTTTCAGGAAGCAGTCTCTTTCAAAATGACCCGACTTTTTACAGTTGTTACAAATTACTGTTGATTTTTCAAATCTATTTTTGTTTTGATTAGTAACTAACTCTCTTTCTTCTTCTCTAGCTAATTCTATCGCGTCCTCTAATGTTATGGGATTTCTAGCTTTTAAGTGTAATTTTAATGGTTCTACAAGACCCTGAATATAAACGTTTAACGCTTGTTTGCGTAATAAATTAGATATTTCTGTTGCAATCACTGCGGTCTTGCCGACGGTGGATGCATCGACTAAATTTGACAAACATTTTTCAATTTCATTGGAATAATTCGCTATATCCTCGCCTTTGCTTTGCCTACATTGATTCAATTCCAACTGCCAAAAACTAACCGATCTTTTTTCCGAAAATACATCTTCTAGGTAAATTTTTAAATCATCCCAATTGTTGAATTCCCTGTATTTTGTTAGTGCTCGTGCTCTACCAACTAATTTTGTTTTAATTAAGTTAAATAAAATTATTCTTGATCTAGGATTGATTGAGCTTAAGGCTGTTTCACAATTATCTATAAAGTCATGAACTTTATCACTTGTTGTTGTACCGTCATAGTCTCTAATTAATTTAATTGCGGTATCAATTGAAACGTAAAATTGTTCAGGTTGAATTTGATTTGTATCGGCTAATGACATTTTGCTTATTTCAACTATTTTTATTTTCAAGAAGTGGCTATTAACAATAAACAAAAATAAACTTACAATAAAAATAGAAGTCGTCTTGTATCCATGTGTAATCCAAATAATAAAACTGTCACTCAAAAACACTATCACTTTCAATCGCTTTTCACTGCACTACAAAGTCTATTAGGAGTAGACCAAAATCCAAACAGGAACACAGGAACTCGGGATTCTGCAACTTTTCTTAGGAACTCACGAACTAATTGATTATATTTCTTGTTGGTTAATTTGCAAAACTAATGTTGTCTTCTAAACTTGTGGACTTGACTACTGGTTTCCTCAAAAACGATTCCCTTAGACAAATTATCCTAACACCAGATTCGACAAATTTCGTAAAATTTGAAAAAATCCGCCACCGCTGCCACCAAAAATTTGTGTTGTAAACTCACACAAATAGTAGGTGTTAGAATAAAAAGGCAGTAGTTCAATAGTCCGTCAGTTTATTGTAAATTTGGAACTTAATACATTTCTAATATTAGGTACAATGTTACCGCTTTCAGCTCTTGTTAGAGAATCCTCTCTTTTTCAATTCAGGAGGTATATCTAAAGTTGCATTTATTAAAAGAAATAAGTATAGAATAAAAGTCTACAATTATTGTGTGTTTCCACAATAATACTAAATGCACTTTTAAAACTTAAATCAAAACTTGTTTCTATAAAATACATACTGAAACTGCATTCTGCGAATTAAATAGTATGTGACAAAAAGGAGACTTAATATATTATTACAAGTAATATTAAAATTCAAATCGTGACTTAAAAAGCTTTTATAAAATGATAAGGGAAGGTTTTATGTTTCTATAGTGTACTTTCCTTTGTTAAGATTTAATACCAAGAATTGAAAAAGATAAATGAAACGAAAACTAAATAATACAGTAATAATAATATTGTAATTATGAAATAAATCGATAGTAATATTGTTTAAATCTACCAGGTTACAACAACATCTTTCAAAAATATTTTTTATATTATATTGTTTTTTGAGTTTTTCATATACAAATGTTCCATTTACTACTATTTATACAAATTATTTACCTCTAATCTCATTTAGATATATGTAAGTATTATTATTATTTAATTTATCTGCTATATAATTTATTTTATTTTACATTTTTAGTCCTTGAAAATGAACACGTAGTGGTTCGAAAGCTCGGAATTAAATTCTTAAAAGAGTACACTTTGGTATTATTGCCACATCCCCACAAAAACTCCTATTAAACAAATAGTTGGCAAATATTTCTCCTTAAATTATATATATATATATAACATATATATTGTAATGTTATGGAATAGCCTCAATGTTGGCACATAACAAATTATATCTATGGTAAAACAAGTTATTTAATATGAAAGTCTTATCGATTCACAATAATGAGACTTGTTTTATAAATAAGAAGTTCAATATTTATAGGTAGATGCTTTCTTCCATTCAAAACTCAAAGAGATATGTAAATAAGTTGATTTTAAGTCTGTTTAATCCATATTTATAGAAATAGTACAGTAAAACCAGAATATGAGTGATACATTTATTAGTTCATTAGATTGTTTGTAATTAGCTTTAAGATGTGTAAGTGGTACCAAAATGATTATTGTGGATTTCTAATCAAATAGTGAATTTTTTTCAAGTGAACTATGAAAGGTCAAAATCCTAAAAAAAAAAAAATAAACTTTTGAATATTTTGACAAATGTCAAAATATAATGGACATCAACTTACCTGTTCTATAAAATAGGAACAGAATTGTTCAGAGTAGTTTGGTTTTAACCCTAGTAGGGTGATCATAAAAAAAAACCATTCCATTGTTGCTAGATTATCTCTGGTTGCTAGGAGACGGGAGAATGTTGAAAAAATTGAAAATAAGAGAAGAGGTTTTTTCAGTTTTTGCTTGAAATGAGCAGATGCAGATTATGAAGTCCTGAGAATAGATTATATCTAATACCAATTTACTAGTCCTATGATAATTTGTGAATCCAGATTTTAACATACATAATCTAAGAATGATTTAGATTATCCAGTAGCTGAAACCTCAATATTTGACGATCATGAGGCATACCTGAAAGAAAACACACACACACAAGATTAACAGGTATCAACTATAAAATATTTTGCAAAATATTCACCATTAAGTACGTACAATTTTGATATTTTGGCCAAAGTATATGATAAACATGAACATTAAGTAAATTCACCTAACATTTTTGAGACTTTCTCAACAGCTGATGAAAGCCTGTCAATATTTAAAGAAAGGCTTGAATTTTATTATTAATTTAGTTAGTTATTTATTTGTAATATAATTAGTATGTATTATTTGATTTCGAAATACGTGTTGTTGTATTTTTATTTTGTAAATTAAATTATTAACATAACCTCTGAAAAAGGTTTAAAATACAACACACATTTCAAAATTATCACTGTTTTGAGCTCATAAGATGGTTTTCTGTTACTTTCTAAATAGTTTTACATGATAAAACTTAATAGACTTACCTGATGTTTGAAGTCACACAACAAGTGCAATTTGTGTAGGTGACATAATATCGTGTGAATTTAATAATCATTATTTATAAATGTATTTCATGTTATTTCTTATGTATTCCAAGAACATATAAAATCACACCATTAATCACCATTAATATATAACTTTCTTTGAAACACTAGATTTGTTTTACTATAAATAACTTGTCTTTTCTTCTTTTTTGTCTCACTAATAAACATTACACCATAACCATAGAACAGCTAACCACAAATTTCGGTCAAGGTCAAACCTTTTCGAGGAACTATGGAGGGTAAAGAACTCATGCTACAGGATGACAAAACTGAAACACGACCCAAAATGAGATCGTAAGATTGTTGTAATAAGGGAATTGTCATAGTTTGTTTCTAAAGATAACAAGGCAAGTACTTGTAAACGATAAATAAATATTGTCTTTGGTACTTGACACATTTATTGTCGTCATAGCATCAAGGACTGGCGCCCAGCTTTAAAATATAATATCTAACAATTACACATCCACAATACCTAAACGCAACAATATATATAAAACAATTATACTCCCTCATTTCAATTACTATTCATCGATACTATTTCTGTTAAACAACACACAACTTGATATATTACAAAAGAAACAAAACCAGCTATGCCTTATTTAACAAACAGTAATCTATATACAAATATAGAGAGATAGTTTATTTCCTTTTAAAATCTCTACAATTTTATGGAAAGGGTGAGAATGTATCAACCTAATTACAATGAAGGAATAAATATTAGTTATTCATTTATAATAAAGGCTCTGAGTTTTAGAACATTCCATATATAGCTAGCAATTGCTTTAGCTGAATTTATTGTAATATTATTTAGTGAATCAGCTGCAACATTGATGTCGGCTACGTAGCTTAAGGTGAATTGTTTCATACAACAATATATTGGACAATCAAAAAGTATGTGCTCAATCGTTTCCAACTCCTTTTGGTTACAAATAGTGCAGATTTCATTAGGGTTTATCTGATAGGTACAACTTTAAGGAGGATGTATTACATAACCGAAGTTGCGCGATAGTTCTTGTAATTTGGATGGGCATTTTTAGGCACAGATATTTTTGTCGTGTCGCAGATACTGTTAAATGTTTATATATGGGAAGGAAGGATGAGAGAAATATCTAATTCTAAAAGTTTATTTTTGAATTTAAGTAAGAGAGATTTTCTATTAATCTGTGAAAAGCGAAGGGAGAGATTATTCCAAGTAAAATTGGTATCAACAAAAGTGCTTTTACCTGAGCTGCCCAGTTGTACTTGCTATCACATTCCATCAGATGCAATTGACGGAAGAAGCACACTTTGGGGTAACGGAAGTCATCCATCATAAGAATTTTCGTTAACCAGTTTAACGTCTATTTAAATATGTTATATAAAATTTTGCTTCTACCGCACTCTACTCTAACTATATAGCTGGGTGTTGACACTGGTAACATAAGGATACGTTTTAAAAATTGAACTTGGACTTGCTCAAGAATATCAGCATAACGAAGTGCCCAAACAGAAATACAGTTGGACATTGTGCTTGTAACGAGTGCTTTCGCGCTACTCTCATCTGCCATTTCACGGAATGAAAATGAGGAGGTAAAAGTAACACCAAGGTAATTGTAGGTGTTAGTTAACTCAATGTGGTGGTGTTTGAATGTGAATTTAATGTTATTTTTTACGTTATAATGACCTCTAGAAAAACACATTATTTGGCTTTTGACATTGTTGACGGTAAGTTGGTTTTGTGTGCAATATTCCTCTAATAGCCAATTGCACCAACATTTTTAAGGAATCCTTAACACTAAGGAACCCGTAAAATACAAATTTCGGTTGTACCAACATTAAGGAATGCTTACATTTACCTTAAAGGTTACCTTTACTAAGTCTTCGCCAGAGACCATTTAAAGTACACTTTAAGTTTTTGGTTATGTTTTGTCCCTTCTTAACTACATAAACAGAGAAGTTTTCGGCATTTTATTTGTCAGTATTTGGTTTAAAGTGGTTTATTTTTGGAAAATATAGTAAAAATGGACTACTTAGAGAATATCAGCGATGAGCCAGACTGGGTTGAAGACGATTTAGAACTTATAGATTTAATTGAAGTAGGTTTTCCCAGGAAAATATATAATCGGGCAAATTACTTTGAAGAAATGGATCCCATGGGATTCTTTAGAAGGTTCAGACTAACTAAGGAAACCGTTTTACATATTTTGACTCAGATTGAGAATCAACTGGAATTTCCCCATAACAGGTATGAATGTAAAGGTAATGCCTTGGGTGTACTTAATAGAGGGAGTTGGCTCCTGTAGGCTAATGAAAAATCATGAAAACCACAAATTTTGGAATGGTGTTATTTAAAATGATGTATTTATTTATTTTAGAAATAACAGTGTGTCGCCTATTAACCAGGTATTGTGCTTCCAGTGCAGGTCATCTTAGACAAGTAGCAGATTTTATGGGAATGGACATAAGTACTGCCTGCAGAATAATTAGTAGAGTTTCAAGAATAATAGCAAGTTTATTTCCACGTTATGTTAAAATGCCTGAACAAAACAACTTTATTCAAGAACAAAATAAATTTTATAATATTGCACGATTTCCCCGAGTAATAGGGATTGTTGATGGTACCCACATTAGAATACAGTCTCCAGGTAAGAACCAGTTACTGCTACAAAAACCCTATTAAAGTTACAAATATAAACATAATAAACATGGACAGGCTTATTAATTGTACTAGTACTTTAAAAATGTTGTTAATATTATTTGCTTGCCCCTGATATTATTATTATTATTATTATATTATGTGCAGTAAAACATAAATTGCTATTTTATTACTTATTTATATTTTTAGGAGGTGGTAATGCAGAGATATATAGAAATAGAAAAGGCTATTACTCTTTAAATGTTTAGGTTGTGGGAAATGCAGAGCTTCAATTTTTGGATGTGGTGGAACGGTGGCCTGGATCTGCACATGATGCCACCATATTTGGTCATAGCAATTTAAGATTTCATTTTGAAGCAGGACACTTTCCCAACTGTGTGCTTTTAGGTATGGTGTTACAAATATGTTTATTTAAAATGTGATGAAATCTTGATATTTTTTTCAATTATAGGTGACAGTGGGTACCCCATAAAAAATTATCTCCTTACCCCACTAGTAAATCCTGTAACAAGAGCTGAACAACTGTACAATGAATCATTAGTACGATCTAGAAATGTTATTGAGAGGATCATTGGTATATGGAAAAGAAGATTTCCTATAGTTGCCTATGGAATGAGATTAAACTTGGAAACCACAAAAGCAATAATAATTGCAACAACAGTTTTGCACAATATCGCTAGGCAAATGAATGAGCCAGAACCACCATTAGTAGAAAATATCAATGTAAATGAATTAAATTATTTAATTGAAACTGAAAATATTGAAATTCCTGCAGTTAGAAACTTAAATCTAAACTATGTCCAACAGGAAATTATCAACTTTTTTAGAGACTTGTGAATATTCTTGATAGGTTAGTGAATCACTTGTATAATAATAAAAATATACTTGGAATTATTTTTCACTTATTTATTTTATTAATCCAACATTTATGAATACCTACTAAGTAGATTATACACTAATTTTTTAAGTAACAGTAGGAACTAGATATTAGTTAAACAGTCAAAAAATATCAGTTAATGGGATAAAGACTGCAAATCTTTTTTTTTTAATTTCAATGTCAAGTTTAAGAGCTTGAATTTTAAGATCATGCTCTTCATTTGAGTGTTGAATGTCCAATTTTAATTTCTTCAATGTAAGATCTGCAATAATACTTTTTTTATCTGCAAGGTGATTATAGTTTTCAGCCAGCTGGTTGGAGGCCAAGCTTCTTACTACAGTTTCAGTTGGACGCCTTCTGTTGAGGGGCCTAAGACTTGTATTATTGGTGATATTTTTGTTATCTCTATCATTATTATTTAAAATATTGCTGATATTTTGTGATGCCTTAAAAAAATGAAATTGAATTAAATTTAAACATTTTCCCACAAAAATGTTCATCTACTTACTAGGATGCGTCATTTTTAGGCGATATTTTTTTTACTGGTATACCAGAAAACCTAGTAGTATATAAAAAATAGAGAATTATGCCGTTGGGCTAAAGGGTTTAAGTCCAATAGCGGCTTAGCTCATCAAAAAATTCGATTTCCTTTTTAAATAACATAGGAAATTTTTTTTTGTTTCAAGTCGATTTTTCAATATTAAAACAGAAATTTTCAAAAAACCTTCTGATGGCTTTTGTAGGAAATTAAATTCTCTACAAAAATATTTCTTTGGTCGAAGAATGTAGACCCACTGGTTTCGGAGTTATAGCCCGTCAAACGGTAACATTTGAAAAAATACACACTAAATTCCATTTAATCTTCAATTTATTACTCTTTCATGAATAATTTAGTTCTATTATACATTGTTAAGCATTAAAATTTGTAATTAAAGTATTCACTTGTTTAAATACAATAATCTAAGTTAAATTATTATTAATTAATACTTATAATTGAAGGGGTTAGAATGAAAAGGGTATAAGAGATAATTGAGGTCAAAGTTTTTTGACTACAAAAAAGTCCAGAAACTATTGGAGTTATATCTCTCTCAATTTTATTACAGTAAAGTATAGTACAATTTTATCTATGAAGATATGTTTAGGTTGATACACTTTTTTTCAAAAAAAAAATCACTTATACCCTTTTTATTCGGAACATGTTCTCAAAAACATTGAAATAAAGAACATATTATTCTAGAAAGCAAACTTTATTCACATATCTGTGCATAGCTACAACTTGCAATAAATACTGCTTCTGCTCTTCATCAACAGTTAAGCTTTTATTATAGGCTTCCATTAGTTGGACCGCCCGTTCTGCAGCATCAAGAAGGAATTAATATTACCGTTTTTTACATTAATTCGTTTCAAGTTTTTAATTTGACTTTTTTTTCTGAATCGATTCAATTAATTTTAATTTGATTTCTACACTAACATTATCATCAAATAATGACAAACAAATATGACAAATTTGACTTCAATTCAAAATTTTAATGCTCAACAATGTACATTAAAATTAAATTATTCCTGTAAGAGAATAAATTAAAAATCAAATGGAATTTAATGTGTATTTAAATTTTACCGTTTGACGGGCTATAACTTCGAAACTAGTGGGTCTACAGTCTTTAACCATTGAAATATTTTTGTAGAGAATTTAATTTCCTACAAAAGCCATTAGAAGGTTTTTTGAAAAAAAAATTTTTGATATGAAAAAATCGACTTGAAACCAAAAAAAATATTTCCTGTGTTATTTAAATGGAAAATCGAATTTTTTGATGAGTAAGCCGCTATTGGACTTAAACCCTTTAGCCCAACGGCATAATTTTTTATTTTTTATATACTACCAGATTTTCTGGTATACCAGTAAAGAAAAAAATATCGCCAAAAATTGATACACCCTACTACTTACAGGGTTTATGTCCTCAGTTATTTCAAAAGTTTCTTCTCTGGGCCTTTTTAACGGTAATGATTTGGGTCTCAACAAATCTGTCCCTTTTTTCCAAGTAGTGTACAATAAGGAAACGTCCGGTGCTTGCTCCTTTTCATTTCTCAGTTGATTCTAACACATAAAAATAAATTTAATATCAATAATTTTTCGATCACTTGCATAAGATATTAAAAAGGTTACACCAACAACAATTGAAACTTTTGTAACTAGTGCTAATTACCTTAATTATTTAACAAATATATAAAACATTTGACATATACAGCCGTTATAATAAGTAACGGACTAGCTATTACCTAGTCCATATTTATTTATAGGTAAACATCTAATATATCACTTTTGAGACAATGAAAATTACTATTTTAGAGTAGGTAATGAGCCATATGAATAAAGATGAGCAAATGTTTTTACTATCAACAGTAGGCATAACCTCACTTCAGCGAGACAGTCCGCCGGCAACGAGACAGCCGCTTATCAGCTCGGACTTATCAGTGCCGTACCGGATGTAATTACAGAATTGGAAGAAAAAACGGCGGCACGGTCATGGCCGTTGTGCAGCTCTTATCAGCTCGGACTTATCAGTGTCAGTGCCGTACCGGATGTAATTACAGAATTGGAAGAAAAAACGGCGGCACGGTCATGGCCGTTGTGACAATCATACTGATACAATATTCAAGGCCAGTGGTATACATATGGTAATTACATAGTACAATTGGATAATAAAATCGAAGTCTTGCCAGTGCCGTACCGGGTGTAATTACAGAATTGGAAGAATTCGGTTATTTTTATTGTACTGGGGTCCAGTTATATTGAAAAATATACTTGATAAGAGGAGCCCATTTTTTATCACTTCCAGTAGCTATTCGATTGTTATGTGATAAAAAACAAACTTTGGAAGATATTGAATACTCAAATTCACTTCTCAATTATTTTGTTAAAAAGTTTCATTATTTTTTTTGGAAAGGAATATATCACATATAATATTCATAATATTTTACATATATCAGAAGATGTTAAGAATTGTGGTCCTTTTGGATATATTTAGTGCTTTCAAAGGTGAAGCAACATTTTCCAAATTCATGAGGAAAATTCCCCTTGCCCATTACAGTCACTTTGTAATCGTATTGAAGAAGAAAACAAATATAATGGTAAAGAAGTTACAACAGACAGTAATATTCCTCAAATATTTGAAAAAAACATGGCCGTTGTGGTAATCGTACTGATACAATATTCAAGGTGATTAAAGCGGACAGTGTGAAAATTCTAGCGTAAATATAAAAACTATATCCAAGTGTTGTCTGAACACGCTGAACACTGGATGTCAATTAGGATATTTTATTTAAATATTTTGTAAGCGGAGCGATATCATTAAGAAAAAAGGCTATAAGATATTATATGTATTACGTAGATATTTTAGCTACATTTGTCCACGCTGAACACACGATATCAATTAGGATATTTTATTCGAATATTTTGTAAGCGGAGTGATATCATTAAGAAAAAAAACAGGCTATAAGATATTATATTACGTAAATATTTTAGCTACAGTTTCATGAATATTTTCACGCACTTTCGATAGATGTTTCGGAGCTTTAGCGAAGTATTCAATCGTAGACTCGTTCACCATAAATTTTTCAAAAATACCAACCATGACTATATCTTCGAGGGTTTTGCACCCAAATTCATCTTTTCTATGAGTAACTTCTAGATTATGGGGTATATGTGGTGTTGCGTAACAGCTAGGGTGGGGTCATAGATTATATCATTGTGTTCTATCCAGAAATGTGGTGTAATTTTCACACCATTCGAATAGACCTTTGTACCCAGACATAGTTTGGTTGCTATTCCATATTTTGCAGCCACTTCGTGGAAAATTAAACTTCCCGCCAAACATACACCGCAATAGCCTGCTCGAATAAACTCCTGCTCGATACAACATTTAATGAGATTGAGTTTGACGTACTCACGCATGGGGTCCATGTCTGCTCACGTCAAGTGATAACTGATGAATGATGAACTGTCCAGACATGTTAACGCTTTTAAGCCCTCACCAGCCAAACGATGCATAATTCTTGGCTCGATTTTTGTCATAGGACGCATGAAATTATGAACTCGTAGATCGTGAGATATTTTTAACGACTCCTGTATATTTTCTGACCGATGATAACCGCAAAGTAGATATAAAAATATTCAATTGTTAAAAACAGAAGAAGCTACATATTACACCCACCTATATTTTTTTGTGCGATATGTTATAACCGCAAAGTAGATATAAAAATATTCACTGCATTATTTGTAAAAAACATAAAAAAGCTACTGTGGTTGTTTTATTTTGTTAAATCAAAACAGAACACCCCCGCAATATGTAGTGAGAATCACTAAATAACGATCTTAAAATAATACCCAATAGGGACACTTGCTGGGTGATAGAAACAAGAAAGAAAAGGTTTATTGTTTACACGTAAAATTCAAAGTACATTAACATATAGAAAAAATAAATACGTAGATAGAAAGAAGAAAGAAAAGGTTTATTGTTTACACGTAAAATTCAAAGAACATTAACATATAGAAAAATACGTAGAAGTTACATGTGAAGATGTCTTAGAGAGGCTATTTCTCGCGTCCCCATATCTTTCCCACGAAGCGCTGTGAGGTGTAGATAGTGAGGCTTTCCATATCAGACCAGTGTATGAACAAGCCCCCATAAATTTATTTTGATGTTTCTGAAATAAGAACCCGTTTAGCTAAAAAATATGGGGCGATTACTTTTCAAATTGTTACAATAAAAGATAGTATTTTATAATTTTCATTGGGAAAAATCAGCCATTGATATTTTTAGCATAAAGCGAATAAAATCTATACATGTTCAAATATACACTTCAAACTTAATATAGAGATATAAATACTTACATAAATATACAGGTCGGGGTGAGGCTATCTCATCAAAAGTACTATTAGTTAAAAATGTTTTCTGTAAAAAAATAGAGGTGAGTAAGCAACCATGTAACACTAGAATAATATAAAAATTATTTTGACTCATGATCTTAGTACAAAGACACGTCATACACCCATAACTCAATAACCCAAATTGTCGAAACACCCTCTTTCAAATAAAAAATATGGGGCGATTACTTTTCAAATTGCTACAATGAAGGATAGTGTTTTATAATTTTCATTGATATTTTTTTAGCATAAAGCGAATAAAATCTATACATGGTTCAGATATACACTTCAAACTTAATATAAATACTTACATAAATATACAGGTCGGGTGAGGTTATCTCATCAAAAGCGCTATTAAAGGTTTTCTAAAAAAATAGAGGTGACAAACAAATATACCCTCAGTACCATTGACCATTTCACAAATATGTTCGTTAATATAATAGTTAAAAACTCTAAATCGGGTGCCGGAGTTGTAGAACTGTATTTGCAAAACATCCCCTTCACTATAGTTGCCTCTCAACAGCACTTCCTCCCTATAAAAAACACCGCCTAACTTAAAACATACAAATACAGAGCTACCTCTTTGAACTGGGCGATAACAACGAAATAAACTAGTATGTATAAGTGTTAAATAAATTTTTAAGAGATATTCACACTCAGTCATGACTGTTTTTTTTTATACTTAATACGTAGTGAAATATAATAATGCATACAAAATGTTATTTTTATAAATTATCAGTTTTGTTACAAAGTAGTTTGCAGTAAAAGGTCGCTATTGTTTGCGGGTAAAAGATATCATAGTGGTTAGAAATCCGTGCAGGAGGAATAAAGGAAGATAATGCCACAAGCGGTGGGGAATCAAATAAATAAAACTGTTATATGAATTTTAATATCAATATTACGAGAATCATGGGTAAGGAACATACGTTTTTATTGTCAAAAAAAATGTTACTAATCTAATTTTTTTTCAGAACAAATAGTATTAACTATAAGACAGAGGCTGCCGCTACACCTAGCCGTAAGTATATTACAAATGTCATATGGACCACGTTATGTAATAATAGATTAAGCGACATTTTATAATTTCCCAGAAAATTGAATGTAAAGATTTTTTATTTTTAAGTTATCGTGGAGTCGTTATTGTAGGAGTTATAAATTTGAGTTTTTGACATTAGGACTATTATATAGTGTATTTTAGAGCCCCGTTTTTAAACGTATGATTATATAACCAATTTAAGACTATAGTGCCAGAATGTCGTTTAATTCGATATTACTTTTTTTTTATAATTAAGCCAGTATCTAAATTTTCACAAAGAATTAACCAACACATTTGTCGCATGATTCTTTATTACAGAACCAAAAAAAAATACAACGTAACATGTTGACGAGGAATAATGCAAAGAAAATTAAGCGCCATTCCTGGCGCTTGAGTCTATGTTACAAAAAAAAAGGATTTAGATGCAAATAAGTTTTGCAATATCGATATGTCGGATAATTCTTTATTGCGTATCTTAAATTTGCATTTTGCCTTGATGAGTTCTAAACATGTCGCTTAATTCAGGTGCTCTTGAAAATAAAGAAGAAAATATTTTATCTGGGAAAAGGTTTTCAAACATAGATTTTAAGCTTCTCTAAGAGATGGCGCCATTAACTTGATTTTTGAAATTTTGTCGCTTAATTAGATATTACATAACATGGTCCACATATTTGATGTTTATCTTATGCACTTTACAGCTATTGGACATCATAACGGTGGAGGTAGTAGGGCTCCACCCAGAGGATAGGCCATCTTGGCTAATAGGGCTTGGGTCGTACCAGAGTGTTACGCTCTGGTACGACCCAACACCGGTGGGGTTCGAACCAGCCCCGGGACCACTGCCGGTGCTGGTGGCGTGGGTAATAAGGTAAGGTAATTAGTTATATCTGAATGAAATAATAATTCAATATGTATTTCAGAAACGAATAAAGATGTGCCCCTTCCACTAAAAATTATTGTTGTTTTATTAAAAACCAACTATCCATCCAAGCAGCAGAACCACGTTGAATAGACGTAGAATATACGTTTTCACAGACGTCGAGAACACGTCGATTATCACGTAGAAAAAACGTCGATACCACGTAACAATGTCATAGTGAAAGGGACGTCGAATCGTCACGTTGAATTAACGTCGAATCGTCACGTTGAATTAACGTCGAATCTTCACGTTGTTGAATTAACGTCGAATGCTCACTCGACATTTTTGTTGTGGTTTTTTCAGAACCGTTCCAAAACATCCGCAGCAAAATTAAATTATATGCATACTAGTTCTGCTTATTGCTTTCAAAGTTTTGAAACTGTTCTGAAACGCACCGAAACTACAATTGCAAAAGTTACACAGGTTTAATCAATAAATGATAATACATATACACGATACAAAAGGTATATTATTTTTATTGAATACTAAATGAAACAAAATAATTCAAACAATCAGCTGTTATGTATGAAGCAGTGGGAACGATAGCCAGGATGAACTTGTTAGTGGAAATATCATACATTTAGCATCTACCTTATTAATGTGACAGAAAACATTATTATTGCTCAAATTCTTTAAGCGAAATATGTTCAAGTATGTAGAGCTGTAAGGATAAGAATAAAAAGGTTCATACTGCTCAAACTTTCTTCCAATAAATAACACATTTTTATTATCTACTATTATATTGTTTATTTTAATGACATTATTACTGGACGTAAGACAATAGCAATTTTTTTCGCAATATGATTCTATTGTATACATTACACTATCATAGATAATTTTTTTGAATTGTTTAAAATTATTACACCTTTCATACTGCTCAACAAGTGGACCATCCCAATGTTGTACAAAATATTGTTGTGCACAATTTGTGACTTCTTTAAGAGGCACAGCACTGAAATAAGCTTCTTGAAGCCTTGAGTAAAGTTGTTCCAAGGGCTTATTAGGGGAACGTATGTATTTCTTGATTTCACCAAGAAAGTTTTCAAATGGAAAAGAGGAGATATTATCCAATGGGCCATACATTTCTGCTTCTTCACATAAATGAATAAGGGCATGAACATTATAGACCATGTATTTTAAACCATATATATGTCTACAATGCATTACAAAGTTGTCAATTATATGTTTCACATCTTTAATTTTTTGGAGATTCTTTTTAGATAATAAAACAGAAGAAGCAAAATGCAGTAAAAGGAAATGTTTATATATGGCAACATCAACAACATCTTTTAGTACAAGTGGACCAAAGTATAATAGAAACGACTTGAATTCAGTAGCTTTAAAACGTGCCACTTCTGATAAACTCCTGGGTTTTCTGTTAAATTCTGAAGTTACAAAAGAACCTATAGAAATTAAATGTTGTGATATTGTTGTAACCGATCTGCTTTGCAAACGAACGTTCAAATCTCCGGCTATCCAGCTTATTATTAATTTTCGCATAACTCCTAAGCACAGACAATGCATATAATCAATAGGGAATTGTGAAACCATACCAATACCTAATTCCAATAAAGGAGACATTCCTGAATGATGATCTTCGTCGCTCTGGGCGACAAATGATCTATCAGTTCTTCTAACAGCTGAAGTAGATGGAGAAATAACCCTTCTATCAGTGTATTCCCCTTCCTCCTCACACTTATCACAGGCTGAATATCCTCCATGTGACTTGACACATTTTATATAAGCACGTGCCGGTGCATCGCATATGAAGCTGTGAACTTTAATTTTGTATGTATTTGAATTAAAAATGAAGCCTTCATCAGTTAAATGTTTATTTCTATTATAGTCTTTTCTAGGAAAATTGACAACGGTGATGGTTTTGATTTACCACAAAAAAACTCCAATTACAAAGGGTTTGCATTTTTCATTGGCATTAACAATTAAACCTAGAATGGCCTAGTCTTAAATAATTTTCCAAACCAAAATGAATATATTCGCCTGTCTCTAGCTGCGTTCGGATGTCCATGCTAAGTTGAGGAGTTTGTAATAATGTTTTTGAGGATAATGGTAAAATGGGATCTAATGGAGATAGAATATGCAATAATTCTGATAATGCTGTATGTGTAACTTTGTTTTTTAAAGCCCACTTTTTAAGTTTTTCCTTTAAATTATCAACTGGCTGGTTTGAGTTATTGAATTGATTTACATCCATAGTTACAGAATCTGTACGATCTAAGTCAGAGTCACTACTTGAATAATTATGGTCACATGATCTATTCAAAATCTTTGTTACTTCATTGGCTGGTTTGAACTCAGTACTAGTTTCAAGTATTTGTGAATTTTCTGAATCACTTTCACTTGAATCTTGTACTGTGTTAGATTTTAGTAAATTGTCCTTAAATGTCTGAACATCTTGTGCTACTCTACGGTATACCTGTCTATCACCCACTGCTTCTTTATAAAACTTGGACATGATGGATATTATTAACTATTCACTATCTTATTTATTTTTTGTTGCGTTTCTTTTTGGAGCATGTTTCAGCCAGTTTTTAATTGCATTTTCTATTTGCTGCACTGAAGCATCTGCCCCAAGCTTAGCTGCATCTGGAACAAAGTGATTTTCATTTGTTAGCAGCAAAAATAATTTTCACTTTAACTATAATAATTATGTCTACCACATATATATGTGACAGGAGACAGGAGAAAAATCCTTCACAAACTTTGAATATCAATGTATAGAGTTCCAAAGAGAAAAAAATTCTTATTTTTAATTAAATCAAAAATTGCCTTTCTTGATAAACATTTTTGCTGATCGTGAAAAGTTATAAAATGAAAACAGCTTCATATTTTACTTCATCTACTTTATTCGAGAGTAAATAAATAATTTGTGATTACAGCCTCCTCCTCTCAACTTCCCCACTCTAGTTCTTATAGGTCACCAACTGAATTACTGTTTAATTTTTGAACCTAGCGCAAAAATACATACCACTGCATAGAAAATTGACTACAAGATGAATTGAAATCTAAATCTGTTTACATTTTATTACCTTTTATGATAAACAAAAAATTTTATCAAGACAGCGATTTTTGATCAAATTAAAAGTAACAATTTTTTTCATTTTTTAAACTGCATCCCTGGACACTGTATATAATAAATAATTGAGTATTCAATAAATAGCAATTTAAATGAAAACAATTTTCTGCAAAAAACCTTAGACACATATTTGGTGTGAATATTTTAATAATAAATTAGTCTGAAGGTGTTAATTAACACTTACCTATAACCACTCTGCAGATGGTCAATTTTGAAAATGACCTTTTATTATTTTGACCACAGTAATTAAATTCTACTGCCAATTTGTCAGTCAGGACATTTCTTAAAATCCTGTTAACTTTGGGAACAATTTCCTTTAGACTTGATAATCCTGAACAAAAGGCTATCTGTAAAGAATGGTTAAATAACATACACATATTTAATAGAGTAGATAAGTACCAACCAAATTATTACAGGGTTCATGGTCATTCAGATATGTTTCCAAATTTTCCAAATCTTCAATACTTTTTAAAGGAATGCTGACGGGAAGCTCCTTCAAAATATTATTTGGACAAACATTAGAGCTTGTCTGATTAAATTTTGTCTTTAGTATATCCAATATTTGTTTATTTTGTTCTTTGATTTTACAAAGCAGGTTGTAGCCTGAAAATATTTAAACAAAATATTAAGAAAACAAAACACACAAAACAAAACGTACATTCCACAGTTGGATTAAAAATCTTTTCAGTGTTTCTTGAAGTTAAGTTTGGAATTTCCTGCTCCACCTGTCTATCTTTGGACGTTGACGGTTCAACTAAAAAGTTGAGATATTAAAAAACTATAGTGCAAAGCATTGTAATAAAACTTACCATCTGATATTTTCAAATTACCAATCACTGGTGGAGGACGTTTCAAGGGTTTATTTAATTTATTATGGCATTTAAGAGATTTTTGGGGCAGTTGCTGTTTATCGTCTGAATCACTGTCATCGCTTACTGCTGTCTTTTTCATTATTGTCTTCCTTTTCTTTCTAAGGACATCTTCATCTTCTGTCAGAAGATCTGAAGTATATTCTGCTCTTTTTGATTTTAAGTTAGCTTTTACAAAGCTATCTAAAATAATATAATATCACTGCAAGCTTTAACAGAAATTGTCATTATACAGCATCTTAGGACAAAATGTTACATATTAAATATACAGGCCAAACCACAAATTGTTAAGTAAAGTAAACGGGAAAATCCCTTTACAGTAAAAAATAAAGATATATAACCTAACCTAAAACTGAAAATGTCTAAATTAAATAAAATATAAACAAAATTTTTTTACATACCAGTTTCATACAGAATCCTTTTAAGTTTGAAAACTTTGCCAGTCTGATTTGTCAATATTCTGGGTTTCTTGTTTAACAAGCTTATCAAATTTGTTTTGATCTTTAATATGTATGGGCCAATTAACCTCTTGCTTAAACGGGGTCAACCAAGCGCTGTTAACAACAGCCACATTCCCGCCGTCGCTCTCTGTGAATTCCACTAATGAATACATGATGAATTACACTTTTTAGGAAAGATTGGATGGTAACGAAAAACAAAAACGCGGTTAGAATAAAGACAAAATGAATTTGTTCTTCTTCTTTTCAATGGCAAAACTGTAAAAAGGTGGCCTTGTACTTACCAGCTATTAGCCACCGACACTATTCTACTTTAAGCACGTTGAATAGACGTGACGTCGACCTGGTTGAAAAAACGTCGATAAAATCAACGTCGACTTTTGGTGTTACTGACGTCGTCTACCTTAAATCTACCAAAAATCGACGTGACATTGCTGACTGAGATATCCCTTTAACCTGATCGATAAAGCTATGACCTTCCCGCTTGGTGTCGATCGTGAGGTTGAACATGGTTAAATAATAACCATTTTCAATCAACCACATAGCTAACTTATTTAAGAAAATAAAAAAAAATTTAAAAAAATGCTTTTACAACAAATAGAAAAAAATAATATGAATAATAAAACAATGTAAAAGTTTTGAGATTAAGGGAGACTTTGTCCTTGAAATTTTCAAAAAATCATTGTTTTTATTACGGATTTTTAATCTACATGTAAGTAGAAATAAATCTGTCGAAGCGTTTCCCGGATTTCGAACGTTTACGATATTTTAAACGCGTTCGAAGTTGATACCGTCAGCGCGCTCTGCCCGTCTCAGCGGGGGCAGCGGGGCGCAGGTGACCGACGCAGCGAAAAAGGCCCGGATTGAGCAGCGGGAGATGTTAGCGGCTCAGCATGAGAGGCTAGAAGAAGAGGAGGGATGCCTCTATGGACCAGGCATTGCCGATTAGCGGTAATTATAAACACATTTGTGTAAACACATAACAAAACTTTAAACGCGTTTTTCTCGAAAACACGTTATTAAAAATGGCTGACATTCTGCTGACCGCTGTAATTAACATACCGAACTGAAATTTGGAGAGCATACTCAGAAAATATGTCTTCACGGAATGACGGATCGTTTTTTCGATAGATACATTTTTGCATTTATTATTCATCTTTTTATGCGAAAAAAAAACGCGAAAATTCGATTTTTTTAATTGCCGCCATTTTTCGAAATTTGTACTAAACGAAAAACCCATCCGTCATTCCATGGCCAAAGGGTCACACATTGATAATATGCTTTGAATTTGTGTTTCAGATCAACAAAGAGGGGGCAGTGATGTCAGCCGTTTACCTCCCGCGATTTGAGGACTTGTTTTCGCGGAGCTGCAACGGCCGCCATTTTGGGTTTTTTTTCTCAAAAAAAATTTTTTTAACGTTCTGTATATCATGAATAAAAGCAAGAAAAAAACCGCATTCAAAAAGCTTTACCCGTTTCCTTTAAAAAAAATAAAACGTAAACACCTGAAATATGGCACTCCAAGGACAAAGTCTCCCTTAAAAGTCAACGCTGTGTAGAAATAATACAGCTAATATACTGACATTTTCAGAAATAATCAAAGTAGTAATAATTAAACTTTTACAACAGCAAAGATATAGAAATTGAAAAAAAAACTTACTATGGGTTAGAGGTTATTCTTCACGGTCGTAAGGAGGGATCCAATTATTCTTATCCCCAACGATAGAAAACTCTCACTCCCCGTGGTCATAAAATGTCTCTAGAAAACCACCATCTTGAGGGTTCTGAAGGTAATAGGTGTAATACAGCATTAGCTGGTTATCCAAATAAAAATGGATGCTAACGATGGAACCCTCACTTCGATCTTCTAGAGGTATGGTGAATTCGAACATATAAAGAGGTATATGGTGTAAATCGTTGACGTGTCTCAACAGCAGATTAATGCAAAGAGATACGTCTTCCTCGACCGCTCTCACATCATGACACATTAACGGTTGGTCATCAATACCTGCAGAAAAAATCAAGCAATGAACTAGGTAATCAGCCATGGTGTTTTGAAAATTCTCGGAACTAACTTAGTATATTAAATCCTAACCTCTATATATATATCCAGAAAAACATGTTTTTTTGTTTGTTTATATAGTTAGTATTACCACATATTAACCACGAAAACTGCAACATTGTAACGATTAATTGAACGTTACTCCCCAGGGCTTCAGCAAGGGTTCGTAATATTTGGAATTGAATTTTCTTTTTTCGATATTTTCTTTTTTTTCGATAGTGAGACTGAACATAGTTAACTAACCCCTGTAAAAAAGTAAAATCTGGTGTAGTACGTTCTTGTGTTAACTCTTGTAGTAAACAGTTTCACACTAAAAAACGAGGGGTAGGATGGATTAACTTCAAGGAGTGTGCGGATGTGACTATTAGCGATGTGCGGGATACCATAACTTCCATATGTCAATCCAACTCGTACGGAAACATTTTGTTTGAAAATTACTTCAGTAAAGAATACTGTTCATAGTATATTGTTTTTGTAGAATTTTTAATAAACATATTTTCACAACTTATGTTGTTTCACTTTTCACCTATTTTCTTAAAACCACACAGCATATTTAGTTGATATTTTCACGATTTACATTGTTTTACTTTACCATATTTAAAAACCACACGCCTCTAAAATATTGACTATTTATGTTGTATGTTATCAGATATTTTTTGGATTCTTTTTTTATAATTATATAATTTAAACTTTTACAGCACCTTTTATACATTGTTTTTCAAATTATCATAATTTTTCTTATCACCTTTTCCGGTTTTGCAGCGCTCAGCTTTCTTTCATAACTATACAATATTATATAGGATTGTACATCAACTTATTTAGTTTTTCGAATTATTATGAATATTCAAGGTTAAATACGTTCGTACTACACCTTTTAGCGATAAGAGTTTTCAACGAATTTTCAATATATTACAATTTTTATTTATATTTTCACGCCGCAATGTTTAATTTGAAATACGAGATTACGCATTAATCATGAGCTGGACACGTTTGGTGTTTTAAATGCCCGCGGCAATTGCGATACACTCCTGTTAATTCCAACATTAGTTTATAATTTTGATGATCTTCGGGGGTAAACTCCTTTGGGTTTTTGGCAAACAGAAGCGAATATAGGCCTGATTATGCCTTAAATTTTGCAGTATCTAGCAAAATATTTTGGCTGGTAAACTTAAGTTCTTTATTACCCAATTTCCACTGTGAACCATTATATACTGTCCCAAAAGTGCTATCATAATCATTACAATTTTTCCAATATGTATCTAAATAAGAATGATTCTCTTCGGTAAAAAATGAAAACAGAACCGTGTATTGCTAAAACGCCAAAATGTCATACTTATAATCGTTCAGACTTGGTCATAAACGACCATAGGGACCTTTCTGTAAAGTTAAAAATTTGCGTTATTATATTAGACCTATTGAAAAAAAATAATTTTTTAAGTTGTTTTATTTGTTATCAATAGAACAGTACCGTCCACACACACACACCTCACTTCTTAGTACAGACCTGTAGCTACATGTCTGTACTATTTTCCATATCTATATTTTCCCATTCCCCCTATTAAATACTACAAGATTGCAATCAAAGTTCTAAAAAGTGATTCAGTGTGACAACTGATAAACTCAAAACAGTTTATCGTAAAAGTGAGGTTATCTAACCACACACACACATTATCGTAATAATTGTGGAAAATAACACCTATATATTTATAAAGGATTCACAACAGTAATTCCCTGATGAAATATTTTTTAAAACATATGTTACTTTGAATAAACTCGAACTAATTACCTTAAAAGAATGTTTTCTCCTGAGAATATCAATAAGCCACGCCCCCTTTTCGGCTCTATTTAAAGAGCTTCTCGGAGCGGCAGAATCATAATCTCTCCAGCTCTCGTTATCTTCATACGTGTCTTATCAGTTGCTCTTGTGGTAAGCCTAGAAACATTTTACTTTTTTTGATTTTTTACCAACACAAGATGGAAAAGTTTTTGATAACTAAAGATGTTATTAAAAAAATTCGAAAATTCAACCTAACTGGTAGAACGGTGGAATTTAAAATCCGCCCAATTCCCGAAGGGGCAGATCCACTAAAATGGGTACGCTCCGGCATGGAGGATGTTATCAATAAGGTGACCGAGGGGACAGAGTCGAGTGATCAAATTGGTTTTACTTTTTGCTCGAAAGAGTTTAGCCGTGGTGATGGTTGGTTGCGGTTTAATCCTGCATCCGAGGTGAAATTTGAAGACATATGGTCGATGATATGTGCTGTCTACCAATCTAATTCGGCAGGTTTTGACACTGAGACGTTTTGTCTAGCAGCCACAACCGTAAAAATGCCTAAAGGTAAAGGGCGAGGTCGTAAGTACAACGACTATGACGAAGAGTGTGCTAAACGTGGTGGTATTATAGTAATAAATAATACAGACCATTTATGCCTGGCTAGAGCAGTGGTTGTAGCTAAAGCATACGCCGACAATGTCCCTAACAAAAAGAAGATAAGAGAAACGAAGGGTCTCCAGACCAAAAAAACTTTTGAATTACTACAGGCTAGCGGTGTTGAAATACCTAAAGAGGGTGGTGGACTACCGGAATTAAAAAAGTTTCAAGAGAGTTTGTTTGACTATAAAATAACAGTATACACTTATAGTAACAAGGGTCGCGATGTTATGTATGAAGGAGTAGGGGGAAGCAAGAAAATCAATCTTCTTTATCACGAAAATCATTATAACGTGATTATATCGTTGACGTCTGCTTTTTGCTGTAAATATTTCTGTGAACATTGCCACACACCCCACGATCATAATATGCACCGCTGTGAAAAAACATGTCCAGCATGTGAACAATCACCCCCATGTAAAGCAAGTGTGAAAATCGTATGTGATGGGTGTAATCGGTATTTCAGAGGACAGATCTGCTACGATTACCATAAACAAAGTAAACTATGTGAACGGTTAACCTCTTGCAAAATTTGTCTTAAAACGATTTCCAGAAAGCGGGAACACATATGTGGCGAAGTTTTCTGTAAAATATGTAACGGATTCAAAGCTTCTCCACACAATTGTTTCATGCCCGTCGACACACGTAAGCCTTCAATGCACGGGGTACTATTTATATTTTATGACCTCGAGTGTACTCAAGAAGAAGTTATGTCTGACGGCTCTTTACTACACAAAGCCAACTTATGTGTGTTTGAGCAACACTGTGCACTATGTATAGGTACTGACAAAAGATGGTGCGATTGTGGTGTTAGATATCAAGTTTTAACAATTGACCCTGTAGCTCGTTTTATGGAGTATGCAATGAATCAAAGGACTCTGTTTAAGAAAATAATTGTGGTCGGACATGCCGGAGGTCTATATGATAACCAGTTTATGTTAAACCACCTTATAACAAAGACAGGTCTAACACCCGAACTAATAACTAGAGGTACGAAGCTAATACAGATGAAAGTGGGCAATGTAGGTTTTATCGACTCTTTAAACTACTTCCCAATGCCTCTGGCGAAATTGCCTAAAGTATTCGGCCTAAAAGATATAAAAAAAGGTTACTTCCCCCACTTGTTCAACAAAGTCGGAAACTGGGATTACATCGGGCAACTACCTGCCCTCGAATATTACGATCCTGAAAATCTGAAATACTCCCCTTCACTCGACGAAAAGAACGACGCCAGAAATCAGCTAATCGTTTGGCATAAAAAACTCTCTGATCAAGGGTATGTCTTCAACTTTAAATCCGAAATTATTTCCTACTGTATAAGTGACGTGTCCTACTTGCTCAGTCTTGCTTAAGGTTCAGAGAGTTGCTTTTAAAAGAAGGAGAGGTCGACCCGTTCACAGAAGCCATCACGCTACCTGGTGCATGTAATAAAATATTTAGGAGAAGCTTTTTACAATCGAATACCATCGGGTTAATTCCTAAGAACGGATATAGATGTCGCGATAAACAATCTAGGATTGCTGCTCAATGGTTAATATACGAAGAACACCAAAGAGGTATCAGAATAGAACATGCAGCCAGAGGGCGAGAAGTTGTATTGAATGGTCTTAAGGTTGATGGATACTGCAAAAGCACAAGACAGGTCTTTGAATTTGAGGGCTGTTACTTTCACAGTTGTCCAAAATGTATGAAATATAGACGTAACGAACCGACACATGACAACCCATCACTTACATACGAGCAACGGTACGAGGCAACGTTAGCGAAGAATGAAAAATTAAGATCTCTCGGGTACGAGGTAATTGTTAAATGGGAGTGCGATTTTCGTCGTGAAATGAATCCTGAAATTGAAGCTATTACCGAAAAACATCCTCTCCTCGAACAGCTACCATTGGAGCCTCGTGACGCCTTTTACGGGGGGCGAACAGATGCCACAAAGCTTTATTATTCTTGTAAAAATGGAGAGAAAATAAAATATCTGCTCCCTATATCCGTGGGTCAATAAATATGGAAAATATCCAATTGGTCACCCGGAAGTTTTTGTGGGAGAAGAATGCTACGCTCTTGATTTAAAACAAACCGAAGGACTAATAAAGTGTCGAGTGTTACCTCCAACAAATCTCTACCACCCCGTACTACCTTATAAATGTAATAGTAAATGTTTTCACTTTGTCGTACATGTTGTGAATTTAACATGTCTAATGAATGTTTACATAACGATGAAGAAAGAAGCTTTACCGGTACATGGGTAATGGACGAGGTTCTAAAAGCTCAAGAAAAAGGATACAAAATTCTAAATATTTACGAAATTTGGAAATATCAAGTGGTACAATACGATAAAACTACAAAGTCTGGTGGCCTATTTGCCGAATATATTTCAAAATTTTTAAAAATAAAACAACAGGCAAGCGGTTGGCCCACCGAATGTAAAAACCCAAAAGAAAAAGATCTCTATATAAAGGAATATTTTGATCGTGAGGGTGTAGAATTGTCCTACGATGAAATTGAATTCAATCCAGGTCGAAGACAGGTTGGTAAGTCCATGATAACAAGTTTTTGGGGCAAGCTTGGATAATGTGAAAACCAGTCTAAGACGTCTATAGTCAACACACCTGCAGAACTATTTGACATTTTATCGCAGCCATGCAAAGAAGTAAACAATATTTTTCCGGTTAACGAAAACACCCTCATTGTTAACTGGTCCTTTAAAGAAGAGGCATATGCCACACTTCCAACTGTAAATGTCGTACTAGCGGCCTACACCACTGCACAAGCTAGGCTAAAACTTTACACGTATTTAGAAAAACTCGACGATAGAGTAATATATCATGACACAAACTCTGTCATTTACGACTCTCGACCTTGCACCTACGAAGTACCTTTAGGTAGTTTTCTCGGCGATATGACAGACGAACTATGCGAATATGGGGAGGGAAGCTACATAACAGATTTTGTAGCCGGTGGTCCAAAAATATATGCCTACAGGGTTTATTCAACCGATAAAAATAAAACGTTTGATATTATAAAAGCGAAAGGTATAACCTTGAACTATAATACGAGCCAGAAAGTAAATTTCGACACCTTAAGAGACATGGTCCTGAATGAAGCCCCCGACGAATTCATAACTACTCGTAACATATTAAGGAACTCCGATCATTCAGTGGTCACAAAAAACGTGACTAAAGTCTTCCGAACCAGCTTCACTAAAAGAAAACGAATAGAAAACTTTGACTCTGTTCCCTACGGCTACAAACGCCAATGCTACTAGTTGGAACTCTTTACAAAAAATCAGCCGTTTTCACGGCTACTTCCCTTCCCCTAACCCCATCCCCAATAGCCGATAGCGAAAATTTTACAGAAAAAGCAATACCATATAAATCTGGGAACATTTTCTTCTTGAATGTTGTGTGTGTGTGTAAAGGTAAGAAGGGCACCTCCTAATCAACTTTGGGAACCTGTGTGCCCCCTCCTTAAAATGTTGTGTGTAAAGGTAAGAAGGGCACCTCCTAATCAACTTTGGGAACCTGTGTGCCCCCTCCTTAAAATGTTGTGTGTAAAGGTAAGAAGGGCACCTCCTAATCAACTTTGGGAACCTGTGTGCCCCCTCCTTAAAATGTTGTGTGTAAAGGTAAGAAGGGCACCTCCTAATTAATTTTGGGAGTCTGTGTGCCCCCTCCTTAAAATGTTGTGTGTAAAGGTAAGAAGGGCACCTCCTAATTAACTTTGGGAATCTGTGTGCCCCTCCTTGAGCAAAATGTCTCCCATATAAATTTGTCTTGAATGTTGTATGGTAGGGGGGACACCTCCTAATTAACTTTGGTGTGTCCCCTCCAAAAATTTTTCGGTATCGAATATTCCTTTTTTCCTGAGGGAGAAGTAGTCATTAACATATGACGAAAGTGCCTACCTCCTCGCTTGGTCTCCCTTGGACAGCGTTTTTGCTGACAAACAGGCACATTTCCTAATACTTAATCCTAGTCATGAGTAGAAACCAACAATACTTTCAAAATCCACATACTAAAGATTTTTTATCTAACAATTGAAAGACATGTAGTGGTAATAAAAAATATAACTTACCTTTTTTCATAAACACTCCTAATTTATTGTTACCTTTTTTTTGCTAGTTCTTCAACCACAGCACACCGGCATTTCACTACTTGACCTAAAATGTCTTTGATTTTGTACCCTTATCGGTTTTCCACAGCTAGTGATACCCTTCGTGGGACTCTGTCAGTATTCTATCTGTAAATTTATGTTAATATTTTAAAGCTGTACAGGGTCATTAACAATCACTGTAATTTTTCTACTATATACAAACCTCTGCTACTGGGTGTACTTGGTGAAGTTTTTAAAAAAAGTAATAACATAATGAAACAGTTTCGGTATACTACTGTTGATACCCTGTGTTCAGCGTGTTGCCTCATTTACGACATCTCGAGCACGTGACGTTTAACATGACACGTGACGTTCGACGCGACACGTGACATTTGACAAGGTACGTGTCGTTTGACGTGTCGTTTGACGTGTCGTTTGACGTGGTTTTTATATTTACGCTAGAATTTTCATATATCAGGCTTCTCTCTGGTGTACTTCTGCTACGTCGCTGGTGCGTTTCTAGTCTTTCATGTTACGACATCTCGGCCACGTGACGTTTAACATGGCACATGACGTTTGACACGACACGTGACGTTTGACAAGGTATGTGGCGTTTGACGTGTCGTTTGACGTTACACGTGACGACGTTTTACGTGACACGTGACGTTTGACGTGTCGTTTGACGTTACACGTGACGTGACACGTCACGTTTGACGTGACACGTGACGTTTGACGTGATGTTTGACGTGACACGCAACGTTTGACGTGACATTTAACGTGGGTCGTGACGTGACACGTGACGTGACCCGTGACACGTGACGTTTGACGTGACATGTGACGTCGTACGTACGACACCTACGCCTACGACTTTTCTTTCTTCAATATTATCAGTTAGAAAATATATACGATCTATGAGTTTATAATTTCATGCGTCCTATGACAAAATCGAGCCAAGAATTATGCATCGTTTGGCTGGTGAAGGCTTAAAAACATTAACATGTCTGGACAGTTCATCATTTATCACTTGACGTGAGCAGATATGGATCCCATGCGTGATTCGACAAATTGGGTTATTGACTTATGGGTGTATACCGTGTCTCTGTACTAAGATCCTGAGCCAAAATAATTTTTATATTATTCTATTTTTTTACAGAAAACCTTTAATAGCGCTTTTGATGAGATAACCTCACCCGACCTGTATATTTATGTAAGTATTTATATTAAGTTTGAAGTGTATATCTGAACCATGTATAGATTTTATTCGCTTTATGCTAAAAAAATATCAATGAAAATTATAAAACACTATCCTTCATTGTAGCAATTTGAAAAGTAATCGCCCCATATTTTTTATTTGAAAGAGGGTGTTTCGACAATTTGGGTTATTGAGTTATGGGTGTATGACGTGTCTTTGTACTAAGATCATGAGTCAAAATAATTTTTATATTATTCTAGTGTTACTTTGTTGCTTACTCACCTCTATTTTTTTACAGAAAACATTTTTAACTAATAGTACTTTTGATGAGATAGCCTCACCCCGACCTGTATATTTATGTAAGTATTTATATCTCTATATTAAGTTTGAAGTGTATATTTGAACATGTATAGATTTTATTCGCTTTATGCTAAAAATATCAATGGCTGATTTTTCCCAATGAAAATTATAAAATACTATCTTTTATTGTAACAATTTGAAAAGTAATCGCCCCATATTTTTTAGCTAAACGGGTTCTTATTTCAGAAACATCAAAATAAATTTATGGGGGCTTGTTCATACACTGGTCTGATATGGAAAGCCTCACTATCTACACCTCACAGCGCTTCGTGGGAAAGATATGGGGACGCGAGAAATAGCCTCTCTAAGACATCTTCACATGTAACTTCTACGTATTTTTCTATATGTTAATGTTCTTTGAATTTTACGTGTAAACAATAAACCTTTTCTTTCTTCTTTCTATCTACGTATTTATTTTTTCTATATGTTAATGTACTTTGAATTTTACGTGTAAACAATAAACCTTTTCTTTCTTTATTTCTATCACCCAGCAAGTGTCCCTATTGGGTATTATTTTAAGATCGTTATTTAGTGATTCTCACTACATATTGCGGGGGTGTTCTGTTTTGATTTAACAAAATAAAACAACCACAGTAGCTTTTTTATGTTTTTTACAAATAATGCAGTGAATATTTTTATATCTACTTTGCGGTTATAACATATCGCACAAAAAAAATATAGGTGGGTGTAATATGTAGCTTCTTCTGTTTTCAACAATTGAATATTTTTATATCTACTTTGCGGTTATCATCGGTCAGAAAATATACAGGAGTCGTTAAAAATATCTCACGATCTACGAGTTTATAATTTCATGCGTCCTATGACAAAAATCGAGCCAAGAATTATGCATCGTTTGGCTGGTGAAGGCTTAAAAGCGTTAACATGTCTGGACAGTTCATCATTCATCAGTTATCACTTGACGTGAGCAGACATGGACCCCATGCGTGAGTACGTCAAACTCAAACTCATTAAATGTTGTATCGAGCAGGAGTTTATTCGAGCAGGCTATTGCGGTGTATGTTTGGCGGGAAGTTTAATTTTCCACGAAGTGGCTGCAAAATATGGAATAGCAACCAAACTATGTCTGGGTACAAAGGTCTATTCGAATGGTGTGAAAATTACACCACATTTCTGGATAGAACACAATGATGTAATCTATGACCCCACCCTAGCTGTTACGCAACACCACATATACCCCATAATCTAGAAGTTACTCATAGAAAAGATGAATTTGGGTGCAAAACCCTCGAAGATATAGTCATGGTTGGTATTTTTGAAAAATTTATGGTGAACGAGTCTACGATTGAATACTTCGCTAAAGCTCCGAAACATCTATCGAAAGTGCGTGAAAATATTCATGAAACTGTAGCTAAAATATTTACGTAATATAATATCTTATAGCCTGTTTTTTTTCTTAATGATATCACTCCGCTTACAAAATATTCAAATAAAATATCCTAATTGATATCGTGTGTTCAGCGTGGACAAATGTAGCTAAAATATCTACGTAATACCTATAATATCTTATAGCCTTTTTTCTTAATGATATCGCTCCGCTTACAAAATATTTAAATAAAATATCCTAATTGACATCCAGTGTTCAGCGTGTTCAGACAACACTTGGATATAGTTTTTATATTTACGCTAGAATTTTCACACTGTCCGCTTTAATCACCTTGAATATTGTATCAGTACGATTACCACAACCGCCATGTTTTTTTCAAATATTTGAGGAATATTACTGTCTGTTGTAACTTCTTTACCATTATATTTGTTTTCTTCTTCAATACGATTACAAAGTGACTGTAATGGGCAAGGGGAATTTTCCTCATGAATTTGGAAAATGTTGCTTCACCTTTGAAAGCACTAAATATATCCAAAAGGACCACAATTCTTAACATCTTCTGATATATGTAAAATATTATGAATATTATATGTGATATATTCCTTTCCAAAAAAAATAATGAAACTTTTTAACAAAATAATTGAGAAGTGAATTTGAGTATTCAATATCTTCCAAAGTTTGTTTTTTATCACATAACAATCGAATAGCTACTGAAAGTGATAAAAAATGGGCTCCTCTTATCAAGTATATTTTTCAATATAACTGGACCCCAGTACAATAAAAATAACCGAATTCTTCCAATTCTGTAATTACACCCGGTACGGCACTGGCAAGACTTCGATTTTATTATCCAATTGTACTATGTAATTACCATATGTATACCACTGGCCTTGAATATTGTATCAGTATGATTGTCACAACGGCCATGACCGTGCCGCCGTTTTTTCTTCCAATTCTGTAATTACATCCGGTACGGCACTGACACTGATAAGTCCGAGCTGATAAGAGCTGCACAACGGCCATGACCGTGCCGCCGTTTTTTATTCCAATTCTGTAATTACATCCGGTACGGCACTGATAAGTCCGAGCTGATAAGAGCTGATAAGCGGCTGTCTCGTTGCCGGCGGACTGTCTCGCTGAAGTGAGGTTATGCCTACTATCAACAAATTGCAAAAGCATTTGATAACAAAATACTTGCTACAAAAATCTTGGAAGGAGGTTTCTATATTGACTTTTAAGAGCTATTTATTCATACATTACCTTGTTAATATCATCAGAGTTAACATCCACAACACCTTCATCAGGATCTTCAAGCTCAAAAGTGAAATATTCATAATTTGGTTTAATGTTGGAAAGTGGCATGGAATCAGAACCATAGTAACTGGTACCACCAACTACAGTAAGACAAAATCAGGTCCTGACTAGGGTCTTTAATAGTTTGTTTTGGTACCCCACCACCGGTTAACAAAATTTCCTTTTTTTCTTCGGCTTTTACCTCTCTTATTTCTCTTTTTTTATTGTCATATAATTTCTTTAACGATTCTGTGGTTCTATGTCGACTTTCAGGACACACACAATTAAAAGCCCCTGTTATTTTTTTCCAAGCGCGGTTTTTTTCTTGAATTGAGACTCCGTCTGTTTTTTTATTTTCGATGATATTTTTACTGTCACTTATAAGCGACAATAACAAAATAGTCTCATTGGGAATGAAATTTGCACTTCTCTTTCTTTGTTGTCTGCTCGTACATTCATATTCACTTTCACTCATAGTGAAGAAGTAAAATATTAGGAAAACACTAAACAATCACGTTGTGTTGTGAATAAACTGAGAAATGAGGTTAATTCGAGTTTTGTTGACTCTGGATCAACGTTCCCAACATAAAATTTAAAATATTGCAAATTCACTAAATTATTACAACGTTGCCAAATGAAATAAATACTTAGCTAAGGAAGAGTCATAACATGATGGTGCAAACAAATAAAAATTTAAGGGTGGCTTAAATTTACGGACTCCTTTACTATTCTTTCCTTAAATAGATATTGGTGCAAACGGCCATAAGATTTTTAATTTTCGTGACATATCGATCTCAGAGTGACCTAAAATCTGCTCTGATGGGTACTGAGAAGGTCATTGACGATACTACTGGAGAATAGATACATACAAATACGGTTATTTGAGATTCGTGACGCAACCCAGGTAGCAGAGTGACGTCAAAACGACGTCATTTTCGGTACAATATACGTCATTGACGTCAGTTGTCCTGAAACTGACGTCCATATGACGTCATGGATGGGTGATAAGTAGGACCAAACATTTTTTGTGATTGGTTTTCAAAATTTTCGACGGGAAGATATTAGTATAGGTGCTTTGTAGGTATACCCAAACTTATGAATATTTTTTCCGTGCCGTTAATTCTATATGACCTAACTTTTACATTTTATAGAATTTTTTTACTATAATTTATGTCTCACTTTTTTACAAGTATACGAATAGAGACCGAAAAGGTAATAAGGCAAATTACTATTCATATCTCTGTTAGTCACATGTAAAAGTCGAGTGGGACAGAAAAATCGACCGTTAATGACATTTTGTATGAAAACATTGGATTGGTACTTTCAAAAACGCCGCGTTCACAGGACGTCACGTGCTCAAGGTTGTCATTGGCTTCCATCCAAGCCCAACCTCATTTTCCATTTGCCTGTGAGTTTGAGAAGGTAACTAGTATCTTTGATGGGATTAAGATTTCCTTCCATTTATAAAAGTAATAGTGTATTTCGTTAGTTTCACAATATCCATGTGGTTAGTGTATTTTTTGAAGTGGTATATCATTTTTTACTTATTACATTTATTTATTATACCAGTGTTGCCCGGTGGTTTGTTAAAGGTAAGATTTTTTGTTATAACAGCATGTGGTATTATTCGATTATCCCTAATAAAAACAATCATCATTTGAATATGTCGTACTTTTAGAACAAAAATTATTATTATAAATATTTTATAGATATGTTTGCAGTTGTAGAGTTTTGTGACACACAGGGAGGTGGTTTAGCGGTAATAAATTCCCAATGGCTAACTCCTCGAAAGCATGAAGTTTACTGGCCACCTATAAAGGACTCTGTCCAATTTAATAAAGCTGTTCGATCTCTTGATCAGTGTATAGACGATGATACATGGATTCCATATAAAGTAGCCTAAATCTTCTATACAACGGGTAAGATTTCTATAAGGTTCATGGTTCATTACTTCTGTTTAAAATCAAATACAGGATTTTTCATAAATTATTTCACTTGCATACCAAACAACTATTATTGAGTCAGTTGAATAACATGTATATTGCAAAACTGTTTCAAATAAATATCCAAAATTATAGATTACATACATGGTTCAATGGTTAAGTACAGAAATGTCTTTACATTTTTAACCATTTCTACTGAGTGTACACTTCATCCTTGAATTTTTTAGATGACTATGATAAAGCAAGACAAAAATTAAAGAAGGCCGAGTTAACAAGTGACTTGAACACAGACACTGACGAGAGTCAAAATAGGAAAAGGATACGTCCTAAAAAATTGTTGGATAGCAGCAGTGATGAGGAAGAATTCTCCAAATTTCAGAGACCACCAAAAGTGAAATTGAATGGCTGGAAAATTCAGGTTTGTAATTTTTTGGTGTGGCTTTGAAAAATATTTTGAGTGAAAAATTGCCTGCCTCTTAATAGTATATTGCAACTTTCTGTAGTAATAATTTATCAAAAATAGATACTATATTTTAAAAATTGATAGCAAATATTATATATATTTATATCAAGAAAAAAATCAAGAAAAAAACAATTCCACCCAATTGTACCAGAGAAAGAAGCTCTGACTCCCGGATGTTCTACATTAAATGATCATTCAAAATTAAATGGTAAAGAGAAGGTAACCCCCACATTGAGATGCTCTACACCAGTTTCTTCCTTGGTTGGACCATATAATGGTGTCAATTATAATCAACAAGGTATGATATGGCTTAAACATTTTCTATTTGTGTTTTTTATTGTCTCTACTATAAAAGAAGTCATCATTGGACTTCCTCACACTAATGCTGCTCTATGTATATATATTACTCACAAATTGCAATACTGTAACTTCACTGTATTGTTTTTTGTTAGCATATAAAGGAAGTTTTTGATTGACTGAAAATAAAACGGTGACAAAAGAATTCTAGTAGCTTATACGTTAAAATCTAAAAGAAACTTTTATAGGCCATTTTTCTTCAATGTAAATATGTTTTTTAGTATTACCTCAGATTCTGGAAAAACTTGTTAGAATTGAAGTTCAAAATGAATAAATTTTAAACATATTAAACAAACGAGATACAAATGCAAGAAATATAATATCTACACATTTGCCTCCACTACCTGTAAATTTGCCGTTGCAATCCATAGAAGATATTTAGCAACTAGATGAATACCTGGTGAATAAAGAACAGTTCAATTTATTGGTAAAACATGGTGAAAATAGTGTGTTAATTTAAGCTTAACTCAATTTATTTTTAGCAATCTTATCTTGCGTCTATGGGAGGCAACAGGATTACCACTCGAACAAATCGAATAATGAGAAACCTACTGACAGATAATATTGCATCCTCATATAGTTTTTTTGGTCGCAAGAAACAAGATTTCCATAGCCTTCAATTAACCAACCTTATTATATGTAAGTAAATATTAGTTGTCATAGTTTAAAAAAAGGTAAATTGTGATTTAGAAAAGTATACAAATTCAAAATGAAAGGAACAAAAAACACATACTTTGTTTATTTGAAAAAGTTGAAAAATCTATTTGTTTTATTTCATAATTGCATGATTTGTTTAGAAATCATGCAATTTCTACTTTAATGTTTTTTTGATGTGTATTAAGTGCATTTTTTTAAATCTAACTTACTCTTCAATGTTTTTTTATTTTAATATTATTTATGCACTACTCGTTATAGAAAAAAACTGGCATCTGATGGCAAATGTTGATGTCTTGCTATGTGTTACTTACTGCTTTTTTATATTTCATTTTTCCTGAAAATTGATGTCTGTTTCAGCTTCAGTGAAACTTGGAATTCCTCAATCAACAGATCAAGAAGTTGAAGATGTTATCAAAAGCTGGTTGAAACATGCACCTGAAAGGTACAGGAAGAGAGCAGAAAATAGATAAAATGTTAAGAAGAAAAAGTGTCGTGGGTAAAAGACAATTAAATAGGAGGGTGGCACGAGGGGTTAGACAGTTTGTGAAAGAAATTGCAAATTGTGAGAATCAAAATATTTTGGAGTCTAACCTAAGTGAAAGTACTCTTTCAATTTCTTACAATTTAGATAGTGACAAGAAAGTATGTATCAACAAGTGGAACCTGATCCATTTGAAAATCTTTTAGCTTCTACAAATTCAGATCATGTCACTCATGTAGATACAGTCAATAACAATAACTCTATTAGTTTAGTTGATAACACAAATAAATGTGATTTAAGGTCATCATTAGCTCATTGGGCCAGTGTAAAACATAAAGTTCCACAGAATTATGTAAATGATTTACTGCACATACTTTCTCCCTATCATAAAAATTTACCTTTAGATTGTCGTACTTTATTGAAAACTTCTGTGATCACAAAAGAAACAAAACTAGACAATGGCACATATATACACATGGGCTTAAGAACAGGTTTAAACAACATATTAACTACATTTAAAATTAATTTTAATGAAGATATAATAAAACTATCTTTCAATATAGATGGTTTACCTTTGTTTAAAAGTAATAAGTTACAATTTTGGCCTATATTCTGTTTGATAAAAAATGTACAATTTTCACGTCCATTTATTGTTGGCATATTTTTTGGATCTTCTAAACCAGCACCCCTTAAAGATTTTCTTGATAATTTTATTGTTGAACTTGGTGATTTGTTAGAAAATGGTTTTTCATTTGGTAATACCAATTTTCAGATAAGCGTTCACAGTTTTGTGTGCGACGCGCCTGCAAGAGCATATCTAAAATGTGTCAAGGGTCATACTGGTTACTCAGCATGCGATAAATGTGAAGAAGTTGGTGAATTCCATGGAAGAGTTGTATTGTTAAGTATCAAATCTGTTCGGCGGACTGATGAGTCCTTTAAGTTAAAATCTGATGACGATTATCATCTAGGTGATTCACCTCTCATGGAGTTAGGTATAGGTATGGTATCTACATTCCCAATTGATTACATGCATTGTATATGCATAGGTGTAACTAAAAAGTTACTTCTTACTTGGATTTCAGGTAGTTTATCTGTTCGTTTGCATAACCACTTGATTACCCAAATCTCTGAAAAATTATTAAGTATAAGATGCTGCATTCCCCTGGAGTTTAATAGAAAACCAAGGTCTCTATCAGATTTATCTTATTGGAAAGCAACAGAGCTACGTACATTTTTAGTATATGTAGGCCCAGTAGTATTAGAAAATTATTTGGACATATCTGTATATGAAAATTTTTTGTTATTGCATTGTGCTGTAACAATATTGTTGTCAGCAAAACATATTTCAACTTTTGGAGCCGACTTTGCAGGCAGTCTATTAGATACATTTGTAAATCATTCCAAAAAAATGTATGGCAAAGAGTTTATCATTTATAATGTGCATATGCTATGTCATTTGCATGAAGACGTTAAGATTTTTGGGCCTCTCGATCAGTTTTCCTGTTTTCCTTTCGAAAACTTTCTTGGTCAACTAAAGGGTTTAGTTAGGTCTCCTGTTAATCCATTGGCCCAAGTTTACCGTAGGTTAAGCGAAGAAAATAATTTTATTTTCAATTCTAAGGATTTAAGTGCATCACTAAGTAATACACACTTATTAGAACACATGACTGGACCAGTTATAGAGAAAATTGCTATTTCAAAACAGTTTAAAAAACTTGTTCATAATACAGTTGTTTATTGTTCAAATAGTTACAAATCTTCAGATAGCTATTTTATTTCTAAAACAGGCAAAATTGTTCAAATTGAAAATATAATTCTTACTTCAGATAACACGACAGTTTTACTTGGTAAAGAGTTTTTGACATACAAGAGTTTTTATAATTATCCAATTGAATCAAGCTTGCTTGGTATTTATGTAGTAAAAGATCTATCAGAGTTTCAAATTTGGGACCTTGTAGAAATAAAAAGCAAATGTTTAATTGTGCCTTCAAATAGATCTACCACTGATTTGGTGTGCTTTCCACTGGTTCATTCCATCAATTAATTCGGCACTTGAAAAGAACTGAATGATCTTTAAGTCAAGCACTCTACTTATTAATTAAAACTTTCATCAGTAATGACAGCGATGATTTGTGAATAAAAAATTCAAATGTTAATGAATTTACTTTCTAGTTTGGTACTGTGTTATTTTAAATAAATTCTGTAGGATGTCGCATCTTATTTAATATACTATGTATTTATTATGTTTAATATATTCATATATTGCACTACCAAATCGAGACACTTTGACAAATTATTGTTGTTTGTAACATATCCTAGGTGATAACATCTGTGTTACTTGTTGATGAATAAACCGTTTTTAAGGTATCTTTTATTTTTAAATATATATCCCATAAATATAGGTCGAAATGGTCACTAGTATGACCAAAGTAACGTTTTCAAGACGCCATAGAGACGTCTTGTTTGGTCACAGTTGACGTCCGAGGTACGTCTCATTTGGTCACAGTTGACGTCCAAGGTACGTCTCAGTCTGACGTCATTTGGCTTGACTTATAAGGTCATATAGACGTCATGTGGACGTCATTTGGTTGTCAAAATGACGTCTTTCGCGTCACAAATATGACGTTCTTATGACGTAATTTTAGCGTCATCCTGCTACCTGGGAAAGGTAATATTTTTGGGGGTAACAATATCTCCTACAGCTTTTATATACTCAGAGAGAACGGTGTTGGGAATAGCATGAAAGATAATGGCTTGATCCCTATTTGGAAAAGTAGGAGGAGGTTTAGTTAGGGTTGCAGCAACATAAGATTTTGTGTGGTTAGTTGTGATAGGTTGTGATAAAGACATTTGATTTTGGTTGTTATTGGAGTTCATTTTTTAAATGGTTCTGGTTGCCAAAACCACTTCACAATAATTTTATTATTGCGACAGGGGTCCCGGTAGGACTCTGTGGATAATATAAAAGGAATATATCAGTTACCTGATAATTGTAACGCTACGCCACTGGAGAATTTAATTGTCCAACTGACTAGTAGTAAGAATTTAATAGATCAAACAAACTTACCTTAAGTGATGTTCGATCTTGATTATATTACGGTCTCGTTGAAGTAAATAATAAATATGTAGTACCCCCGCTTCGGCGCTCCTGAACCACAATATTCAAAGAAATCGGTTTTTTTTATCTATTACGACCCGACCCCTCGCTTGCACCGCTTACCTGCTTCAGTCATTTTAAAGATGTTGTTGCAAGGGGTGTTTAAAGGGCAGGGAGGGACTTATTTACTTCAACGAGACCGTAATATAATCAAGATCGAACATCACTTAAGGTAAGTTTGTTTGATCTATTAATTATATTACGGTCTCGTCTTGTAAATAATAAATATGTAGATGTTTAAAGTACATTGCAACAACAGATGAACTAAAAATTTTTATTTTAAACGATATGGTTAACAATGGTAACTAATTATTTTTTCTTAACTAATAATCCTAAGGTAAATACTTAATGGTAAGCTAACAATTAAGAAGTTAGTACAGTTTTCGCAAACTCAGCATTATCTATAATAGGCCGATTGTAAAAACTAATAAACGTTTTTGAATCCTTTGACCATCCTGCAGCTAATCTTATATTATCAAAACTGACCCCAGCTCTAGCAGCTGAGGAGGTGGAAGCATGTCTAGTACTTTGTGGTTTAAATATTGATATATCCACTCCACTTTTTTCCAACGTGTTCTTGATCCACCTACTAATAGTAGAGGTAGATGCTTTTCTATGGGGTTTTTTGAAAGTAATAAAAAGCCAATCACAAGAGTTTCTTAAATTTTTAGTGACAGTGATATATTTTTCAAGTGTTCTGGCTACACATAATTGAGGATTATCATCAAGGAAAGGTAGAACCAAAAGAGGTTGAGATCTATTTACTGCAGATGTTTTCAAGCGGACTGATATTTTTATTGGGATTTTATGAGGTTGGATTGAAATGTTATTGATATTAATTAGAGTTAAAGTTTGTATACGATGGCCAGTGGCCAGTGCTAACAAAACTGCAGTTTTCTTGCTTAAGGCTTCTAGGGTAATGTCTTCGGTCCTAAGCGTCTTTACCTAGGACAATACTATCTGGGGATCCCAAATGTTCTCGTATCTGGCGCTGGGAGGCCTTTTACCAAAAAGTCCCTTGAAAAAACGCTTAAGTCTTAAATCTTGACTAAAATATGGCCCCGCTATCTGAGATATGGCCGATCTATATGAATTTAGGGTTCCATAAGTTGCGCCTCTATTAAAATGTATAATCAAAAATTCCAGAACATCTTCGACAGTTACCTTGTATGAATCCAGATTTTTGTTTATACAAAACGTCCACCATAAACGTAGACCCCCTCTGTACTGTTTCAAGGTTGATTCTGTTATTGAAGCTAAGCATACATCCAGGGCTTCCAGAGGCACTCGTCCCTGTAATAGCGCCTGCCGGACAACCTCCCTGCCACCAGGGAAAGGCTTTTCCACAACGGATGGGGTGTTCTGTTAAATGAAAGTAATTGTATGTTAGCGTCTAATACTATGGGATCATCTATCAATAATGATTTAAATATTGGGTACCATGGTTGTGAACACCACTGAGGTACAACAACAATGCCTTCAGCTTTGTCTCTAATTATTTTTTGTAATACCCTTAATATTAAGGAAAACGGTGGAAAAGCATAAAACCTCATCCCATTCCAATCTAACGTGAAAGCATCTACCCCATGAGACTTAGTAACAATTTTTGTAAACGCTATTTCAGAGAGACACCAGTCAGTTTCTCTATGTATTTGACGAGAAGCTCTATCGGCAAGCACATTATTTTTTGAACTAATGTAAGATGCAAAAATAAATATTTGTCTTTCTTCGCAAAGGTTCCAGATTTTTCTTGCTAATTTATTTAACTTTGGGAAATGTACGCTTCCGAATCTGTTAATGGTGGATATTGCAGTTGTGTTATCAACCCTGCATAGTACATTACAACCGTATAAATCTTGCGTAAAACATTTTAGGGCAAAAAACACTGCTAGTAGTTCCAATTCGTTGATGTGCCGTTGTTTTTCCTGATTCGACCAGAACCCAAAGGTAGTTTTATTCTCACAATAGGCACCCCAACCAGATTTTGAAGCGTCCGAGAAAATCTCTAGAGCAAATTTATCATCCTGAATCCTCGAAAACATTATGTTTTTTAACCACCACGAAAAATCAGGTAACAAATCCGTAGGAATATTCATTTTTGCATCATAGTTATCATTAACCCGATATAAAGCCTTAATCTTTTCGCGTTCAAATAACTTAGTGTACAGAAAACTATATCTGACAGATGGAGCTGCAGACACTAAATTACCAACGAACTTTGAAAACTCTCTTATGGTATAAATTTTTGATTTTGAAAAATTTATGTAACCTGTTACGTTTTTCTTGAGGTAATGAAACAATATTGTTAGAATTATATCGAAACCCCAGAAATTGGCAAACACGGCTAGGAGTAAGAGAGCTCTTTTTATAATTTATAATAAATCCTAATTGTTCTAAGAACCTTATAGTTTCCTGTGTATTAAATACTTTCTTTGAGAGTTCTTCCGAGAAGCAGAAAATCGTCCAAATATATAACAGATAGAAGGCCACGCCTCCTAAGATAAGATATAACTGGTCTTGAAATCTTTGTAAAAATTAAAGGGGCACAACTCAACCGGAACGGTAAACAATTAAATTCATAAATGCAGCCCTTAAATTGAAAGCGTAGGTACTTTCTATGAGAGCTATGTATCGGCACTAAATAATAAGCATTTTTTAAGTCGATGTTTGTCATGAAATAATTTTTAGTAATCAGTTGAGTCACAGTTTTGTGATTCTCTAACTTAAAATGTGATGTTGCTACAAATTCATTAAATGATTTTAAATTAATAACTAATCTGCTAGAACCATCTGGTTTTGGCACAATAAAGATGTTCAATTTATATTGATCTTTACAGGGTGTTACAACAGAAAAAATCCCTTTTAATAAAGATTTTTTAATTATTTTTTCAGTGGAGACACATTCCTTATGTGACCTTGAAGGCTCCGTAGGAACAATTCTTTGTATGGGTCTCCTAATAAGAGGAATTTTGAGACCAGTTATATAGGAAATAACCTTCCTATGGAATCCTAGATCTTTCCACTTCTGGGAAAAATGTAGTAGTCTACCGCATAGCCTACTAACCTTTAATACCGGCGTCTTCTCTCGACGCTGCTGTTGTGCCGATAACTCTGAGGATGATGATGTGACTTGGTCGTGGACGTCATTGGTTTGCTGTTTAACATGGAAGTGCGTGTCTGGAATCTGTAGCCCGCCCGCAGCACTCCTTTTGCAGATGGGCGACGGTAGTTTCCCTGTTTGGAAGATGTGGCAAAGGTAGGAACATATGGCTTGTTCTTCTTAACTCTTAAGTGTTCGCTCGACTTTTCAAGCTATTTTGCAGCTTCGATGGTGGTGTCCAGCTCCTTGCCAACAACCACTCGGAAATCGTGGTATTTTGCAAGGTTTCTTTAAGGTCTTTATTCAAATTCAACAGCAAGAGTTCTCTCCTTGTAACAGATTCATGATGAAAAACGTCACACAGCAAGCGTAACGCGTCATTTGTGGTCTCTATATACTTGATCTCCTCCTCCCCACCTTTCTTAGCAAAATCAGATATAAAATGGGTTAATGCAGAAATAACTGCCGCAACTTGCGCTTGCAGGTTGGATAACCTTGTATCTCTTTTAAGGGTGTTTTCTTGTACTGCTACTTTGACTTCTGGGTTAATTAAAGGAGGCACAATCGCCTTTAAGTTCTCAGGAGGAAGAAATTTATTTATGAGCTCCACTCTAACCTCATCTTTTAATCCATTTAACAACACATTCTCATAACGTGGGACTAATTCTTGTAGAATTGGCTCCGAAACACTTTTTAACAGCATCTCTTCTCCCAGAATTGAATTAATGCTGATTATGCCTGGTGTCGCGTTATCTGTAACCCCGAGAAAAAAAGATCATATACCCTTTAGCCACTCTAGGCTTGATAAAAAGGAATTAATATAAGATAATATAGTAGGTATATTTTGAGCATGAGTTACTCTAAACTCCGCTGATTTATCTTCTACGAGGAAATTCCAAGCTTGTGAACAATGTCACTTTCCACTCTAGGAAATTCCAAGGATGTGAACCCATGTCACTCTAGACATAGTAGATATTTTAATTAAATATATTCTCAGCACTCTTGGCACGATATAGTTTGCTTACCTGTGATTACCGGATTAGCGTTGTTATCCTGAACAGTCGCCTCAACTTCGGATGCATCTTCCCTCGATGAAGAACAATCAGAATTGAGCTCGTCTGTATAATCCGAGCGGCTACTGTTATGAGAATCTTCCGAAGAATGTTTTGGTGAACGACGATAACGCTTCTGCTTTTGTTCAATCGCATTTAACCTTCGCATTACTGATTTAAACATTGTTTTGATCTCAGCACTATCCAATCCTCCATTTTCAGAACTTCTGGATCTCTCCTTTCCCCCGCCCGCCATTTTACGCGATAATAAGAATATTTAATGAAAAAACACGATAACTACGCTACAATATAGCTTAATCGACAAACCGCGTGGTCCATAAAGCACAAAAACGAAGACTGAAGCAGGTAAGCGGTGCAAGCGAGGGGTCGGGTCGTAATAGATAAAAAAAAAACCGATTTCTTTGAATATTGTGGTTCAGGAGCGCCGAAGCGGGGGTACTACATATTTATTATTTACAAGACGAGACCGTAATATAATTGCAGTTCATAAAACCATAACACTAATTGATTGTTAATTATCACATGTTGATTATTATTTACACTGTATTATCACAAAAAACTATTGATGATATCAAAGTAAACACGTTGAAAAACGTAAAAAGTTGTCAGAGTAGCAGTTAACGATGTTCACTCGTTGGCTATTTAGACAGGAATGAAAACGTTTTTGAATCAGTACAGTTAGAGATGTTACCAATAATATTCCGTTGAAATTCATATTTCTTTTTTCTTAATAATTTTTTATACTCTGATTTAATAGTTATGTACTTATTTTTAGTTTCAGTTGAAAAATTATTTTGTTGGCAAATTTTAAGTACGCTTTTAACTGATTTCTTTAGATCTGTACACTGACGATCATACCAAGGTTTGTTTTCACTAAGTTTGTTAGAAACGATTGTTCTCTTTGACAGCTCAAGATTATCAGCAGTTTTATAAATATTATCTAATAAATTTCTGTTTGCCATCTCGATATCATGAATTACATGCACTCCCATCGAATTTTGCATGGTTAGTTTATAGGCCAAAACTGAGGGTTCGATTAGTTTTAGAATAACAGCTTCATGTTTTACTGAAGATTTTTCCATTAATACAAGATACGTTTGATTTAAATGGCATGAGATTGGAAAGTGATCTGAAAGAGTCAGTGTTGAGTTTACATAAATATCATTAATAAAAGACAAATGCGAGCTGTTAACCCAAACTAAGTCTATTATACTATTACCCATAGGGCCCGTAAAAGTAAATTTTGCTGGGCGATCAGAAATACTTCTACCATTTAACAGACAGAAACTGTTAAAATTCATGAAATCGAGAAGGCTCCGGCCTTTTGCAAATTACAGCGTCTAAGCTTTCTCTGTTGCCATAAAAATTTGTATTTTCAAATATTTCAGGAGGCAATGTGTCGTAATCTGAAACACGGGAGTTAAAGTCACCTCCAATAATTAAAAGCGTATAGTTCATTCAACAGCCTTTTTGGTGTGCGTCATCGTTTGTGACGTATATCCGGGTTTTGGGTATGTCGGTGTTTAATTTGTTATTTTGACATATAGCTAACCTTTAATTTGATAAATAAAATCATCAGGATCGTGTTCAGCCAAATTAGAAAAGGCTATGAAATTAATAATACTTGGGATATGAAAACACTGCAAAATAAAACAAATTGTATATTTAATTTACATATTAAAATAATTTAATATTGGTAAATATAGTCCTGCATTTGAATAGATAAAATGCTAACAATAAGATCAATATTCACTTTTCATAAATAATAATTTACCGTAAACAACAAAGTACAGACCTGACGAGAACTGTCAGTTGGACATTGGAAAAATACGTAAGACACGAAAGGAACGCCTGCATAGTATTTTGAACGATGTAATTTCGCTCGATTGATAGGTCGCGTTTGCGCGTAATCTAAACATCAACCAATCAAATTTTTGTAAGTCAAAGATTAGGGTTAACGTTTGTACTACGTTTAAACGGTTTATTATTGTGATATTTTGATTAGGATTAATCACAGACCTGCCTTTTTTTCCATTTCTTCCAACGTAATGTGTTAGAAAGACATTAACAATCAATGACGCACACCAAGAAGGGTATTATATGAACTTTATCATTAAATTTTTCTAGGATATCAGATAAAACCTCCTGAAATAGTGCGAGTAAATATGTAATATTCAAACTAGGATTAAAGTAAACATTACAGACCACAAATTTATACTTATCGCTAGATATTAAACAAAAAATCCACCAAGGTGATTTATCAATAATTACAGAGTGAATTGCGGGATTACACAAAATTGATAAACCACCACTGGCTCTGCCAAAGGATTTTTCTTTTATGGCAACTGAGTTGGCGCATAAATATGAAGATAAATAATTGGAAAATTTTATATTTTCGTTAACATGCCATGTTTCTGATAAGCAAAGAATGGATATATCTTTAAAATCACTTGAAAATTCATTAACACTATTAATGCCTTGAGTGTTCCAAAAAACAATATGAATTGATTGCTAATTGTTTTGTTCATATGTGGTCGGTTTTATAACTTTTAGGCCAGGTTCTCGAATAGGTGAAGACTTTCTCTTTTGCTCGTTTGTATTTGAATGATTTTTGGGATCCCATAAACGTATTTAATCGTGAAGTTTTGTTCAGTCTTAGAACGCAAGTCTAGTTCTGTACGTAAATCATTTAGATGTTGCCGCTGTTTAGGTGTCATATCAGAAGTTATTTTTACTGAAGGGTATAAATTACGAGGAATTTTCTTCCTGTTTCTCAAGACATCAAATAAACAGGATGTTAGTGGCTACTGGTATCTTAGCGGTGAAGCAAATTATTTTTCTAAATACAATGACTCTTATATATAAAATAAAACACGGTTTATGTACTGAACATTTATTAAGACATATAAGATACAATACAGATGTCCATAATTACACCACTCGCACAAGACAGGATTTTTATGTTTCTTCTGTAAATACATCTCATTGCCAAAATGACGTTTTCCATAGTGGACTTATAAAATTCAACAGTTTGCCTCAAATAATAAAAAGTTCCAGAACTATTCAAGTTTTTAAAAAGGTATGTACTCTATATTGTAAGGAAAAAGTAAATATTCAATGTACTCATTTTGAAAACTAGATATTTGTTATTTTGTTTTTGTTCCTGTGAAATAGTTTAAACAATGTTAATTCAATCTGTGATTAATTATTCAGATATATATTTAGTGATGTGAATCTTGTTACATATATGTCAATATGATTTGTAATTTGAATTAGCTATATGCTATTAATAGAGTTATTATTATTATTATTCTTTATTTAGATTGGAAGTTTAACTAAAACTAAATAGAAGTTTTTATATAGAAAAATACGATAATATTGTAGGTACCATAGCTCGGCACCGTTAATCAAATAGTTAACTTCGTTAATCGGTAATCCGCTACAAAAAAAGTTAGCTTCGTTTAACATTAAAGCGTTACATTTCGGAAGAATTAACGCAAGTTAACGTTAATCGTCAATCCGTTAATATGTGTAAAATTGCATTTTTATATCGTTGGGTTAGTTAACTAATAAAACCTATTGGTTTAGGTTCTGGAAGTTAACAGGTTAGGAACAAAACAAAATACTTGTATAATTCAAATGTGTGATTTAATCGTCGGGCATAAGGTGCATATTCCCCTTCATGAACATTAACATGTTGAAGTTCTCGTCTGAAAGTGAGGCTCGTTTTGGTGTTAAGATATCTTTACCCGTGGAAAACAGACGTTCAACTGCAGCGCTTGAGGGTATAGCAGTATTGTATTTAATGAACAGATTTATGAATATCTGTTCCCCGAGGAATGCAGCATCGTTGAACGAGTCTTTTGATTTCATGCCCAGCCACATTTTAACGAGACTTTGCGCTTCACTTTTTAGAGTTAGAGCTCTTTGGTTTTTCTATAGACTGAGTGACAGAATTGAAAAATTCTTCCTCGTCATCATCATTGTTATTCGCATTGCTCCCTCCGCCACTTAAACTATCTCTGTCCTTCGAATTTTCCGCTGCTTCTTGTCGTAAGGCATCTTCTACCTTTTCTTCCATGCACTTTTTTACTGCATCCACTCTACTATTGTCATACGTTTCCAGCCATATCAACCGGAACTTTGGGTGAAATGCCGCGGCAAGTTGGCACTGTTCATCATTCAGGAGTGGCCAAACCTTTTCTCTATGCCATTTAATAAGGCATTGGCTAAAGCTGTGCAATTTACTAGGCCCTTAGATTTAATATTTTTAATTTATAGACAGTTGCTGCAATCGTCGGTAGTAGTGATCCGAGGAGATATGCTTGAGCTTCTCCTTGGATACTATCGAGGGCATTCGCGACAGGTGCCATAACCTGTGAATAAGGGTTTAATATAAGTATTGATATGATGTTGAAAGAAAATAACTTTACTAAAACGTTAATTTAAACTATATACATATATAAATTAACCTTTGCGTACTCCTTCATTACAGCCACATCTTGGTCATTGAAAGTTGGAATTTTTATAGTTCATTTAAAAACCAGGAGGAGTAATTTCAGAATCCTTACTAAAGAGCGTGTTCCGAAATAGTCGTGTTCAAAATCTATCAACGCGGAAACTAGTCAATGATAGATGGCCCTTATGTAGAGAAAATGATTCTTAAGATGTCGGGTTGAGATGAGATGTAAACAATCGCAGAAATTCAACAAACAGGAGTTCTGAAAAGAACTGTTTTAACGAAATAGAGTGGAAAACTAAGTAAAAATGATGAAATAACAAGGGAACGAAGGCGATGATGAAAACAAATATATTTTATATGTCAGGTCAGAACTGTCAATAATCACGATATGTCAATGCTAAAAAGTGCTGTTTGAAACTGGGTGAAGAGAGGGCCTTTTTGTTTCCAATATACCGTTGAGAACGACAATAGCATCATACAGAGAGTTCCACCTTGTCGTATTTGGAAGGACAAGTCGTCTGCCTAATTCAGCGTAAATGCTATCTGCTGCTACCGTATACTACGTGATTGCTGATTCCAGAGAGTACGTGCCTTGGCTAAGGCACTTCTGTAGGGAGTCTTGAAAACAGTTATTTGTAGAGCTGCATCTGCATCTTTGCTAGCGACCAAATTGAACGTATGTGCAGCACATCTCATGTGAACTGGCAAATATTAGATTAGATTAGAATTGGAGTGGCTCTTTGTCCTATCCCACTGCGACCTTTGCAGATCTATTGTGGTCCTCCCCCATATTTAGAGCTTTATTCTTTTTATTAGACCTATTAGCCTGGATACCGCCTCCTTTGCGTAGCTCTCTGCCCTCGGTTTTTCTTCTCCGAATAGGTGAAACCGCAGGCCTTCGCACTCACAGAGTAAGTGCTCCGTGGTTTCGTCTTCTTCCTGGCATAACCTACATAGGCTGTCATCTGCTAGGCCAATTGTATGCATATGCTTCCTTAGCCTACAATGCCCTGTCAGCATTCCCACCATCATCCTCGTCGTTCTCGACTTTGACATAGTAGGTCGCGTGACAGTCTGACCGAAGGGCTTTTAAGGAATAGCTTATCGTGCCTTTGCCCCGGAGTTTAATGCCACCAGCGCAACGCCTGGTTGTTTATCCATTGGTGGATGCTCTCCTTGGTGAGGCATTTAGCAATTCCGCAGGAAGGTTCTGGCCCTATCATGACCTCAGTCGCTCCCTGCTTGGCTAATTCATCGGCCTTTTCATTGCCTTTTATTCCTTGATGGCCTAGCACCCAGGCTAGGGTCACTCTATTATGACTACCTAGTCTGTTGAGGGCCTTGCGACACTCCCACACCAGATTTGACGTTGTCCGATATGAGCTTATCGCTTTTAGTGCTGCTTGGCTATCGGAGTAGATGACGATTCTTTGGCTATCTACCTCCCGTCTCATCAACTCTTCTGCACAGCATTGCACCGCCATTACCTCTGCCTGAAAGACAGTGGCATGTTTCCCAAGGCTTAGAGAGATCGTGATCTTCTCTTGTACCCCATATATTCCGGCTCCTACTCCAGAGTCTGTTTTAGAGCCATCAGTGTACCAGTTGAGATTCGCTATTATAGGAGGCAGGAGGCCCTGTCTCCCAGTCCTTTCTCTCTGGAATTACTACTGTGTATTCATTTTTAAAACTATATTGTGGGGCAATCTGATCCATTGGCATTCCCAGTATTGGATCTACCTTTATTTCTTCATATAGCTTTTTGTAGACCTTACCGTGTCCTTGACTTATCGGAGGAGGCCCCTGTAATAATCTGTGACTTACAGATCTTGCATTTCCCTGAACGAAGATATGCAGTGGTGGCAGGATCAGTATTACCTCCAGGGCTGCAGTCGGCGTCGTTCTCATGGCCCCTGTGATACTTAGGCAAGCTTGCCTTTGGATACCACTTAACTGCCTTTGCTCCCCAATCTGCAGTGTCCTGGGCCACCAGACTACTGATCCATAGGTTATCATTGGCCTCACAACCTGTGTATATAACCATTTGGGCATGTTGGGATTCAATCCCCAATTCTTACCACACATCTGCCTACACCTTCCGAGAGCGATTCTGCAGCGCTATTCTCGAGATCGTTCGCAAAGTCACGTATGAGCATCGATACGGACGGACTAGGTGCGAACGGATTCTAGGATCGGTATTCTTGACTACTCTTCGTAGTGACATGCGAATGTTTCAATTCTCTGCTAAAATAACATTTGGCAACGTAGTAATTTTTGAGAAGTGTCAAATAAAAGATGATTTTAAGGGTTATGTTATGCATCGCAACTCTAGAAACACTTAAGAAATTTTTTAAAATGAGTGAACAAAAAAAAACTGTAGTTACCAATGAACAAAAAAACCTGCCACTAGAGTTTATAAAAAGGCATCCGAAACTTTCTTGTGGAAAATTTTCACAAGAATTTACTCAAAAGAATGCTCAAGCATTATGGTTGGAGCTTTCGTCTATTTTGAATAGTTGCAATGGAGCAAATAGAGAATGGAAGGCGTGGAGAAAGGTAAAACATATTCATAATCATATACATTTTTTATGTTGTAGACTTGGCAGGATATAAGATGCCGTACGAAAGTAAAAAACACATCGCATAAAAAATATGTGTGTGGTACAGGTGGTGGTCCGTTTATTGAAACACCACAGTCTGATTTTGAAAAAGAGGTTCTTAATACTATTAAAGAGGTGTCCTTAAAAGGACATCAAAATGTAAACGAATCCAGTTGTGCTTTTGATGCAAGCGAAGTGAATGATGATGATGATCAGCTCATTCCTGAAATAGGCTCAGAATTGTAAACAATTAACAGATGATTTTATTAGTAATGCATCTGGCTCCGGTACAAAAGAGCGATGTACATAATGGCGAGACCCATAACAGCGACCCAATTTGAGCGATTTATAAAACAGCGACAATTTAAAAACGCGACATAATAAAATAGCGATATACAAATCAGCGACATGATAAAACAGCGACTGTACAAAAACGCGATATTTAAAAATGGCGACCTACAAAAAAATTAATAAAGTAATATTCAGAAAACTATTTTTCCTACGACCATATACGAAGATTAGATAAAATACATACACAGGAAAAATAGTGTACAAAAGTCGGGTTGAATATGAATGTCAGACTCGGTCATTGTCATATTCGGCTGCCCCTTGTACTACAAATTTTCGAACTTTTGCTGGAAATATCAATTTGTAACACTTGTCATGTAACATACTGTTTATGACCAAACGGAAAGCATATTTAAAAAACTATAAATAAACTCATATATTAATTGAGAGAAAACAAAAAAACAATACCATTAAACAAATCTAAAGTACTAAAATTAAAGCAATTGCCTGAAGATATTCTTTAACATTTCTAAATGTGTATTCTTTAACAATATTCTTCAAACGGTCTTTTTGTATAGTATATTTTTTTCTTGCCTCAGCTTCTCTAATGCCTGATCGATATCTCGTGACAAATACTTCTGTTTTCTTTTGCTCGCTTTGAACGTGATCTAACACTTTATGCACCGTTGGGTGCTGACAATCTAGGGCATTTTGGAATGCATTATGCCAAGCCTCAATAGAATTGTTTGTTTTTGGAAGATTCCCTAACACCCGCTCGTATACATTCCATATTGTAATTTGAAATTTTGGTTTGACCTGATGAAGCCTCCTTCCGACATAATCTTCTTCCCAGTATGCTACAATGGGGTCCAGCTCACGGGGAAAATCTTCTTGGATAATTTCCATAGCAAATTGCACATCTTTTGGGGGTACGAAACTTAGTGCTAAGAGCATTTTGCAAAAAATTCTTACATCTTCTCGTTCTTTGTAGAGAGCAGTCATACTTTTTTTTTGGATGTTCCTCCAGAGACTTTGAGAGAGATGAAAATGACATCCCACAAGGTCGACATTTGGGAAAACGGCTTTTAAAGAATTAATTGATGCCAACTCAAAATCTGTCACAATACTGTCAGGACTGACTGCTGATTCCAACTCTTTGATTTTACAAAAAACTTGGCTGTAACTGTCGAACTTCTTGTCTTCTAGTAATGCATACAACATTGGAAGCGCTTTATTATCTATGAGCGTGTGAATGGTGTATAATTGCAAAAAGCATTGTGGCGCAACTTTGAAGGTACCGTCAACCGCCCAATTTTTAAATTCTGCTAATAATTTTAGGTTGGAGTGTGTACCAAACAACAAAATTCTGGAATTTAAATCTTCTCCAGAGTCATACAAAAGAAATAGGTCTCCATTGCTCGTTATTTTGTGTTTCCCCAAAATACTAACCTCAGATGCAGATATAAAATTTGTTGATGTTCCTTCACCGTATGCCCTTTGTCTATTAATAATCTTTTTGGATGCATTATAAGAAGGTAATAGCACCATTTCTTCTGCGCTTAAGTTGCTCAAACTAGAGTTGATGATGCTTCTCGGCCGAATCTCTAATGCTTCTTTCGCTTTTGTTCCTATTTTGCTTTTATATTGATCAATTTTGTGTTGCGCCGGATTCGGAGCATGATTATGGGGTGTCGTTTTTCTTGTTTTTCCAGTTATAGTTTCACGTATCAACCTTCCTTTGCAACCCGTTTTGGAGCATCTCCAATTAGTAGTTTCAATAAACGATTTATCTTTTCGGTAACGATAACCCTCGTGGAATAGAACAGGCTTATTTTTTGCGACAGACTTTCCATATTTTCAATTTGACATTGACGATGACAATCGCTGTTTTTACTTCATATCGCTCTTTTTTATATCGCTATTTTGTACTATCGCTTTTTTGTAATGTCGCTATTTTGTCTATCGCTGTTTTTTAATATCGCGATTTTATAGTCGCTATATCGTACATCGCTCTTTTGTACCGGAGCCAATGCATCTACTTCAGGAATAAAATATATTTCTGTGGGAGAAGAAAAATCTGATTGAACAAATAACCAGAAAGAAAAAAGGAAGTTCCCAAGGGCACCTAGAAAGAAACTTATATATGCTTCAGAAGCATCTGAAAACTATAGTGTCCTTAGAAAAAAAGAATAAAATAAAATCTGACTATTATGACAAAAAATTGCTATTATTAGAACGTAAAACAAAAGCTACAGAAAGAATTGCAGATTCTGCCAAGAAATCTGCTGAATCATTAGTAAAACTTGCAGAGACAGTAGAATCTTTGCAAGAATTGCTATCATAAAAATATGTTGTTTTGTTTATTGTGTTTAAATATTTATCCTATTAATAAGTTGTATATTACTTTATTTTTTAGTTAAGGTAAATGTACTAGTCCTTGACCTGTTAGTGCTAGTGCTTGACCTACAACGACAATCGTCCAACTTTAAATTGATTTAAAATATCTATAATAAGTATGGATAGTATTTTTTTTCGGACTAATTTATTGCCTAATTATTTGGTATTTAATTCATAGGGGATAAAATAATAAAAGCTCTGTAAACCATGTTAATTTCGACAATATAACAAATTACTGCAATGTATTAGTAATTGACCTAAATAAAAATAGTCGAGACTAGTGTTTGACCTAAAGAAACCCTAGTGAATGACCTATCTGTGAAATAAATATACTTAAGACCTACCTACACTTATTGTTTTGTATTTTTTGAAATTGTATGTTATCGGCATTGAAAGGTTGCAAACCACAAGTTCTGAAACCATTTGACAAAATTGAGTGCTGTAACAAGTGGACAATTAGATATCGTCCGGGTGTTGGGTTTTAGGGAATTATTCCATAAATATCAACGATTTATTCACTAACAAAAACTTAGAAATACAAAATGGTTATAAAAATGTAAAATAACGGCGATTGACAATAAAAAGCGGGAATGAGAAAAGCCGGTAAATGAAAAAAGAGTTACAACGTATTCACTCTTTAGAACTAATTAGCACACTACTGCAACGGACAGTTCAAAGGGTAGGTAACCCAAAAAGCGCAGTTGTCACATTGGTTTAATAAGAAGGGGATCTTTTGTTACAGTGCCTATTTTCCATAGAATTCATAGTTACTTTCAACAAAGGAGCAAAATATTCGCGTGATAGACGTTCGCCATTATTTTGTATTCTCCTGTCATGCACCGTCTTCTTCCACTGATTTTTTAGAGGGTGGAAGAATGCCACATCCAAAGGCTGGAGAATGTGAGTAGAGTTTGGAAAAAGGCATGCCAGAATTATCCTATGTTTGGAGCAGAATTCACTTAGCGGTAACGACATATGCGATGCATGCCCATCCACGAACATAATTACGGGCAGATCCACTTTATTGTTGAGTAGCCAAGGATAAAATTGATTTGCAATGTATTCATAAAAACACTCATCGCCCAATATTTCGGAAAGGTATTTACAACTTTTGTGGGTACTCTTTTAAAGCTATAAACTACCATTGTTGGAGGTAGCTGTCCTGCTGCATTGCATACAATTAAACTAGTAAGACACTCCTTCTCGTCGTTATTAATGAAATTATAGACTGCCTTCTCACCCTTTTTAACGAGTACCCTATTTTCTTTCGGGCTTAGAAAAAAGCAGTCTCGTCGCAATTGAATACGCGATTGGGGAAATCTAGAACATCAAGATGGCCATCAGTTTTCAGGTACTGGGTAATTTCTTCAAACCATATTCTTATCTGTGTTTCTGTTACCGAAGCTCGAGCCTTGGTTAGATTTTGAGAAATTCTAAGAGATACTTCGGGGTGTCGGTTGGAAAAGAGCTGGTACCAAGTTCGACCAGGCCTATTATTTACGAAGGGATTTTCCCTTTTCATGTTTTTGATCAGAAGCTGGACGCTATCTAGTAAATAATCTTTCGTTGCTGGGAAGCCTCGATTTGATATATGAAACAACCATTCTAGTAACAAATTTTCTTCTGTATGAGACAATATAGACGATGGTCCCATTTTTCACTCTAAAGGAGTGATGCCTTTGTGTTTGTATATCAATGTAGTTTTAGGGATATTATACATTTTACCGGCTTTATAATACGACATTTATTTGGCAACAGCTAACAGTGCATCTCGCAATTCTTCCTTAGAATACTGGAATTTTTTTTTGGGCCATTCTGAAAAAAATATACTCAAGTGAGTACTTAAGTACGAATCAAAATATCAAATTCTAATGCAAATATATCCCCTTGATCTTTTTTTATATCTAATAATTGACCGGTATTTGATTTAGTGTTTGACCCACCTAGTTAACAACTCGACACATTTAATTGTAAATATTAATTGTCGGTCAAACATTAAAATTAAAAAAACATCAACATTTTGTAAATTAAAACAATGAAACAACATATTATTTAACGTTATTTATCTAATATTTTCAACATTCAACGAGCATATTGTACTTACTTGCATTATTAACCAATATGAGTTAGTGTTTGACCTATTTTTGATCTAATGTTTGACCTAGTATTATCCTTCCTTTCAAACATATAACAGTTAGTAAAAGTGTTGGTCAAACACTAAACCAGATCTACTTTGTTAAGTTATTAATAGATTGGCTACAATCAAAAATTAAATTTTTTTAAATGTATAGAGTATTATACAGAATTAGATCAATCGTCAAATCATTAGTATCTGACTTAACGGACAATTATTGAATCTGAAGTATATTAGGCGGCACTAGTGTTTGACCTACATAAATATATGAAAAAAACCAAATTTAGTAGTAGAAACAAGTATCTTTAGTGAATTACATATGCTAAAATAATAAACAAGCCGTGGATTTTGGTTTTAGGTAAAAAAGAAACGATTAAATACTCACTTTATGTTGGTAGCAATGCTTAACATAGAACTAACGAAAATGCACTGAATCCGGCGGAACGTTGACGCACACTGTTTGGCATGCAAGTTACAAGGCTGGTATGGTAGGAGTCACCGTAGTAATGTTTTATAATTAAACTAATAACATGTAGGTGACACATCATGTACTGCCTATGAAATTATTACTTACGGAATTCTTAAAAACGGCTTTTATATTTAAAATAGGTCAATAACTAGTACTCGGACGCACACTAGTACGTTTACCTTATTTGATTGAGTATATTTTTAGTTGTTTGTTTATTCGAGTGTTTATTTTTAGTTGTTTGAGTTCTTATTTTTTGATAGTTATGTTGAAAATTCTTGTTTTATAGTTATTATTAAAGTTCATTCTGAGTAAATGTGTTTTGATTAAAAAAAGAAACAATCTAAAGTGAAAATGTATTTTTATATTTAAGAAAGTAAACATTATACAGCAAAGAAATTCCGTATTAGACGCTCTCTGGTTTGTCTTCCAGCTCTTAGCTCCGGATTTATTCTTCTGAATTGGTCTTCCAGCTGATTTTCATTATCATCTTCATTGTTAAACATCTCTAACTCAATATTTCTATCATTATTTTGTTGTAGAGGAACATTATATTGTATACACATATTGTGTAGAACAATGCAGGCGTTAATTATGTGACATGCAACATCAGGTTTGTAATGCAAAACTCTATCTTTGTGGAGACATCGAAATCTCATCTTCAATACACCGTTACATGTTTCTATTTTATTTCTAGTAGATCTTTGAGATCTATTGTAATTATACTCCGGAGTACCTATAAGTGGTTCGTATTCCAGTGGTTTCATCAACCAAGTTCTTTGTGGATACCCAGAGTCACCTAAAATATTAAAAAATGCTGAAAACATTTTTCTTTCCAAGATGTTACTATTTTATTAGAGTGCTTTTATATTCAGCCGATATGTCTGCATGTTTCCACTTTTTAGTGCAGTAAAATAAAATATAAGAGCATTCTACTTAAAAAAAAACTTTTGTGTACCTTAATTTTTATTTATGTATTTTTGTCCATCTTATACATGTAAATTTTTAACATTTTACTTACCTAATAAGTAATACCCCAAATGTCCTTCTGCATGTAGGTTTCTTAATAACTGCAATACGTTAGAATTCGCCCAAATAAGTGAATCATGGGTGCTCCCTGGATAACGTGCAATTACATTTGTTATCTTCATTTGACTGTCACAAATCTAAAATAAAAAAAACAACTACATATTTTATGCACAGTTGTAAAAGAAAATATAAATTTATGAAATAAAAAGACATTTGCTTATAGTATTACACAAAATACAGTATCTTACCAATTGAACATTTATCGAATGATAACCTTTTCGATTAACATATAAATGTTCGGGATATTCTTCATCATTGATTTTTGGAGTGTGTATTGATACATGCGTGCAATCTATACACCCTATCACTCCTGGGAAATTATGATCTTCATAGAATCTATAAATCATTATTATTAAATAAATTTTGATATATTGTGTTCAAGTGTATCAATGAATGGAAATACTTATTCATACATACTTAAGTCTTACTGCATTCATTTCGTCAAAATTTTTGGGAAATCGTACCCATGAATTAAAAATACCGGGTGTATTTAGGGCAGCAGAGACTTCCTCTATGCACCTTGATGCAGATGACTGGGATACTGATGAAAAAATATTTAGCCCAATATCCATTTGATAGCCTCCGCTTCCAAAAAATCTTAATGCTAGCAAAACCTTGAAAATTTTAAATTACATTTATATGTTAAATACACTATATTTGGCAGTAAACTTACCCTAGTTTCAATAGATAGATCTGTAGCTCTTTTCTGAGGTCTCATCAATGGTGTTAGTAAATCGACAATATATCTGCAAAGTTCCTTGGAAACCCTGAATGTTTTTATAAATTGCTGTTCACTTAGCACCTCAAAAGGATATAAATTTTGAAATATATTACGAGCTTGCACTGGTTCGTCTGCTATTTCTACAAGTTCGATATTTACAATATATTGCAAATAATCCATTGCGATAATACCCACCAATTCGACTATAAGATAAAACTGGGGGAAACTAATAATCACAACAAGTACTTTGAACAAGAAATTAAAAATATAACACCAAAAATGACAGATATAAGCCACAGATGAAAGTGATGTGTGCCGTGTGCGTACCATTTGTCAGAGATACGAACGGTGGAAACCACTCGCTGTTTTTGTGAGCATACGCAGCTCATGCGACTGGTCGAGAATACCAAATTCAGACAAGCGTTCGCAAGTGTTAAACATGCGAACAACCTTGAAACTTGCGAACGGTCGAGAATAGCGCTGCTGGCCTTGTGCGTGGTTTTTTCGATGTGAGAATTCCATGTAAGCTTCTGGTCAAAGATTACCCCTATGTACTTAACTTCTTTAGCAAATGGAATTTCCACTCCGTTAATTTGTGGCTTTTGTAGACCTTGTAAATTTCTCTTTTTTGTAAACGGTACCAGTGTAGTTTTGTGAGGGTTCCAGTTCCTCCTCCCTACACCAGCCACTTACTATATTAAGCGCCATTTGGGTGCGCTCTGATATCGTGTTTGGAAACCGTCCTCGTTTGACGACAGCAAGATCGTCCGCATACCCTAGGCACTGAATACCTTCATCGGACAGCCGTACTAGAAGAGTATCTACAAGAATCGCCCACAAAAGGGGCGATAACACGCCTCCCTGAGGGCAACCCCTCCCCACCCCCGCCGTGATGGTTGCCTCTCCCAGGGTGGATGTGATTATCCTATTCCCTAGATTGACTGCAAACCACCTGCAGATGATGGGTTCGATCCCTCTTCTTTCCATACACCTGGTTATAGATATTGGAGACGCATTATTGAATGCTCCCTCTATATCCAGAAAAGTAGCTACTGCTATTTCCTTGTCGTCGATCGACTTGGAAAGTAGCCTGTTTAAGTCATCCAGAGCCAGGTCTGTTGACTTGCCTTGTTGGTAGGCATACTGACGCTCGCTTAGAGGGCGAGTTTTCAGAGTGTTGTCCTTTATGTACCTATCTACTAGCTTTTCCAAAGTCTTAAGCAGGAAGGACGTTAGGCTAATTGGTCTATATGATTGGGGCGTTTGGTCTGAGATTCTACCTACTTTCGGAAGGTAGATGACCTTCACCTTCCTCTATATTACCGGAGTATATTTCCAAGCTAGGCTAGCCTTGAAGATCTTACTTAGTTGAGGCACTAATGCCTCTTTACCCTTCTGCAGTAGGGCTGGATAGATTCCATCCTCTCCCGGTGATTTAAAGGGTTGGAATTCATCTATCGCCCATCTTATTTTATCTGGTCTTGTAATAGCAGTGGCAATTTGCCAGTCTTCCCGACTGGGTCTACCTACCTCTTGGAGATATCTGGCTACCTCCTGCCGACCTAGATACATGATAGCTCCTGGGAAGTGTGCCCTTGTCAGCAACTCCAATCTTTCCTGAGCCGTTTCTGCATAGTTCCCGTCCGTTTTCTTCAGGAGACTCACCTTTTCATTGGAGCCTTCTTTGGCCAGAACTTTGTGGATTCGGGCGCATTCTGTGGTCTCTGTAATTTCCTCACAGAACCTTCTCCATGAGTCTCTTTTGGCCTTCCGAATCTCCTTATTATAGTGAGTAAGCTTACTCCTGTATAGGTCCCAGTTTTGGTTGAGCTTGGCTTTATTGAATAGCCTTCTTACCTCGGTTCTTAATCCCTCTAGGTAATTATTCCACCAAACTGTGTTCCCTTTGCGTTGCCTTGTTCGTTCTGGACAGTTCACTCGGTAGGCATTCAACATTGCCTCGTTAACCTGGTCAATTGCCACTTCTAGGCTTTCTTTCCCTTTAATAGTGACTGTCCCTTCCTTAAGTGACTCTCTGAGGGATTCATCATATCCTTCCTAGTTAGTCTCTCTTGGATTTCTGAACTTAGTCACTATTAGGGCTGCTGACTTCAGCTCAAATCTGATATGCCTGTGGTCGGAACATGATGGTTCCTGCGATACCCGCCAAGCCACTATGTTATCACTTATTCTGTTGGTACTCAAAGTCAAGTTTAATACCTCTTTCCTAACCGCTGTGACAAAAGTAGGTTCTGTACCTCTATTGGCAATAAATAACCCTTCCCTAAGTATGAATTCATAAAATGACTCACCTCTTTTGTTGATGTCCGTACTGGCCCAGATTGTATGATGGGCGTTCGCATCGCATCCCAGTATAAGCTGCATGTCCCTCTCCCGGCAATAGTCTACGACAGCCTTTAATACCTGTGGAGGACAGGTCAGCTCATCTCCTGGACAGAAGGCGGAACAGACGACTACTCTCTTCGTCCCACCCTGCGTTTGGTATTAAAGGATTCCTGCAACAAAGTCCCCCTAGCAAAGCCCTGGAATTAGTATACAATTAACTCTTTCACTGTGTATTATACATGCTCTTGGCCTTAATGCTGGCCTATGATAGTGTAACGTACCTGTTTGTTGTTTGAGGCCGGCTATGGTCCTTCCATGTACCCAAGGTTCCTGCAGAAGGGCCATATCTATGCCTTCTTTTTCCAACCTTCGACACAGCACGGCACTGGCAGCCTTGGCGTGTTGAAGGTTGACCTGTAGGAACCTAACGTTGTCCTCTAGGTCGAAGAGTGGGAATCCTCTGTGGGCTCTGTGACCCTGGGCTCCCCCTGCTCCATGGCTTCAGCCTCCTCCCTGACCGGTGACGGCCTTTTGAGAGGGCTAACGCCACTTTGCTGGTCAGCTTCCCCGGGTGTAGAAGATTCCCCCTTCTTCAGCCCTGGGCCCTTCCCCGAGGCACTTGCTCTCACCTGTGGGGAGGCCGCACTGCCGGTTGTGCCAGTGGAGAATCCAGGCTTTACAGCCTCCCTCTCCACTGCACCTGTGGACTTGGGTCCCTGCTCCTTGACCTTGAAATGAATTCGGCCCATCCCGAAGTAGGGACTCATGTCCAGCCTTTTGATCACCTCCAAGGATTCCTCATCCATGGAGAAGGTCCACATCTGACCCCTTTCCATCGTGGTCTTTCCCCATATGGTCCAGAGTGATGTCCTTAGCTTCCGGTTGCTCACCTTCAGCCTGCTTAGGATTCGTTTACCCTCCAATCTCTCGCCATCCTCGACAGGGACAAAGACGTAGCAAGCAGCTGCAGGTCTCGGTAGGCTGTCTCCCCTCAGGGTCCTGAGACTTGCGTTGTCCCAGTGATTAGAAGGTACCCGGGTTTATGGGTGCATTTGACAAATCTCACCCGAGGTCCGTCATCTGCCACCCACTCGTATGCCTTCATGATGGAGTGCTGGAGAGCTTTAAGCCTATCCGACTCCATCTGACAACTAGGATATCCTTCCTCCACTATGGCTACCCTCTCCGACGAGGCCGCATCCCGGAAGGACGGTTTATCCTCCCTTCTGGGCCTTTTCGTCACGGGTCTTGCCTGTGGAGGGGTTGTCCCTTGTGACCTGGGGCGCTTCTTCACCTCTTCCGTAGCTTCCGTAGGGCGCTTCCTCGCCTCTACTTTATCTTTGTTAGGGTGCTCGCCTACCTCTTCTCGTTTGTTCTTCGGTAGAAGCGACTTTGCGAGGTTCTCCTTGATTACCGCCTTTTTGGCTTCAATGTAATCCAGGCCCCCTTTCAACAGAGCCTGCATCCTTTTCCTAGAGGCTCCCGCCAGTCTGGCGCCGCGGAGATCCTCCTCTAACATACGGTCCACCTCTTCCAGCGAGTTCGCTTTAAAGCTCGCTTTCTGGTGACCGCCTTTCTTTTCTTCCTTCGCCGCCGAAGACGTGCTAGCCACGGCGGCTCCTTCAGCCTTGTCGTTGCTAGTCGTCTCCTGGGCGCTTGGTTTTTTGCTTGTATTTAGATCCATCTGAATCCCACGAGTTTCTAGGTAATTTTTTGTCCACCTCCTCAGAGCCCCGCAAAAGGAGGTAAGGCTGGGATACAAGGGGGTTTCACCTGGTGCCCCCAGGGGACCGTTCGAGGCCACATTCCCTGTGACCATCCAGTACATCGGCTCGGTACCTTCACACCTTCACTTGGGGGAGTTGGTCCACGGTGACAGCTTTCGCAAAGGCTTTTGAGGAGTTTTACGTCCTCTCACCCTACTTATGGCTGCCACTGATCAAGAGCGTTGGCTCCTGACCGTTCCCCTATCCGCCACCTGGGGACGCGCCTGGTGGTATCCACACCCAACAGGTGGCAAAGTATTAAAGTTTTCTAATATCTGTTTATTGATTTCATTGCACTGGAGACGATCAGGAGCATTCAGTATGTTTTCTATTGAAATAAATTCCAAGTCATTATCTTCTTCTGAGTTTGGATTTAAAAGGTTAGCAATATCAGGATCAGACTCAGTCTCTAAATCACATGATGGCAACCCTGGAAGTATGTCGATCTCCGAGTCGAATTGCACAAACGCCTTTACAAAGTTATTGCCATTATCCGTAGTAGTCCTAAACGTGTACGAAAATTTAAAAAAAAAAACGAAAAATAGACTTAACTTACTTTGTGATTTTCTTATCTATGTGAAATTCATAGTGAATATCTATCATTGCTTGGGCCAGGATGTCGTATGTATGATGACCTTTTAGGCGTATGCACGTTCTGGCTCTTGTGATAGGATCTAACCAGTGCACTGTCATGCCCAAATAACTTTTGTTGTGAGCTGACCAACAATGAGCCGTCGTTGCCACCCAATCGACCTTTCCAAGTTAACTGGAATTAAAATCATAAACACATCACGTTAAAAAAAATGAATGATATATATAAATAATAAATGAAAATTATATACATTTATGTACGCATACCTATTTTATGAACCCCTAACTATTTAAACTTTTTTGAAATAAAATTATACCTACGTATGTAGGATGTAGCGTAAGGCGACGTTTATCTGTTAAATATAAATAGAAAATTATATTAGTTACTTACTTAATCAGGTGTTGCTTCAATTTAATGTGTTCGTCAGTAATGCGTCTACCTAAAGTTCTTCTTGAAATTGAATTTTTGCTCGGGTTTAACGTTTTTATCAACGCACCAAAAGTCTTGCTTTCGACAAAATGTAAAGGAATCATGTTTGAAACAAATAAATTTACTATACATTTGTCCACTTTGGCTTGGGGTACACCGCTGCCAGTAGCTGCAATCCCGAACGATTCCCCGATGCTCAGCTGTCGACCCTGTTGTATTCTTCTTTTAACGGGATTAGGATTACTGCTACTTGTGTTCTCATCATTAATATTGTCAGAATGAGTTCTCCTTTTTGTCTTGCCCCGGTTAGAGCCCGCCTTAACAATCTCTTCAAACTGTACGTATTGTGACTCATGTACCCTTCTCACATGTTGTTTCAAATTATTCAGGCTTGATACATGAACTTTTATTTTGGTGTCTTTCGGCAAGCATCGCTTACACGCAAAAAGTATTTTCTGGCCCGATCTGGATATAAATTCCACATACTCAGTCAAATGTGGCCATGGATTCTCATCAGGACCGCTGGAATCCGATTCCATGTCTTCCATGATATGGTTTTAATTACTACCTACACTACACAGTACACTTTTTCTACCTAACTAAATTACACTGCACTCTTCTTTATCAACACGCAAATGATCACTGACAGTAATTTATAATAACAACAAACAAAACACTCGTCACTCTAAGCACCGGCGCTAAGTAATGGAATGATTAAACGAAACACATCTCTTCGCAGTTCGTTTCTCATTCACACGCGCCGGCAAAATATATCTAGTTTTGTTTTTGTTTCACTGCCACGCGCCACCCAGCACTTGTCGTTTCATGCTTGTCTGAACTCTGAACCTGTTTTTCGCGCTGCGCCGAGGTGCTGTGCGGTGAATAGTAGGCATTGGATTAACGATTATCGGACTTCTGCATATTAACGGAAGTTAACGTTATAGCGTTTCTTTTCTCTCGCACTGTATATTTATTTTCACCATCACCTGTTCGCTCCTCAAGCACGGTCTCCTATCAAAACTATACTTTGTTATTTGACTAGTCTCGTAGTCCTGGACTGGAAAATTACATTATAGTGAGGTTGAATTTATTTACTAATCGTTCATTTATAATATTGTCACGGAAATGAATATTATTGTACGTACCTACCTAATAATTGTTATTTTTTATTCACGTTATTGTATTACTATGTAATTGTTTTCCATTGATAATATGTTTAGTTTCAGAGCCATTCGATCATAATTCATGGTGGTAATATTTTGTTTTCATTTGTCAAATTATAGGTTGATATTCACGAGAGTATACTATTATCAGCTGGTGCAGCGATCACATGATCACATTACCAATAAGTATTCTAGTCCCTTTTTCGTACACTACCTATTCGCTTAGTGTGAACTTCGGTGTTCTCCAATATTTATTTTTGGTTCCGTGCATGTTCTATCCTCGAGTGAATGAGAGAGTTTATTTTCTACTTTTGAATATTGGTAACACCGATTGTCATACGATTTTCCGGCTCGTGGAGGTAAGAAAGAAGAAGGAAGAAAAAAGATCAAAGAGACGTCGAGGAGATCTGTCGTTCCTCATGGTGTCTCAATATCTTCAAGCTTTTTATATCTACACCATTCAGTCATTTAGTGATTTGAAATTGATGACTTTCAGTTTTTTGTGAACCCTCTGGAGAAAAGGGGTATGTATTTTTTGGTAATTCTATTCCGGTTTTTTTTTCACTTTTTTATTTCACTCAACACGTGTTGGAATAGGTTGTCATTTTACCTATTTCACAGGGTTCAAGGAGAGGCTTACTTTAAGAACGAGGCCGACTCTCAAATCGAGGCCTATTTCTACTTGGGGGCCCATCTTCAAAGCGAGTTCAAATTGGGGCCTGCGGGGCTCAAGTCAACCCCTACTCAGTACCGTGCTCAACACTACGTTAATATGGGCTATCACCTAGATGTCTAGCTGTCTGGAATCTGAATATTCATACCTGTAACGTTACTGTTCACCGTTGGATATCTACATACAGAAATTACCAACATCGAAAAACGATCTGAAGGCAGATTATCTGAGAAACCATTAGATAAAGAGGTATTTTAAGTTTACCATTTTATGTAAATATTTTCATGCATAACTGTATATTACTATGTATCCGACGATTATATCTAGAGGTAATATTTGATCATATATTTGTTTGAATCTGATCAGATTTCATTCATAATTAATTTTAACTAGTTATTTTGGATACCGTTCCAGAAATCACATTTCGACATTTTCTTTTGTCATTATAATATGACTGTATATATTTGTACATATTCATCATCATTGCTTATTTTGAACAATAAAACATCATTGGGGTTTCTGACTATTATTTCATAATACTCTGTCTCAAATAATTCAACGGTTTCTGGATTCCATGTCAACAAAAATTTAGTGGCGCTCAAGGCATTGTAACTATCAAATTTTAATCATTGGAACCACGACCCAGTGCCGCCAGACGAAGAGCTGCCGTTCGCTGTTTGGCAGAAACATTTTTGGCCATAACCTGTCTGTTGACATTTTGAAAAATTAACTTAAAAGTTAATCCGTTAATCATAATGGTCACTTCGTTAATTAACGATTATCGGATTAACGAGTTAATGCCCAGCTATGGTAGGTACTGTAATGCATGTAAAACTTGATGTACAAATATTTATGAAAATAAGATTTTACTTGGAAACTTATATTAATTATCAACATGAAAAAACAAGTATGGACTATAGGTTCATCAAACCGAATAAATAATAAAAATAGCAATCCACTTGGTTGGAATGTATTTTGTTAAAAATTAAACTGAAAGATTTGACTTTGAAAATAAATATTAAATTCAAAGATGCACAACAAGTATTTATTCATACTTCTACTCAGTATCGGAATCTATTTCACTATCAGGTGACAAAGAAATGATAATTGGTTCGATAAGATTATTCATAATCCCATCTAGAGTGTACATTTTTTCCTCTTCTTTAATAATGTGTGCTAGGGTAGGGAGGGGCAGATTCGGACACCAAAATTCAAAGTGTAATATCTCGGTTTAGGATATGTTTAAAGTTAAAAAAAATACCTTCAGAAGTGGTTCGATATTGTATATTAGATTTTTTGAAAGAGGCGGCTATCATGTATAGACCCAGGTTCTCCTGCATATACATCTGTAAATAGTTTTTTGTTGTCGCATACTCCCTGTAGAAGAATGGAATCAAAATTATTTCTGTTACAATAAGAATTGGGATGTTCTCTGGGTTGGATAATCCGAATATGGCTTCCATCAATGCATCCTTTAACTCCTAAGAAAAATTATCAAATTTTTGGAATGGAACTTCAAATGGTAATTATGTTTTTTATATGTTTTTGAATAAATCATTGTATGGTCGCTACACCTATTTTTTAAATATAGAAAAAAAATTAGTTTATACCTTCCATCAAAACCATTAATTCATCTAAATCCTTCTCTTATCAACTCTGAACGTTCTCGGGATGGCCAACAAATGATCTTGAGAGTCTTGTCCACCTCAAGTATACGTTCACATGTTTTATACAGTGTCAACCAGCATGTTGATTTGGAAACTCCGAATCGATCAGCAACACTTCTAAAAATAAAAAACATGATACCTACTAAAAAGTAAAAAAAAAATAAATAGCACTGCAACATTTTTTAGAGGTCCTAATCCTCAATGGTTTTTGGGTTGTTAAGCTATGGTCTGTTTCTTCTCAATGTTTCACCAACACAAGTTGTCGACATGATCTTCAGGAATTGTTGCGAAAATAGTACATTATACTGATATGAGTAGAAGGTGCTTCTTATGTATTGAGCTCAGACGATTACTGCCGACCCAGGTAGCAGAGACACGTGAAGATTACGTGACAATCTGGTTACAAAGTGACCAGTCTGATGACGTGAATATGACGAGAAAAAAACCTCCTAATGTCTCGGATCAATGACGTCTTATGATGTCATGTAATTGACGTCTTTTAATGTCGTGTAATTGACGTCTTATAATGCCGTGTAATTTTTTTTTGTGCTCAGAAAGGTATAATGAAAAGTATCGTTCATTACACATCCATAAATGGTTTTCCCGTGCTACGCCTCACACGGGAACCCGTCGCACGCACACGGGAAAAGCCTATTTTCTGGACTTGTAATGAAATATACTCTCCATTATGTTACCACTTTAAACGCCCCATATTTTTTTAATTTTGCAATTATATTTTGAATGATCAATGAAAAATTTGGGGAAAATACCAAATATGGCAATATCAAAATAAAAGAAAACATGGATATATTAAAAACGCCTTTATTTATCAACTTATACTTTTTATAACACTTCCTAGATTGATAGGTATACTATATAACCAGAAACATAGATTCTTTTTGGATGTACGTATATTAATAGTTTAACAAAACCAATTTAATGTATCCTAAAATATTAGTGAGCTATTGATTATCCCCCTGTACTATAAAATAATGCAAAATTGTTTCCTAGGTAATGCCTATTATATTTATTTATAAGCGATGGTTCAAAATAGTTAAAAATACTTATACACATACCAGATTATTGAAATTTTCGTCCTCTGATAAATATTCTTCTAAAATGAGAAAGTTGGCAACATTGTTTACAGGTAACTGAACTGGGATTTCTGGCAATGTGGTGATATCTACAGCTCTGGAATTCTTCAGCAATCCCTTCACTTCTTTTATTTCTTGTAATTTCCGTATTTCCTGAAAAATTTTTTTGAAGACCATCAATAGGTTCTGTTGGTTGTCCTTCACGAGATTGTGCATCAATATGTTGCATTGGGGCCCAGGTTTTAAAATATTTTTAATTAGTTTGCAAATTTTTTTTGGACACAATCACTAAATGAAGACATACCAATATTACTGTTTTCGTAAGATACCTGCACCTGAGGTAGGAAGTTTCGTCTGATACTAGCTGCTGGTATATGGCAACTTGAAGTTATGTTTGATGGAGTTGAGGTTGAAGGATCACTCGATAAATTTTCTGCGTTTATTGGCTGAGAGCATGGCTTGCCTGTGAAAAAGTTCAAATTAATAATAATTCTGATATTTCACCAAAAAGACAATCAATATTGTTAGATTTTCATTGCAAAGATGTTTCAATAAGAATATTGAAAATTACAAAAAAAAATTGGAGAAACAATTAAAACAAACCAGTGATAATTGAAAGTAATATCAAGTAAATACATACCAAAATTTATTTTCGGAAGAGTAGGGGCTCTCTTGAAGCTGGTACTTTTCAATTCATCATCACTGGAAACTTCTGGTGAACTCAAGCGATTATATCTTTTCAGTATTGTCTTTCGTTTTGGCCTACTTTTTATGTCAGACGCCTCGGACGTTAAAATGTCTGAAGTCTCTTCACACTTTTTTAATTTCTTTTGTGCTTTTTCAATATCATCTGGTATTAAAGAAAACAGATAGATTATTACATTCACAATCCAAATAAATATACAACTAGTATTCAATAACAAACTATTCAGTTATGGAAATCTATACTATAATTATCATCAAAATACTTCATCATAGGAAAACTTTTCTGGATTGCCTTGCATGCAGAATACATAAGTGCATGTAGGTGGACAATGGTTGAGGTTACAAATTTTACTTTAACTTTGCTATCCAAAATACTTGTCTAAGTAATGAATGTCTATATTCAACCAGAAAACAAAGGTCCTATCATAAAGATTGCACTCTGGTAAGAGTTGTATGAAATGCTTTTCAATTATAGAAACAAAATAAACACACCTCATTCGAAAAAGGAGCGTTTTACTGCAAAAACCCTCCATGAACGTTCATCAGGTTCTTCCGGAGTTGTGAGTGCCTTCACAAAAGCTCCAGTATTCTTATAGGGGGGCCAAAAAAACCTCTTATTTCAACGGTGTAAACCAAGTGGAATGGACCAGGCCTATTAAACCATTTTCTTCAAATTCTATTCCAACGTAAGTCATTGTTTTACCAGGAGAGGCATGCAACTACAAATAATGGAAGTCTACTGTTTTATTTACCACATAAGCAAAGGCAACACAATT